>CM061062.1:218222475-218822475 GCA_030762895.1 Sophora flavescens
CTGATGCATCGGTCTAGGGTTTCGTGACTAAGCACTCGGATTGCGTGCCCTGTGTTGATAATAAAAGATTTTAAGACATTGAGAACTACATTGGTCGTAAGATTTTGAGCTTTGGCAAATGAAAGATTATACACAAAGAAAATGACGAGAATAAAATATTTTACATGCATTCACTGGCAGACGTGCCCACGGTTTATGTATGATGCCTTAATGATAGGGTATTCATGCCATTTCTATGTATGATGCCTTAATGATAGGGTATTTTATGCTACGAAGTCATGTATGGTGCCTTGGTGAATAAGGTATTCCATGCTATGAAGTTATGCACGGTGCCTTGGTGAATAAGGTATTCCGTGCTACGAAGTATGTATGGTGCTTTGATGAATAAAGTATTCCATGCCACGAAGTTCCTAATATACCCGACTATCGAGCTTGATCAGCTCATTTACACGATGTTGGGGTCTCCGGAGATTAGGTAAAAGTTAGAGGATGATTATTTAAGTGTACATGCATGATTTTCAATGACGATGATCGGGTATGAAACCCAATGATGACTACTTGTTTATCTAAGAACTGATGTTGTATGAAAATATATAGGTTTATGTGCTTTCCTTTGAGTCGCGCTCGTAGTATTCGAGTTAAATCCATATATTGGTTTCTCACCCTTGCATTATTGTTTTGCGTTTGCCATGTTGTGCTATATATTGTGGAGTTCAGGGGAACCACCCAAGGGATATGATTTCTACAAGAAGAAGAAGGCTATTTAGTTTAGAGTATGATGATGCTATTTACTACTTTCATAGTGTCTGTTAGTTACGACCAGCTTAGGGTTTTAATTATCTTATGTTTTGTTTCGAAGGACCTATACTTTTTAAGGTTGGGTTGTATAAACCATTATGATGTAGTATAGAAGTGTGTTATATTTATGTATCCATATTTGATGATGTTGACGTTGTGGTTGGGTTGGTCGAAAAAGAAAGGGAAAGGAAAAAAATTTATCACCTTTTTGAGAGATAATAACAACTTAAGAAAATATTATTTTCCGAAAGCAACCAGTGAATTAAAATTTTATTTCCGCAATGAGTTAACGGGTAAGCATGTGATGACCCAATTTAGGGTGTCACATGCTCAATCTGGGTCCATGAGTTCGAGAAGATTTTTTGGACCACGACATGCAATGATATGCAGAAGGTTACCTTTCCTACTTTCATGTTGGTGGAGGAAGTAGAGCATTGGTGGGAAAATTGATGCCAATGATTGGAAGTCGAAGGCACAACTATTACTTGGAATGCCTTCAAGGAGAGGTTTTTGGGAAAGTATTTTATTGCAGATATGCATGATTAGAAGGAGATGGAGTTTCTGACATTGACTCATGGAAGTATGTCCGTTAGGGAGTATGTTGCAAAGTTTGAAGAGCTATCATGTTATTCCTATTAGTATTGCAATGATGATCGCTCCAAATGTGTTAATTTTGAGAATGGATTGCGTCCAGAGATCAAACAAGTTATCAGTTACCGGTAGATCCGTGTTATCCCTATTTTAGTGAAAAAGTGCAGAAAAAAACCGAAGTATACAACAAGATAGTCTACTGGAGGAGGTTCTACGACCCCTAGGCCAGTGAAGTGTGGTAACTGTGGTAAGGGTCACTATATTCGTGAGTGCAAGAAAACTGATATCATTTGCTTAAAGTGTGGAACGCTTGGTCACATCTGCCGTGATTGGGTGGAACAAAGACTGGGTAGCCAAGCACTAATAAGACTCAGAGTTCTCAAGCCAACGGACTGAAGACAAGTGGAAGAGTCTTTACCCTCGGTGGAGCTAAAGTCTCTCAATCTGAAGACTTGATCCAATGTAAATGTCTCATAAAAATAACTCCTTTTATTGTGTTGTTTGGTTTGGGTGCGACACATTCCTTTGTATCACATTATTGTGCTGAGCATCTAGAGTTGCCTGTTACCCGCCTTGATTATGATTTTGTTGCCGCTACGCCCACAAATAAGCCTGTAATTACTTCTCATGTTTGTAAATGTTGTTCTGTTATCATTGATAATAGGAACTTCACAGATGATTTTGTTTGCTTACCTCTTAAACATTTAGATGTTATTCTTGGTATGGGTTGTTTATCTGCCAGGTATGTCCTTTTGAACTGTTACAACAAAATTATTGTCTTTGGAACTGTTGCTGATCTTAAGAATCCGAGCTTTCTGATTGGCAACCATGTCAAGGCTTCTACAAGAGAAGAGACCCTAGTATACATGATTCTATCTTCCATGGAATTAAGTAGAGAGAAAATCTGAAGTTGAAGATGTGCCAATTGTGAGAGAGCTTCCTGAAGTTTTTCCTGACGATGTTTATAGTCTGCCGCCCAAGAGATAGATTGAGTTTAACATAGACCTAGTGCCAGGTACAGGATCAATATCTATAGCACCCTATAGAATGTTTTCTCTAGAGCTAGCTGAGTTGAAGAAACAACTAGAGGAATTGTTACAGAAGCAATTTGTTGGTCAAGAAGAAAAATGGTAGCATGAGGTTGTGTGTCGATTACCGAAAGCTCAATAAGGTGACTATTAAGAATAGATATCCTCTTGCTAGGATATATGACCTTATGGATCAGCTAATAGGAGCTTGTGTCTTTCCTAAGATAGATTTGAGATCGGGTTGTTGCCAAATTCAAGTCAAGTCTAAGGACATTCCGAAAACTGCATTCAGGACGCGTTATGGCCATTATGGGTATGTCAATATGGAATTGGGTTATACAAATAGATGGACGGGTTGGCTCGGATTAGACTGTTTGGGCCCGAATCCGACCGAACCCGTCCGTTGTTCAACCCTTTATTGGTTCAAAAAGCAAAAACAAATTAATGAGTCACTTATGTAAAAGCAGACATACAATGATATATACCGATGCTGATGGAAGAAGCTCAACTAAAAGACGCAGGAAGCACGAAATCCATATGCATCTAGCAACTAAGAGTATCTCTAAGGGTGTTACTTATTGAGTTCTTAAATCTATGTGAAAAATAAGGAACCATTACTTAATTTTTTTTCTCCATTTGAGTTGACCTATGTGACAATGTTGGTTGCTTAAAATAAGGATAAATTGCTTATATAAGGAACCACAAAATGGGCTCATTATGAATAAAAAACAATTTTTACTCAAACCTCAAGGATGAGTTACTTATGAATTAATATTTTAAAATAAAATAAAATTAAGTACAAATAAAAAATTATAAAAATGTGGGTAAGGATTACTTAAATATGTATCATTGGACTAGAGTAAAAGTATGGTGTGTTGCTTAAATATAATATGGCACGATGGGGTTTAATTAATGGGAGATAAACAACTGATCAAAATGAATTGGTTAAATATTAACTATTGGAGATGTTCTAAGTACTTTTCACTTCAGCTTCAGTTTCTGTCAGCAGTTTCTGACACATACAAAACCCAGTTTCTTAAATAATTAATCCAAGGAAGGGACAAGAGAGTCAACCTGAAATGAATGGACTAAGTCAGATGACTCTTCAGGCTTTATTGCATGGATCTAACGTCTAAACCACCATTTACTTAATGCTTTTATTTCAATTTTAGTTTTATCAGATTTTTATGTTTAGTGTACGAAATAAGTATATGAAATGGAATTATAAGTGTGATTAAGAAAATTAAATAACTTGCTAATAGCCACTGATATTGGGTTTGTCTTAAATCCTCCAAACAAAGATATGAAGAAAAATGAGTGAGGATCTACCCTACATATCTTGTTTGATGGAATGTAAACTTCCCAGCTGATAATGCTTATATTTGGTCCCCTTATTAATAGATGGATGTGATTGGTGTGTGTGTGTGTTGAATCAAGATAATGTTTATGAGACAGGTAAAAAAAAATTATTTGTATGATATGAATCGCTTTTATGAATTGTTAGCCACCAAGGTTGAATGCATACCAATAAAAAGCAGATGGGAAACTTTCCATTAGGATGTAACGTGGACACACTGAGTGTGTTGTTCAAATTTTGGGATTTTACCTTTCGCTACTACATTTTAGAATTGTTCTTCTAATCCAACTTATTGACTTTCAAGACAAAAAGAAAACTTGAGAAAACTGTAACTGTATTCATTAAGAATCCAGAAAAGAATTAAAGTAAGCTTTCTAAGAGGTTGTTTGCTTAAAACCAAAAAAAAAAAAAATCTAATTCTAATATTATTAGGTAAATAGTAACACATGCGTAAAAAAAGGTAAATAGTAACACAAGAAACTAGACAAAAAAAAGGTCTTGTTAACAAGTGTTATAAGAACATTATTTAAAGAATCCAAAAAGGGTAATTACTCGAAAAAACTAAATATATTCATTCTTAATGTATCGAGTACATTAGTTCCTGTGACAATTTATTTTTTAAAATTTCTTAACTAATGAGTTAAGGTTACTAGCCAGCATTTACCAATATAAAAAATAAACAAAGCAAAACTGCTAACAATGTATACCAACCAAAGACACATGTCAAGTTCCTCCCAGTTCGTTAATAATTAGGGGTGTTCATCAATCGACACTACCAAAAAACTTGTTTAGTGACCGAAGATTTCGGTCTCTAAACATACTAATTAGGTCGCTATCCTGTTTGGCGACCAAATTAGCGACCGAATTATGAGGGTAACAGAATTAGCAACCGAGTTTTTATTTCGGTCGCCAAATAGAGACCGAATATTCGATCACTAAATTAAATAATTTGGTCGCAGCTAAGTTGGTCGCATGACCACGGTAATCGAATTTGGTGACTGATATTCGATCGCTAATTCGGTCGCTAATGTTGGTTACCTCAACCAAAGTAGCGACCGCGGTTTCGGTCGCTAACCATGAAATAATTTATATATTTTTTATTTTTTCCTGTGACTTAAGCATAACGACCGAAATATGGGTTGCTATTTCGGTTGCTAAGATAATTCTTATTATTATTATTTTAAAATTTATTTAATACATTAATATTAATTTTTTTGTTTTTATTTTAAAATTTATTTAAACATTAATTACTAATACAACTCACAAATATAAAAATAATGAATGTATATAAATAAAAAAAAAGTGTCATACAGTAATAGTCTAGAAATCCATAAATTGAAAAAAAAAATCAATCATCATGCGGAGGTGGAGGAACCCAAGCATGCTCCGCGTCCGTGCCGCCGAAGTCTGCCATCTCATTGTCCTCAGCATCATCAGCAGCAGGAGACGGCGGAACTGGAGGAGCGACAGCAGGCGGCACAACTGCTGGAGCACCATTCGTAGTAATTGGAGGCTGGATCCTCATCTGCTCCAACACCATCTGTAGTGCCTGGCCCTGCTCGATGGACCTCTGCATCTGCTGCTGGTGTGCCTGAGTCAACTGTGCAATCTGATTCACCATCAGCTGCTCTGTCCCTCTTCTCCCGAAGCTCCACGTTCAGCTGCGTGATGGTGTCCTGCATCTGGTTGAACTACTCCGGAGGGACGGTATCCGCGTAGGAAGGAGCATGTGTGCCGGACGATGAAGCGATAAACTCGCTACCCAGGTGTCTGAGGCCATACACGTGCCCCTTCTTGTTCCTACCCCCAATGACCTCCAAATAAATGGCATTATCGTCGACGAAGATAGGAAAGCGGGGCCCCTCACCAGTCAATGCCTCATCCTGTGACTGTGAGGCACGTGATATGGCATCGTCCTTCTTCTCGTTGAAGCCCAACTGCAAAGTATAGATGAAGAGATTTAGTTACAATTATAATCAATATATATTAACAAATCAATAATAATAAATGAAAAGTATATACTAAATTGTATATACAAACCAATTCCCCCGACTTCAGCTTCTTCGTCCTCTCCACCAACTCCATAGCAGTGGGGAGTCGATCTTTTTGTGCTTTCTGCACAGGAAAAATTAATATTAAAATCATAAGAATATTAATAAATGAAAACTAATTAAATAGTATGCTAAGTTATTCAAGTTTTAAGTATTACCAGCTCGTCGAAGTGAGCGGCGACTGATTTAGAGCCATCGGTGTAAGCACATGCGCCACCATCAGAAGCTCGATTACGCCGAGTTGTGGCCTGGATCTCCTGGAACTTCTCAGTAGCCCAGTACTATTCTAGCCCCCTCCCGATCTCAAGCTCCAACCACTTCCCCTTATTCTTACCCTTCCTCAGCTTGTTCATTAGATTCTTCATGACCAATGAGCCTTTATGCTCAAATATGGCCCTGATGATCTTCTCCACAGCTGCGTTCCACCTATACTCTTTTTGCTACATACACTTGTTAGCCAATTCTTACACACACACACACACACACACACACACACACACACACACACACACACACACACACACACACACACACACACACACACACACACACACACACACACACACACACACACACATATATATATATATATATTTGAATGAAGTTTGAATTAATATGTAATGTAAAAATTAATATGCAATGTAAATTTATTTTAAATAACATAATAAATTGTTACCTTAAAATCTAAAAACAGCTGATCCCTTTGGTCCTCTGGGATCCCCTTCCATGTAAGCCATGGACCATCAAACTTCTTCTGTAGGATCTTCGAGATCAAATCAGAAGGGCCCTTCGCGGGCAGAAAGCTGCAGGATAATTAGTTAATAAATGTTATGAATAATTAAAAATCAAGTAAAATGGAAATTAACGATACTTATATATGCAAAAAATAAATTAGCTTACTCATTATCCCCCCTAGGGATAAGAAGAGTCCTCCTGTCCGATGAACCACGGCTCTCCTGCGTCGCTGATGATGATGGTCCTGGAACATGTATGGATGATGACGGTGCAGACTGTGTCCCAACATCATGAGGCTGTGTAGTGGGTGCACCTCCATCACCCTGTAGCCCGTCCACAGAGGTACTGGCAGGGTGGTCTCGATCTGAAGTTTGTGGGTCGGCCGGGGGAGGATCTCTCGCAGCACGACCTCTGCCACGGCCTCCTCAACGACCACCGTGTATCCCCTACCTCTACTGGAATCTGCCATCTGTGTAAAAAATGATAAAGCTATTACATCATAGTATAAATAATAACTAATTAATCAATAGGTTTAGACAAGAATAAACATTACACAATGAATAATGCATATATAAATTACCTAAGTAGAATCTCCGTCACTAAATTCACCCTCACTCTCATCAGTCTCTCTTGATTGGAATGTGCCTTCGCTAGATTCTTCCAACTCAGATTGATCCGTTAACTCTCTTTCAACTTCTTCCCCATCGCCGGAAATGTCCGCCAGAGAATTAACAATAATGTTTGACGTAATTTGCAACGGTACATGTGGCTCGGAAAACTCATCATCGTGGTATGGAGCATTTTTTGTCAGACTAGTTGATTACATTATCAGTAATTGTACTGCGAGCCTTTATCTTAATGACACCCAACCAGCCTTGATGTCCTTCGGGATATGGCGTGTAATAAACTTGATCTGCCTTTTGTGAAAAAATGAATGGGTCATACGACTTAATATACTGACGAGATAGCCTAACTTTAACAATGCCATACTTTTTATCGATTTTTGTCCCTATGTCAAGAGTATGATCAAACCAATCACACTTGAAGAGAACTAACTTCATCACGGGGAAACCGGTATACTCGAGTTCAAGGATGTCGGTTAGAACCCCATAGAAATCATCCTCTACATTGCCATCAGTGGCTCGTACACAAACACCATAGTTACACGACTACATTCCTTCATTCCATTTTTTTGTGTTAAATTTATATCCATTTACAAAGTAAGTATTCCATGATGTAACCCATCTTTTAGGCCCCCGTGCCAAATTAGTCAACAATGGATTTTGAACATTGTTTACTGGATCTAATACCTACATACTGGAATAATATATTCAATTTATACACCATATATATTTAAGGAAAGAAGTAAGAAGTGAAGATGATTGAACCACGCAGCAAAGTGAGAAGTAATTTCTTGATCAACCTGAGTGTTAGAAATGTCAGGTTGGATTTTCCTTAGAAAATTGCCATACAACCTACACATGGGAGGTTAACAGTAGGACGATTAAAAACAATAAATGACAATTGAACTTATAAAAAACATTGTAGACACTTACTGTAAATATGGCGCCACCTCTTCACAATTTTGAAGGATGTATAGATGAGCAGCATTAATGTCACGCTGCTCCAAGAAATATCCTTTTGATTTGCCACTAAATCTGCCCGGATAGTTGAATATTGGTATATGAGGACTAGTTGAACTATCTTCACCCGAATCAACATTCCTAGGCATCCTAGTCCTTCTAGTGTCAACTTCATCTGGATAGTAATAAGAGGAAAAAGTGGAAGTCTCCTCTACTAAGTATGCTACACAAATGGAACCCTCTACTCGTGCCTTGTTCTTGACTTTGTGTTCAAGGGAGTACAAAAACCTATTAAAGAGGGATGCATACAAATAATTACTAATTTTAAGGAAAGCTAAACTACGAATTCATGTTTTTGAATTTAATATATATTAATTAAAATAGTTGATGTTGTATACCTCTCAAATGGATACATCCAGTGGTATTGGACTGGACCACCAACTCTTGCTTCGTAAGGTAGATGAATTGGAAGGTGTTCCATTGAATCAAAGAAACTCGGCGGGAATATTTGTTCCAACTTACATAACAACACGGGTATCTTGACTTCCATATACTTTAATTGTTTCACATTTAGTGTTGTCGAAGTAAGCTCCCTGAAAAAGTGGCTAAGCTCAACAAGTGGGTTCCAAATTGGTTTCGGTAACGCGTCGAACGTAATTGGAAGCAATCGTTGCAAGAACACGTGACAATCATGACTCTTCATTCCATGTAACTTTGCTTCCTTAATGTCAACGCATCTACCCAGATTGGAAGCATACCCATCGGGTAACTTTAGTTCTTTAACCCACTTACAGACAGCTACTTTCTGCGGTTTGCTTAGTGTATAACTTGCCTTCGGTTTGATAAGTCTGCCACGACCACCGTCCTGTAACTCAAGCTCCTTCCGATTACAGATTTTAGCCAAATCCAATCGAGCTTTATTTGTATCATATGTCCTCCACTTGATGTCCATCACAGTGTCAAACACATTCATAAACACATTCCTCTCAATATGCATGACATCAATGTTGTGACGGAGTAGGTGCGTTCTCCAATACGGTAACCTCCAAAATATACTTTGTTTCGACCAATTATGCTTGACGCCATAATCAGGAATATGTTCTCCTTGGGATTCATGGACAAGCGGAAAGTCCTCTACTCTACGCCATACATTAGGACCAGACAAACGCGGTGGAGGGGGTATGGTCTCCGCATTCTTGTTCCTCCTATAAGGAAGATCTTGTGGAAGGAATTGACGATGACAATCAAAATATGAAATCTTTCTACCATTTTTAAGCGTGAATGCCTTCGATCGCTCCATACATATTGGGCAACCAAGCTTCCCCACGGTCATCCAACCCGACATCATCCCATAGGCGGGAAATTCATTGATCGTCCACATCAAAGCTGCTTTCATCATAAAATTCTGCCTCAAAGATACTTCACAAGTCAACACACCATCATTCCACAACATTGTCAACTCATCTATCAGCGGCTGCAAGTACACATCAATCTTCCCTTTTGGATTAGACAGACCCGGAATTATGACTGTCAGGAACATAAACTCCCGCTTCATGCACATCCCTGGGGGAAGATTGTACAGAGTCAGGATAACCGGCCAACAAGAGTATGCTTTTCCAGACTGCCCGAAAGGATTAAATCCATTCGTGCATAATCCCAATCGGATGTTCCGAGGGTCCTGCAAAAACTCCATGTGAACCCTATCAAAATGCTTCCAAGCTTCTCCATCCGATGGATGACACAAGACATCTTGCTTCCTCTCATGCTCACTATGCTACCTCATGTGAGATGCAATGGCCATTGAAGAGTACGATCTTGTAAATCTTGGCACGAGCGGAAAGTACCACATCTTTTTTAGAGCGGTCTTCTTCTCAACCCCTCCTAGGGCTTGAAAAGGTTCACTTGTGCGGATATTTTTTTACTTAGGGTTTGTGATCGATTTCTGATTTTTAGGTTTAAGGTTTAAATTCATAAATTTAATTAACAAGCCAAAGTTAACATCTAGCAACTTGAGGCAAACCCAATGTGTGACAATGCTTGTTTCTTTAACAATGCTTATAGGTGCCTAGGCAATAATCTCCACTAACATATTCTTCCTCATATGGTATATTTGACACATAAAGAAACAAGATGATCATGCAACGAATAGAGAAATGCCAAGGGACAACCACAAGAATCATAATGAACAAAAATAAAAAGCTCCCAGAACATGCATGCTAACACAAACACAGCACACACAGTGAAGTGACACACAAATACCTACATGAAAACTGAAACTAGGGAAAGGGTTGGTCATTTACTAAACCAAATTAGCCTATTATTTGTCTTCTAATCTGTATATATGTGCCATTGTGTTTGTTTCAAACAATTCTAACACAGAGATTGAAAACTAAAATCACAAACCCTAACAGATTGAAAACTAAAATCACAAACCCTAACACATATATTGAAATGAGAGACTGACGGAAAGCTTACCGGAGTTTGTAGAGAAGACTGGACACTGAGTTCTTTGTTGTGGTGGTCACTCTCAGGTGTGGGTTCTGTGAGAAAGGGAGCACACTGAGTTAGGGGTAAAAAAATAAGAAAATGAAGGATGAAGGAGGGGGAGCAACTCACATGAGGAAAGGGAGCACAACGGTGGCTCGATGGTGGTGGCGGCCTAGCGTGGTGGACAGAGAAGAAAAGTGGAGAGGGACAGAGAAGTTATCCTGGAGCAGGGAGGGGGAGGCTCGCGGTGGTGTAGACGGTTGCAGGGAGGATGGTGGCCCAGGGTGGTGGCACGACCGGAGCAGAAGAGAGGGAGGTGCAGAGATATGAGAGAAATGGGGAAGAAAAGGGGAGGGGCTCGCAATTTAGGGATTTTAGTTCTAGCGACCGAATAATTCGGTCGCTAACCAGTCGCAAAAAATAAATTTTGAATTCGGTCACCAAATCCGTCGCTAAATGGCCCCATTGTTATTTTTTTCCACGCACGTTAGCGACCGGACTGATATCAGTCGTAAAAATATTTAAAATATTACTGTTGGGATAAATTTCTTCGCAAATTTGGTCGCAAAAAAGTCAACAAGTTTTGACTTTTAATTTTATTAACTTAGTGACCGAATTCGCGACCAATCGCTTTGCTACCATGTTTGTCGGTCGCTATTTTGGTCGCTATGTATATTATAATTAAGAATCTAACAAGTCACAAATTCGGTCGCCAATAGCAACTATAAAATTTGGTCGCTATTTTCGGTCGCCATTTGACCTTTTTTTTGTAGTGCGATCCAAACCGATTTAAACCGAACCGAAAAACCGAACAAACCAAAAATCGAAAAAATAAAACCGAAAAAACCATTTTTTTTCATTTGATTGGATCGGGTTTTGGATCCCCTAATGAAATCCAATCCAATTCGATCTACTATATAGGCATACTATTATTTTTGAAATTATAGTATTACTCATACTTAAGGATTATTTTTCTTACTTTTAAGTACCTCATTATGTTAAATATTCTTGTTGGAATGACATTATGAGACTATTTAGAATAAATGATAATGTCTTGAATTTATATTTTTCTAAAAGTTTTGATGCATAACACACACACACACACACACACACATATATACTTGATTGAGTAAACCCGAAAAATAGGAAATCAATTAAGTAAATTTGAAAAATAATTAGCTACAATTTATTTGTAGTCGTTTCAAGGAAAAAATAGGATAAATGAGAGTATATATATAGAATCAACATTAAAGAATATTTAATATAAAAGAACGTGTTAAAAAATATCAATAATTGTTTTTTTCTCAAACTCCCAAATTAAATTTTTGTCAAGAATTCTCTATAATTTTTTTTCACTCGTCATCAAATCAAATAATGGTTAATAAGGAAAAAAAATAGTTGTTCCTTTTTATAAAGGTTCTATTGTTTTAATATAAAGAGAAGTTAAAATAAGTATTAGGCACCCTAAACTAGCTCACTTAAATGAGTATTATGTTTTTTTCACTATTAAATATAAGTACAAAGGACACTTGACAAGTAGAAAAATAAAGTATGACAAAAACCGAATTATCCAATCCAATCCAAACCGCATTTAATTGGATTGGATTGGATCAGATTTTTTTAAGGAAGCAAACCGATCGAATCCAAACTGCATGTTGTTTTCATCATTGAATCAGATACCTTTTTAGCTCAAAACCGATTCAATACAATCTGCGAACACCCTATTAATAATACCATAATCGATATATTAATTTTATATATACACTTGTAATTATTTAGTATGTTTCATGCTTATAAAAAAATTATGAAGTTTCATTTCTCTCGCATATTTCCTATCTCAATTTTCTTTGACTTGTGTCATTACTATCAATGCTTAACCTTCCATATTTCTTGATTGTTGATGAATAGACTAAGAGTGTGTTTGGGAAAGCTGGAAAAAAAAGATTATGCTGATAATCTGTTTTCAAATAATCGATTATTGTGATAATCGATTATAATCAGAATCAGTTTTTGTTTGAGTATGTTTACTAAAAAGCGATTTTAGCATAATCTATTTCATTTGAATGTTGCAAAATAATCACTTTTATATAGTAAATTACGAAAAAATGATATAAAGTTATTTATATAATTTAATAAAATTTGATTTTTTTTTACATTAAAACTTGTTAAAATATTTATTTTTGTTATATTTTGTCATCAATATTTTTCTATTATAAAAAATAAAATAAAAGTTATTACATATTTTTTGTTATGAAAAGTCAAACTCCCATATTATAGTACAATATTATAATAGAGCTGGCCATATATTAAAAGAGCATTGTGGTGAAGAAAATGCAAGAAAGAAAAAGTATCTCTGTTATGTTGGGGGCAACAGGGATGATGTAGTCTATGCGTTGGGGGCAACAAGGATGAAATGGGAAAAGGCAGTATGACACCAAAGTTGCTTCACGTACGCTAACATCGAGGGGTAAGTTGGGAAAGTACCATCTGAGCTAAAAATTAATCTATTGGAAACAATCAAACAGTCCAATAATTCAGATGGTGATAAAACAGCTTTTTTAAGGCATACAATCTTTTTTTACAAATTCATCATGAGACCCATACAAAGAGTTTTTCAAAAAAGTTTTTTTCAACCAAAACAGCTGAAAGTCTAATAATTAAGTATTCCCAATCATGCTCTAACAGACAAAGACTTGCGTGGATTTTATTATTCCCTTCTACCTTCTGAGCTGCAAGATATCAAGCATGACAACTTTGAATATGCTTCAATTCATCGGTGGTTGACTGCACTAAACAGGAATTCTAATTGCCGTATAAGAACAGCAAGCATTTTGATATGCAACGTTAACTCGGCATTTATATGTTTCATCACTTTCACGACTGTTTCGAAGGGTGCCGAGGAAAAATAAAATAAATTAAGGGGAGTCACCAGTAAAGTTTTTTGTTTTTGGTTTACTAGTCACTACTTAAGCTTTTAATTTGATAAAATGTTAGAAAACTCATTTCCCTTGTTACTCACAGCTACCATGGCCTCCTTGAGACAAACCACACTGTTCAGAAATTTAGCCAAGTACAAACCCTTTATCCCTTAGCCTCTTGTTAAATTTCCAGAATCCCATCTAAATAGAAAAACACCAAGAACTTGTTCATCCCCTCATAGTTGATCAGAAAACTAGAAACTTCAATCCTACTTCTTCATTCCTTCTCATCGTCATTAATTTTTAAAACAAAAAAAAGAAACAAAAAATTGAAAAATCCTTTACTTTTTTTAAATTAAAAAATATTAAAAAATTAAAAAAAAACCTGCCAATGAAGAATTTTTATGAATTATGTGGTTGTATGTTTCCCATCGCATCGACAATATGTAGGAGCAGAATCAACAATTTTGTCAAACCAAAATTTTATTTCCTCTTTTTTGTTTATTTTTTTGTTTTAAATATGTGGTAAAATAAACATTTTCAAAGTTTTTAAACATATTTACATAATTAACTGAAGATACCATTTTTAGAATGAGCGGTGTAAGGTGCTAAGACATTTTGTGATGACTCCCCTTGTTCTTTATCATTTTTTCACTACACCCTTTGAGAAGGTTGCGACAACACCAAACTAATGGCAGAAACTAATAAATCCAAACTCAACCACTACAAATCCAAACTTAACCACTACATAAGTAATCCTTTGATAACATGATTTTATGTTATCATCTTTTATTTAATATTTATCGATTTGAACTAATAGTACATATATAAGGCTGACATTTGACTGAGGCAACACCACTTCTTAAGTCAGCAATGCATCCACATCCTCATCTAAACAAAGGTCCGAGGAAGTATTCCGCTGAAGCAAGCTGCAATAAGAGAAATGTGATCATCAACAACATGATAAACTGCCTACCATTTATGTCCAAGGTATGCCATATATATGCCTAGCGCTTGCTTTGGATAATGTTGAATTAAACATATATCAATAATTGTGTAAGCAAACCAGTTTTCTTTTACTTTTAATTATTAGGAAATATGGTATCCATTGGAGGAGAAAAGAAATTGAGAGAAAGTATGAATGTAAAATTGATAGAATGGATGAATTGATTACAAAGAGATTAAGCCTTTATATAGGCTAATGATCTAGCAACTAACTACCAACTAACCATATCTCCAACTAACTATATCTCCAATAGCCCCCCGCAAGCTGGAAGTGCGGATTAGCAAATCTAGCTTGAGGTGTACAACATAATGCAAGAAAAAGAAAGAACAATGAATGAAAATTACAAATGTATAAGCTTAATTACATTGGCTAATCAAGAAAAGTCTAACAATGATATAGGTAACGGCCGAAGTTCATAGATCTGAGAAGTCTTCAACCTTCTTTTGGGCTTCGTCGATCTTCTTTCAGTGTCTCCCCGGCATTCGTTCCAAAAGCAAATGAATCTTGCCAGAATGAACATTGGCAAGAGAATGAAATTTGTATATCAAATGAGCTGACTTGCTGGAATTAACATCAGTCAAGAGTTGCTCCAAAATAGACTATTTAGCCTCCAAATATCAATAATGAGTTGACTCGCTAGAATTAACATTAGTCAAAAGTCACTCTAAAATGGGCTTGTTAAGCCTCATGAATTTCAATGCCAATTTTATGCAAAATGCTTAACCACCATCATGGGCAGAAGCAAGAAAATATTATGAATGTGTAACCCTAACCACTTGAACAAATCTTCATGATATCAACAAATCATCAAGAAATGCAATAAAGAAAATGCATTATTTAAGAAACTGAAATTTAGTTTCCTGGGCTTCTCCACTTCTTTTTGTTGCTGTGAAGGACCAGAATGAGACGTTTTATATTGCTGATGATGAACTGCTTGACGATCCTGCTGTCTTTGATGCCATAGATGAGGAAACTGAATTTAATGCCTTAGTGGAAGAAGAAGCTGCACTTCTTGACTCAATGATGGGCGAAAGATAACCGGATTTACCCCACGCTGTCAATCAACCCATACAGCCAGATGATCTCTATGTCTGGCCCTGGATGGGCATAATTGTTAACATTCAGAGTAAATCACATGATTCTAGGCACTGGTTGAAAGAATTTTCTAATTACAGACCAATAGATGTTCACATCTTCTTGGATGAGGGAGACCCAATTTCTAAAGCTGTAATTGACTTTAACAACGACTGGAATGGTTTCTTGAATGCAAGTGATTTTGAGAAATCATTTGATCCTACACATCATGGTAAAGGGATTGGAATTCAAGGAAGTTGCAGGCAGGATCTGATATTTATGGATGGATTGCACGGGAAGATGATTATAAATGTGAAGGACCGATAGGGGAATACCTCCGCCAGAAAGGAAGGTTGAGAACATTTTCTGATATTTTTCAAGAAACATCTAAAAGCAGCAAAAGTATTGTGGAAAAGGGAAATTGCAAGTTATGAAGCATCTTGGAGATCAAGATGATGCAGCAGAGCTACTTGTTTAGTATTCGTCCCATGGAAAGCCACGTGTTGGTCTGACTGCAAATATCTTGGGATACAATGGCCCTCTTTTGTCTATATGATCAATTGTCTAATTGTCCGCAGGCCACAGCAGAAAAATGATGCATACAGAGATTGAATTTGGAGTCAGCATGAACTACTCAATAGTTCAAGAAGAATGAGAATGGTGTTTTGAGTTTTCTTTGGATAAAATGAAAAGGAAAAAAATTGAATAATATTAAGAAAGAGTAGTGGAAAGTTTTCTCTCATGGTGGTTGATATAGCTCTGACATCATATTAGGAAATATGGCATCCATTGGAGGAGAAAAGAAATTGAGAGAAAGTATGAATGTAAAATTGATAGAATGGATGAATTGATTACAAAGAGATTAAGCCTTTATATAGGCTAATGATCTAGCAACTAACTATCAACTAACTAACCATATCTCCAACTAACTATATCTCCAATATTAATTATCAAAATACTGAGAGCAACAAAATAATTTTAGTTTAGGTTGTAGCTCTCAAAATTTTGTGAAAGAGATGTTGTAGGTTGCTGTAATGGAACTGAGTTGCCTCCTTCCAACAATATTGCAATCAATGAAATCTATAATTAAACACACTTACGGGAAGAATAGCATGTTTTGTAGCTTATAATTGTCGATTGGAAGTCATTAGAAATTAGAAACAAATTATTACTTCTCTACACAATGGAAAAGTAACAAATAGCTATTTCTTTTGAATAATCATTTTTTCTGTATGACATTCATTATTAAGCAAAATGTATATTAACCCAGAAAATCAATTTTGTTTATTAATGATAAATGGTTTATAAGGTGATTACCTTCCAGATAAACATATAAAACGATTGTAAGGCAACATTACTCTTTACATCTACAGATTTGGCATGATACCAGAGGACCGAAGCAAGAATAACATGTCTCAAACCTGTAACAACATTGAATGTGAGAATAAATTTCTAGCCAAACAAGTTCTATTCACTTAATATCAAAAAACGATAGAGACAATCATTTGAATATTTATGAAGCAACCAGAACTTTCTTCTGAAATAATGCCTCCTTGAAGGAGAGCCATTTTTCTAACATTTTTTTTTTTTTGATAAACAAAAATGGAATTATATGGGGTACTTGGGATACTCCCACCCATATACATAAAAACCAGCTAACATAAATAAAAGACTATCCTAAAAGAAGGATAATATTAGCTTTACAGAAGTTTTCACGGAAAAACTCTGTATAAACCAAAAAAACCTTTAAAGAGCCCAATGTAAAAAGAAGAGAAAGCATAAAAAGCATCAGCCAAACCAAAACAGAACCAAAAGCATGCCACTCCCTATCCTTAAAAGGTGATGGACGCAGCCAATATATATATAGCAACAAAGCACAGAAGCCAACCAGAAAAAGACAAATAGGAGAGGAGAGCCAAGCTACTTGATACCCCCACAGCAGGTAAAAAATATGACTTGCGGATATAATTAGTATAACCATATGGAGAAAAAGGATCCCAAATCCGCAAAGAAGAACACATAGGTATCATTGTAGCATATCACAGAATTTATAGCACCACTGCCAATCTCTAACACTAATATCGTGAGCCTACAAATATAAAGTCACGACAGTCTAATGATACCCGAGATAACAGATCAACTTTTACTGAAAATCAGTATATAGGATAACACATTATCGTGATAATTTTGCTCGGGGGAAAGGAGATGTTGCTCCCATCAGAATGGTGACTCCATAAGTCATTTCAAGAAGTGTAACACAAATCCAAAATACCTAGCAAAGATTATTAGATATGACCATATGTATATCAAAGTATAACTATGGAGCTATCGAATGACAGGAACATACCCGTTTCGGACCCAGACGTAACGCCAAAGATTGGATGCCAAATTTTCTATCTCCTTCCATGTCAGGTATATCCTATATAAAATCCATAAAAAGATTTTTCGTTCAGTACATAAAAGTTTGTTGTTGAAAAACAAACTCTTATTTTAAAAGGTTAGAAATATTTACCTTGAACAATGCTATAACTACAACAAAAACACTCAAGATTGCCGTAGAAAAAATCAGTGGCCTTGGAAAGGTTGCTGGCCTGTTGAACACACGGGTCTGGACACATTTTAATATGTATTAGCAATTAGCAACTAGAAAACATGTTCCTTGAAAGGTAGGTTTACTAGATATGAAAGTTACATATGATTGTTTTCTCACACCATGCATGTTGTCATCACTACAACACAATTATTTGTTAGGGAATGCCTCATTCGTTTTACATAGACTTGCACACATACTAGTAATTAAGGGTATTATATGAATCACGTACAGATTTAACATGATTCAGTCCAAAACATGAAGGGTTCAAATACATTATGATTGTTATAGTACAATTTTTGTGCGGATAAATTTTATATCCTCATCCATGCATCTTTCGAGGACAAAGTTGCAGCCCTTGTGCCAATGCAACTTTTATGGATAAAATTGCAAACCCTTTCCCATGCAACTTTTTAGGACAATTACAAACCCTTCCACTACAACATTATTAGAATTTCTTTTCATTCGTTCCCGTACCTCTCACGATCATTTTCAAATACAAGTACTTTTTTTTTTTTGATAAGCAAAAAACATATTAAAGGAGTACTAGGTGTACCCAAACCATATACAATATTAACACTATAAAAAAAGGAGGTCAGGTATATGTTCAACCTTGAGCATAGAAATCACCAAGGTTGAAAGTGTAACTGACAAAGACTCCCCACCCAACAATGAGCAACACAAAGTCCTCCCCAAACATAATCATAATGTCCAACAAACAAGGACAGTACCGAACTTCACAACCCAAAAAAGGACCTTTGTTGCAGTGTTTTATATTAAACCACCTAACTTATATAATCCATTCTCGCCAACAGCAGCTGTAATGCTATACTCTCCGGCCGAAAAATCACAGTAACATCAACTAGAGTTTACTAGTAGCCAACATGCACTGAAGGGGAGCATTACACCAATTAGAGTATGAAAACTCCCCTCCTATCTTAATCTTCACCCAGTGCCAAGATCTAACCTTGATATCAATTGTATTAGCACATTCCACTTTCTCCTCCTCAAAAATTATTCTGTTTCTATGTATCCATATTCCCCAAATCACAGAAAACCAAGCCACAATCCAAATCCTTTTTAGTTTCTTCCCTCTCACCATGCCCAGATGATGAAGAAAATGCCCTCTAAAGTCATATGGAAGAGCTACTTGAAATCCCAACCAAGAGTAGACCTTAAACCACATCAGTGTGGCAAATCTGCAGTTAATGAATAGATGCGAGGAAGATTCCTGTTGTTGATGACAGAAAACACAATCTAGAGACATGGGAGGAAAAAGAATTCTTCTTCTAGCCAAGTTGCACCTAGTAGGAATCCTGTCCAGCACAACAAGCCAAGCAAAAACCGAGATCTTCAAGGGAATAGCTTTGAACCAGAATTTGTTAAAGAAATCATCAACTTGCTGATTGACAAGTAGAGAATTATCGAGGGAGCAATTAAGTAATCGGTCATAAGTTGATTTTGAGGTGTAAGATCCTGATACATCATGATTCCAACTCCAAGAATCCCTAACTTGAGCAGACCGAGAGACAGTGTTGACCAAAGTAAGAAGCTCATTAAGAAGGCTTTCCTCCCACACGAAGAGACGTCTCCTCCACCTAAACTGCCAAATCCACATTCCATTCGACCACTCACCTATTTGGAAAATTGTTGCATTTATTTCTTCAGTTATATGGAATAACCTCTCAAAGAAACTAGAAAGGCAATAGTTTCCAACCCACGGATCTAGCCAAAACAAAGTTGATTTGTCGTCCCCTACTTTCTTTAACAAGCCCCCTTTGAACCAATATGAATGTACCATATCCTCCCCTAAGCCTACCAAGCATTCCACCATTGAGAAACCACCCTTGCATTTCCAGATAGATCGAGTGACCAACTATTGCATTGCTCACCATATCTTTCTTTCAAGAAAGTGCACCACAAGGCATTTCCTTCCGCGATCAATCTCCACCTCCATTTACCAAGTAGGCTAATGTTGAATAAACCGCTCTCTCTCAAGCCAAGACCCCCTTTTGACTTTGGTTTGCAAACAGTTTCCCAAGCCACCCACGCCACCTTCCTCCTATCCTCCGAACCTCCCCACAAGAAATTTCTTTTGATGAGTAATCGATTTGATCACCTTCCTTGGAGCCCTCATATAAGATAGGTAATAAGTTGGAAGGTTTGATAACACCAAGTTTAAGAGTGTTACCCTTCCTCCAATGGATAAGTGTCTTCCCTTCCATGATGTTAGCCTACTCTTGATTCTATCCAACATTGGTTGCCAAGTTGAACTCCTCCTAGGATTCGCTCCGATAGGCAAGCCTAGGTAAAGGAAAGGAATCGAACCTATTTTGCAATTCATGAATATTGATGCTGCCTCCAAAAAGAGTCTTCCACATTCACCCCAAACATCTTGCTTTTGTGAAAGTTGACCTTAAGTCCGAAAATCAACTCGAAGCTTCTAAAAATATATTTAATTTCCCACAGGTTTTCCGAACTCGCCTCCCCGATGATAATTGTATTGTCTCGCAAGCGAAGATGTGTGATTTCCATTTGAGAATTAGCCATCTTGAACCCCTTAAACTTGTTTAATTCGACTGTCCTTTTAATCATGCAGTTTAGATACTCCACGACAATCAAAAAAATGAATGGCGCCAAGGGATCCCCTTGTCTAATGCCCTTTGATACCCGAATCTGGTTAGTTGGACAGCCATTAACCAAAATTGAAGTAGATCCTGAGAAAATAATTTCATCCATCCAACTCCTCCATTTTT
Organism: Sophora flavescens; assembly: GCA_030762895.1. NCBI lineage: Eukaryota > Viridiplantae > Streptophyta > Magnoliopsida > Fabales > Fabaceae > Sophora > Sophora flavescens. Next base: position 218,243,450 of record CM061062.1, read on the forward strand.
CACTAAACCCACATTTAACCAACATATCTTGTAAGAATCCCCGGTTCACGGAGTCGTATGCTCTTTCGAAATCCACCTTAAAGATAATGCGGCTCCTATTAATTTTTTACAATAATCCACTGCTTCGTTCACAATAACCACCCCATCCAGAATTTGCCTCTCGGGTAAGAAAGCGGATTGGTTAGGAGAGATGACATCTTTCAAAACTAGTTTCAGTGTCTTTGCTAACAGCTTAGAAATTATCTTATGGAGGCTACCTATTAGAGTAATAGGCCTGTAATCACCAATACCTTGAGGACAACTATTTTTTGGAATTAAGGAGATAAAAGAAGAGGTAAAACCTGATGGTAGTGAAGAATTACAACTGAATTCTTGAACCATAGAGATCACATCACTACAAGTACTTGTAAGTTACAATAACTTGCTCATCAAGAAAGTCTAATGCATTTTTTGTAATTAAGTTATTTAGTTTCCTATATTTAAAAGCAAACCCCTCCTATATCTTGCAAATCTCACATATCTTTCATTCTTATCACATATTTTTGTTTTCATGTTTCATTGTTCCTTAAAGGATTTATTTGATATATAATGACAGTGTAAAGATTGTTTACACTATCAATCAATAAGAAAACAACACATCATTAGAAATATTTGACTCTTATCAAAAGTCACTCATACCATGATTTTTTATGGGTTAACAGTATAAAAAATTAAACTCTTTTTAAAATTAAGGGGCCAATCAAATATAGGAAAAACTGGGAATTGGTCTTTAAACAATCTGATCATTTCTCACAACCCTGGCGTTAGCGGTTAAGGTTGAAAGACAACTGCCTGTTGAAATCTGTTTTGAAGTCTCGACATAAATTGCCATCCTCGTCAAGTATGGGTGTCAAAGGTTTGAGTTGTCCTCCGACTTCATCTTTTTGATGGAAGGATGTTTTTATACTAACTCTGTTAATGATTGGTTTGGTTGCGGCATTAGGATCGAGAATGGTTGGTAGGGGTAATTCCATAAATTTTTGGGTAGATAATTGGTTGGGGCATTGCACCCTAAGGGTCTTTTTGGGAGTTGGAAGGTGAAGGAATGTGAAGGGTTTAAGGAGGAAGGGAGGGGGAAAGAGATGGAGAAGGGAAGATAATCTCCAAAACCCTCCTCTATTTCAATTTTCTAGTTCCCCAAATTGGGAGATTTTGGTTCTTTAGTTATAAAATGAATTATGGGAGGGTGTTGAAGGGCTTTGGAGGCGATCCTCCATTAGCCATCCTTTTCTCCTCAAACCTCTTCCCCTCCCTTCATGGGGCGGAGCCAGAAAGTTGACATTAGGGGGGCCCAGATCAAATATATATAGCGTAAAATAATAATAGGAAAAATTAACTAACATATAAAATCAAACTATATGAAACAAATTTGATATATGATTATCAACTCAATATAATATAAAGAATAAATTACATTTAACTACCTTTAAATTTATTAAAATAATATCAAACCCCAAATTTAGCTTTAAAGTACATTCCACCCTATTTTTTACTTGTGACTAGCTATTGACTTAATAGTGTTAAGTTACTGAAAATAAAAAAAATATCTAGACTAAGTCATTTTACAAAGAAACACTAATATTAGGGATTTAAATAGCTTAGATGTTACAATAGAACTTTCTCAAAATAGAGTTTTCTGGCTACAATTTCTTAACTTCTAAAACAATGATTTTGTGTTAGATACCAAATATATGACATTCACAATATGTTTAAAAGGATGAGTATATTGTTGAAATGGGTTTTTGGGATGGTTCAGAATGGGTTTGATCTTACATATTTTAATTGGAGGAGAAATTTTTTCCTGGGAATAAACTTTTCTGACAGAATTCTACAACCCCTGTTAAAAAAAATACAACTGGACAAACACAAAGAAGATGAATTGAAGTGATGTGACAGAATAACAGTTGGTAGTTAAACTGTTTTAGTTAGTTAAGTTGTTATAATAGTTAGTTAGTTAAATTCATTTGTGACTCAACTTGTATAAATACACTTGATCAATGCAATAATAACTCAGACTTTCTCATTCAATTCTTCTAGTCTTATAATATGGTATCAGATGAAATCATCTCTTCTACAATTCTCCATCTCTGATTTCTTTCCTTTCGTTCATCATTCAAACTCAACAATGGCAAAAGTTCAGCCATTAAACATTTTTCAAGATCCTTCTAACTCTTACTATATTCACCCAGATGAGAACCCTTACTTGGTTCTTGCAACTTCAATCTTTGAGGGACCAAACTATCACAGTTGGTCTCGATCTATTTCTTTGGCTCTTCAAATGAAAAACAAATTCGAATTTGTTGATGGTAGCACTCAAAAACCCCTTCCCACTGATCATACATTTGCAGCATGGAAGAAATGTAATACCCTGGTTCTTTTTTGGCTCTATCATTCCATGTCCTCTGAGATTGTCACAAGCATCCTCTCCTTTGAAACAGCATATGATGTGTGGCAAGACCTCAAGAATCTTTTTTGCCAAGGTGATTCTATTAGAATCTTCCAACTTCGAGGTGAACTATGCTCTCTTAGACCATTGCCTTCTTGTGAATTTTCTTATTCGGGTAGCTGCAATATTCTCAGACTGCAGGTTCAACAATTTAGAGACAATATTGACTGTGTAATGAGCTTCCTGGAAGGTTTGAATGACAATTATGCTGCAATTAAATCTCAAATCTTGCTAATAGATCACTTACCCCCTCTTCATAAGGTGTTCTCAATGGTGTCACAGCAAGAAAGGCAGCTTCAGATTACTCTCTTGCCTGATCCTATCATTTTAGCAGTCTCATCTCAATCATTCCCAAATACTACATCACAAGCCTGAGGAAAATTCCCAAACAACAAAGGCAATAATTTCAAGAATAGTTCTCAGAAGCATTGTACACACTGAGGACAATTGCTTCTTCAAACATGGCTGCTCTTATTGCAGTCACTAATGAGCCAAGTCCTCTCAGTATGGTTCTTGTTCTTACTCCTGAGTAACTTCAAGGTCTTCTTGCTTTGATACCGCAATCACAGCCTACTGCTCACTCAGCACACTTAGCAAGCACTCACAATGTTGCTTCTCACCCTACCTCAGGTAATCTCCATACTCCTTGGATCTTCGATTCAGGAGCAACTGATCACATCACATCTTTAACTTCTTTCACTTCTTATAAACATATTAAACCAATTCCTGTTTCTCACCCCAATGGTCACACACCACTGCTAACTATAGTGGCACAACTCATGTCATTGACACACTCACACTCACTGACACACTTTACATTCCCATTTTTTCATTCAATTTGACATCATGAAACCAAACTGACACAATCTTGTTCATGTCAAATTTCATTCTTTCATGACCATTGTTTAATTCAGGGATTGAGTCCATCGAAGATGATTGGCAAAGCTAGCAATGTCAACGGACTATATGTGTTGAGTGTCCCAGAAACCAAGCCTGCCCTCATTCATGTTGTTAACACAACAAGAAACACTTGTACAAATTTCCCCTCCCCTGATGTATGGCACTATCGATTAGGCCACCCCTCTTTACAAATTTACAATACTGTTTTACAAACACATTCCATTGTATATTCAAAATTTTATGAAATATGTGACACATGTCATTTTTCCAAACAAAGAAAGTTGCCTTTTCCCTTAAGCTCTTTTGTGTCTGAATGTGTATTTGATCTCATTCATGTTGACATTTGGGGACCATCTGAAACCCCTTCCATACAAGGCCATAGATGCTTCTTAACTATAGTTGATGACAAGTCTAGGTTCACTTGGATAGAACTAATGAAAACCAAAACAAAAACAAGAATCCACCTAGCCAACTTTGTGAACCTTATTGAAACTCTGTTTGCTTTAAAAATCAATACTATTAGATCTGATGATGGCCAAGAGTTCCTATTCAAGTCATTTTGTGACTCAAAAGACATTGTCCACCAACTCACATGTGTTGAATCACCTCAGCAAAATGGCATTACTAAGAAGAAGCATCAGCACATTCTCAATGTTGCTAGAGCACTCATGTTTCAAGCTAACCTTCCAATCCATTTTTGGTCTTTTGTTGTGCAATAAGCATTGCATCTAAGCAACATACTTCCCTCTGTTAAACTACAAAATAATTCACCATTGTTTATCCTACACAACAAACTTCCTGACCTATCCAATCTTAGAGTGTTTGGATCATTATTCTATGCTTCCACACTTGTGGCAAATAGAAAGAAATTTCACTATCGAGCCAGGAAATGTTTTTCTTGGTTACAAAGATGGAGTTAAGGGATTTCTCTTGTTTGATCTTCACAGCAGAGAGATTTTTCTAAATGTGATAGTCTATGAAACAATCTTCCCCTTTTACAAAATCAATTCAACCTAATTCCCCTCAATCAGTATTTCTTCTCTACATCCCTACCACAACTTCTATGGCAGCATCTACACCAATTCAAGCTCCTACCCAATTCCTTAAACACCTACACCAAATCAACCTAACAATTCTATGCCTAACCCTGCACCTAACCCTACTCCCCCACCAACCATAAGAACATCAACTTGTCAAAGAAATCCTCCAAACTACCTAAGAGACTATCACTGCAACATAGTCCATTCTCAATTGCCAGCAGATCAATCATCAGGTATTTCTTATCCTTTATCTCATTTTGTCTTTCAATCACCTATCCACTGCATATAGATCATTTGCACCGTCCCTCACCACAATTCCAGAGCCAAAAACTTACACACGGGCAGCTAAGCATGGGTGTTGGCAGCAAGCAATGGATCTAGAAATATCTGCACTTGAGCAAAACAAGACTTGGATCCTTACTGACTAACCACCAGGAAACCACCCAACGCGTGGTTGCAAATGGGTCTATAAAGTCAAGCTAAAATCAGATGGAAGCCTTGAAAGTTATAAAGCTCGACTTGTAGCAAAGGCTACACTCAACAAGAAGGGATATATTATTCTGAAACCTTCTTTCCAGTGGTTAAAATGACCCACAATCAGGTTGGTCTTGGCTCTGGCAGCTGCAAAGAATTCCAACAATTGGATGTCAACAATGCATTCCTCCATGGAGATTTACATGAGGAGGTATACATGACTATCCCCGATTTCAGAATTCTAAACTAAATCGGTCCGCAAGCTTCTTAAGTCGCTTTATGGTCTTGAGCAAGCTTGTAGACAATGGAATTCTAAACTTACTTCTGCACTTGTTTCCTCGGTACACTCGGTCCAAATCAGATTATTCACTTGTTTGTAATGTTCACAGGATCTCACATCAATATCCTATTGGTCTATGTGGATGACGTAGTCCTCACTTGGTGATGATATTGCAGAAATACAATTGGTTAAGGCTTATTTGGACAAAAGTTCAGAATTAAAGACCTTGGTTCTCTCAAATTCTTCCTTGGTTTAGAAGTGGAAAGAACTCAAAAAGGCATAGTCCTCACCAAAGTAAATATGCCTTAGAACTATTAGATGATGCAGGGCTTTTAGCTTGCAAACCTAGTTCCACTTCTATGCTACCAAATCTCAAACTCTCATGGGAAGGTAGCCCTCCTCATCCCGACCCATCCGCTTAAAAAGACTAATTGGCGGACTGATATATCTTACAAATACAAGACCTGACTTAGCTTATGCCGTTAATAAACTAAGTCGGTTTGTCTCTCACCAACCTGAAGCACACTAAGAAGCTGCTATGCATATTCTTCATTACATCAAAGACTCACCCAAGACAAGGCTTTTCTTCTAAAGTTCTTTCGATATCAAACTATCAGCATTCAAGCGACTCAGATTGGGTCTCATGCCATGACAATCGCAGATCAGTCACTACTCACTAGCTTCTCCATATTCCTAGGCTCCTCAATGATCTCTTGGAAATCCAAAACTCAAGCTACTATCTCTCGGTCAAGCTTAGAGGCTGGGTATAGAGCTTTAGCTTCAACAACATGTGAACTTCAATGGATACTATACTTACTGGCTGATCTACATCACCCCCATTCTGGCCCAGTTCCTTTGTACTGTGACAACAAATCCGCAATTGCCATAGCTCAAAATCCCACTTTCCATGAGAGAACTAAGCACATAGAAATTGATTGCCACCTTGTTAGAGACAAAGTCCAAGATCGTCTCATTCAACTATTCTCAGTATCATCTTAAAACCAACTAGCTGACACTCATACAAAAGCACTCCAACCTAAAGTGTTTCATTCATTCATTGGTAGTTAAACTGTTTTAGATAGTTAAGTTGTTATAATAGTTAGTTAGTTGAATTCAGTTGTGACTCAACTTGTATATGGACTCAACTTGTATAAATACACTTGATCAATGCAATAATAACTCAGACTTTCTCATTCAATTCTTCTAGTCTTATAATAGGGTGCTTGGAAAGCTCTGGATACTACACCTCTAAATCGGGATATTTGTATTTACAAAACCTGTCTTCTAACCCTCATTTTCTCCCAAATTTAGATCCGGTGCTGTTTAAATCCTTTTGGAAGACACTAGTATCACAAAAAATCCTGGCTTTTTCATTGTTGTGCCTATTAAACAGGATTATATCAAAGGTCAATCTTTTGAACAAGAATATTCTAAACTCATTGCAGAATTTTACTTGTTGAACTAGAATTTACTGACTGATCATGTGCTATTAAGATGCTCCTTTTGTCAGCTAGTTTGGAAAAACATTTATAGAGGGCTTGGTTTTCATTTAGCATTGTTGGAAACTTTGATTCAACACTATTTTCAGTTTTGAAGTTTTTTTTTTTATAAGAAGGCTAAGTCGATAGGTTTAATGATATGGCATGCAGTAATTTGGTCCATAGTTAATGGGTTCTCTCATTAACCCTACGTACCACATGTGTAAAGTGCGCGTATGTGTATTGGTCTTGGTTTTCCACCCATTTGGATAGTGAGTTTTCCTTTTCTCATTAGTGCTTGGCTCATTTACAATGTATTCAAATCAGATGTTGATGATCTAATGTCCAATATCAAGGAGAATATTGCATTTTGCAGCTACATATATAGAAGGTGGACTATTAGCAATTCCAAGGTTTTGATTTGATTTGCACAGGATGACAGGACAGTTTGTACTTTTTGTGTTACATATGTTCATGTTCTGGTTTGATTTTTGCCTTTTTGTATTTTTTTTTTTTGTTCTGTATGGTTTAACTTAATGTACATGGGTTGAAGTAACCATTGTACTCCATGTTAATATTATTTGATTTATTTAAAAAAATCATTTTTCACAACCTGGGTTTCGATAAACCGGTAAAAAAATCGAAAGGTAATCGTGAATTGGTCAAACTCATTTAAACCGATCACAGTTCATGTTTTAACTTGTCAAGTTCATTATTTCCATTTTTACTTAAAATATTCCAGTTAAAAAATATTTAAAATTATGGATAATCTTTTTCTCCTTCCTCTCCTCTCTAGTTCCTTTCCTTCTTATGCTTTTGGCTCGGCTTTGCGTGATTACAGGGCCGCTTGGTTTTATGTTTTTTTGTTTGTACTTTGTTCCTCTAAAAAACATGAACTAGACAATTTGTCTTTTATTCTTTTGCTGGTGTATTGCTGGTTTTGTCTTTCATCTGCTCAATGATTTTTGGTTTTACAAGCTGCAATTATTTGACAAATTGGGTGGCTGACACGTTTATTGGATTTGAGGTGGTCTAGGGGTATCTGTGTGTTGGAAGTTCCACATCATCTGCATCAAAGCCCGGGGTGTGATTTAAATATCTGTTGGGATATTAGCTCCACTTAATATCAATTGGTTTTAGGATGAAATCTAACACTTTGAAGCTCCTGCTATTTTTTAAGTGGTTTGGGAGTCAAGTTAGATTTTCAACCATGAAATATTTTCAATCCTTTTAACTTATCTGTTTTCTAGCTTGGGTGTTCTTGGTTAAACAATTACCTCGTCTTCTCCCATGTACATTGTATACCATCTTTGCATACGGGTTTGTGTATCCCTTATACTCATTTTAATATATTTTTGCTTATAAAAAAGTTATTGTTAAATGTTCGGTTTCGTTATGAAAATACATATGGACACATCTCAAAATTAATTATAAGATATGACTCTGTCAATAAAATAAAAAATGTTAATTATAATATTTAAATTAGGAATGTAGGTCAATAGCTATACTATTATTAACTAAATATGCCTCATGCTTATTTTTTTTAATTTTATTTTCTATGATTTCTTTTGATTCTTTCTCGTTATGATTAATACTTAAAGCAGGTTATTGCTTATAGTTATTAGTGAATAGACTTCTTTGGTAGTTTAAAAAAATGTACCAAAAAAAGACTTATTTGATAGTTTTAATTAATAGTTTACCATGAATTAAACTAGGTCAACCTAATGTGTAGAAAAGCTCTGCATGCACATCCACAACAATATATACATCTTCTTTTCTTTTCTTTTTTTAACAACGCAAACTTATTTCATTTCATTCAATATAATGTTTGCAATACATGTGGGAATATTAGAATGTAAATTGGGACTTGCATATAAAATAGAGGCCCTGGCTAGCTCATGAGCCACTAAATAATTAGCTACTCGCCTAATAAACTTCACTTTGAAGTTTGACTCTTTCTCGTTATAATTAATAATTAAAGCAGGTAATTGCTTATTAGTGAATAGACTACTTTTGTAGTTTGACAAAATGTACCAAAAAAAAGACTTATTTGGTAGTTTTAAATAGTTTACCATGAATTCTACTAGGTCAACCTTATGTATAGAAAAGCTCTGCATGCACATCCACAACAATATATACATCCTTAATAAAGAGCACAATTCAGAATGATATAACCTGCATGTGAAGAAAAAATCCGAGTGACCTTCCTATAGCCACATCAGTTACTAAGTCAATCGCGGTAAGGACCGGATATTTCTTCCATCTTAAAAAGGGCAACTGAAAATTTTTAAAAAACAATGAAGTTAGACTCATAACAACAGTCAACAGTGTAGTCACCCTCAATAAATTTTTAAAATATGAGTATTTCAAAGTTTGAGCGAGTGCCTTTAAATTCGCATCTAATATTTTTTGTTTGTTTGACCAGACAAGCATACAAGGTTGTGTAAAATATATCAGATATCACATGTATTGTTTCATTTATTACTTCTTGAATTAATTAATATTTCTAAAGTCCTAATATCACATTATAATAAACAAAATAGTGTCAGAAAAGAATATTTTAGTTAAAGTCATCTAATTATGTGTAAAGTAAGAAAGAAAAAAATATGGTTATTTTAATTTGAAGTACAATAATCTTAACTCACTAAATGATTAAATTTTTTTATGAACATTAAATGATTGAAAATGAATAAAATATTACCTTTTCATTTTATACATAAGCTCATGTTAAAAGAGACTCCCTCCACTTTCACATAATATTCCAGCTCTTGGATGGTAAAAAAGTTAAATGCAATTCGAATAAACTCACATCGACCGAATAAGCAGCCGCAAGAATACAACTCACGAAAACCGTCCTTAGGGTACTAGTTAGGAAGATCCAAAAAATTAATATCTCAAAACTTTTATGATTAACATTAATGTATGTTTCATTGTAACTATTATATGAGTCTTGCTAACCAGTGTCCTAAGTACACTGATCAACGATTCAAGAAATAGTAAGTTTGCATTGTAAATCTAAGTATATCACTTTTTGATAGTTTAAATATACCATTTTCCAAGAAAAACCAAAGTATATTGTAACATCCACCCCCGGGCATTACTATGTGAACACGTGCGGAAATAAATCAAAAAGAGATTAGCTGGTTGCTTTCGGAAATTGATTTACTTTAAGACAAAATCTGAGTGTAAAAAAAATTCTTCTTCTTAACCCTTCGGAAAATTGATATACACACAACCAAAAACAGTACATTTGCACTATACTTCACAACACACATACACAAAATTGTATTTATAAACAAACCTTCTACAACGTATAAATTTTCTTAAAAGTCTTTTCTTCTAAACTATAAGCAAAATATCAAAATACCCGTACTAAACTTCACAAAATACACATCCTCAAACACAAACCTAAGCTGGTCGTTCTTCAGGACATTCTAATGGAAAGACCCCGTGACCATCCCTATGATCACACATTTCTTTCCACAATCCGGACTTAAGTCTCCAAGTGACTTATGGAACTCTTCTGCAACATCTGCACTCATGTACCAAGGTACAACAGCAAAGCCAGAAGAACATGTATATGTAAGGGTGAGTTCCAATTTATGGATTTAACACGATAACCATATGCACGCCACACAAACATCATTTAAGATGTATATTCAGAATAAACAATTATTTATCAAAGGGTTTCATACCCAACAGTCATCGTCGTTTTAAAAACAATGACACACTTCAATATTCATCATCTAACTTTGTACCTAATCTCCGGAGCTTTAACCACCAAATAAATGAGCTGATCAAGCTCTCGTTACCAAATAAGGCAGGTTTTAAATTAACCATAGCACTGTCCAACACGAGGCACAGTGAATACTATTCATAGTATATGGTTTCATTTCATTTGTCCATCAAGGCACTGTGATGCAAACTTTATGAATACTTGCCATCAAGAATTCAAGTCCAATGCATAGGCACGTCTGCCCAAAAAGTGCATGTAAAACGTTTTGTTCACGTCATTTTCTTTGTGTTCATTCTTTCCTTGTCGGAGCTCAAAGACTCACGACCAATCCAATGTTTAAACATTTAAGTTTATCAATCATTTCAATAAAACAGACTCCAAGTCAAAATGTGCAAATCACGAAATCTATACCGATGCACCCGATATAGATTCGTATATTTTGGCGCACAAGCATCAATATCATTTTTTTATAGGACATCTAGTCCATAACTTCACCTTTTGGACCCCCGGTCCATACTTTAGAACACTAGACCCCGACATCTCGGTAACTAGGTTCGTCTTTCAATTTTAAAAACATTTTCATTCTGTGAAACACAAATCAAAAATAAAATTTCCTCAACTTATCCAAGTTTTTGGAAATAACCCGTTGTATAAATTAAGCTACTTTACAAAAAATCCTTTTATGTTGGAAATTAATTTTATAGAATCATCAAAATCACTTAAAACTCATTTTCTTTCAAAAATCTATATTTTTGGACCTAAAAATATCATTTTGAGACATTCTCTGTTTTACCTAATATTGTTGTTTTTAAGAATACTTATGTAATTATTGTCGGAATTGTCCATCAAACGTCCGATCTCCGCAAAACACATACACGATTCACATAACAATTTATCCTTCAACAAACTACAACAAATAATTATCAATCAAACAACTAAATACTCTATTTTCCTATATGATGGGTTCGGCCATGAGGATATTGAATTGGCTGGACATGATAAAATTTTGCAAGCTTTTGGATTAAGGATCCTTAAGCAAGATTGAGACATAAACAAAGCTTACTTAACCAAAATTGAATCAAAACCATCTTAACCACAAAGTTAAGACTTTCGGCCATGGGGTGATTTTATGACTAAAAATCTCTAAAAATATTAAGCTCTTGGATTAGTGATCCTTGATCACTTAAAACCCTAAAACAATGATTAAGATACAAGGATTGAAAAAAACACTTCCAATCCTTCAAAACCTGAATTCGGCCATGACACAAAATATAGGCTAGAGATTTTAGTTTGATTCAATCATCTTGGATTCAATACATACATGAATAAAAAGGATTGAATCAACCAAGACTTGTTAAAAAATTGAACAAAGTTCCTCCCACCACTTCAAGTTAGGGTTCGGCCTTGATAGGTTGAATGGGCGAGAAATTTTTGTTTGATGCATGCTCTTGGATCTTAAATATAGAGATTATAATAAGATCATAGAAATTGGTTTCATGATCATAGGATTTTTATATGATTTGGTAGAGATTTTCAAACTTTATAGATCTAGGAATTGAAAAAGATGATCATGACTTCAAATCACAAAAATAAATGAATAACATGATGATGATTAAGTAAGAAGAGTATGATATACCTCTTGAAGATTGAAAATGAGCTAAGAATCAAGCACTTCCTTCACAAAAATGGTTATGGAAAACTTAGAGTTTTTAAGAAAAAGATGAACAAACTTCTTGGAGAATATGAAGTTGGCTTAAATAGAAATGAAATGGGCTCACAAAGAGGGTTTGGGCCATGAGAAACTAGGGGTAAAAGGGTCCAAGGCATAAATTTTTAGGGACAAAATTGTAACCTTACACAATGGCAATTTTGTGATAAAATACAACCTTAAGGACATTATGGTAAATTCCCCAAAAATCATCATGACACTAGTGAGTCACCTATATGACTCACCCTTGTGAGTCATCATGGATGACTCATGGTCTTCATCCATTGGTTGTCGGATTTTGTCTCTGCACGTCCGTTCTCGACTCCGTTGATTACCCGATTTAGGTTTTTACGCCCGAATCAAGTATAAAACCTATTTATTTTGAAAATTTTCAAAATAACCTATATCGTTGGAAATGAGATATAAAATCTATTCATTTCATTCACGAGTCAAAATTAGGTTTTATGATCAATAAAATCTTACTGTCAGTAAAAACGCAGATCGGGTTCCGTCTGAATTTTCAACCCAAAATTTAACCGTATACTTATAAAAATAAGTATAAAATGAATATAACTTTGGTTTTCCCAAAATCATTTCTAAGTTTCAGATAAAAATATAAACGTTTATTTATATTTATACCGATCTTAGAAAGCAGAAAAATCGGGGTGCCACGTATATCACTTTTTGCTCTGATTAGCATTTGACTTATTCTATTATAAAATGGGGTTAGTTGTCTTTTTTATCAAAGGTGAAGGAAGGTAAGTGTAATTTACCCTAAAATTTTTTATATTTGCTAGTTAATGTTTAACAATGTAGTCATTAATTATTTTTCAATGTAAATATAAATAATTAACAATGTCCTTATTAGTACTTCTCAAGACAAATTTATAAAAATAAAAATAATAATGATAATGGCCACAATGTATATAATACCTGAACATAATTAAATTAATTTTACATTATATAACTATGCCCTCAATTAAATTGGGATGAAAAGAATCTGTTATCTTTAATTAGAGTATCTCACTTACTAATTTTAAGCAATCTCTATTATGTGACTCACTTATGACAGGACTAAACTTTTGTTGATGGTAAAGAAAAAGTTTAAATGCAAATCGAATAAACTCACATCGACATTATAAGCAGCCGCAAGCATACAACTACCGAAAACAGTCCAAAACAATGGCCATGAACCGACAATCCACGCAAACCCCAAACCCTGTAAAAGAGAATAAAGTGATAAGCCTCGTTCTACCTTCTCAAGAGCAAGTTTATCTTTTGTTCAGTAAAAATAAAGTAATACAATTGTTATCTTGAACAATATATCAATGGAAAAAGCACATCATGACAATTGACTGCCATCATAGTCCCTCAATTGTCATAAATACTCAACACCCAGACCATGTTGTATTAATATTTTCTCGCATATCGGAGGCATCAGGCATGTGCAACCATGCAATAACATAATCATCTCATTTGATGTATACTTTCAATGGATAAGGACATTAGTTTATGGATTTAAATGGTATGTATTGTCAGAATAAAGATTTGTTATATACCTAATTAATCATAAATTAACATATCATTGAAAATATTTTACTCTTATTCTAACTCTCTACCTTAAAGTCATACATATAATGATTTCTAATTGATGGAAAGTATAAAAAACTTTATACTAACAGTGCATACAAATTAAACTATTATTTGTTAATAAAATCAAGAGATCGGGTGAAACCTTGATAACCTTCAGAAATCTAAGCTTTTCCCGAAGATCAAACTTGAGTCTCAAGTCTCAAAACAAATAAAATAAAATTGATGGCTAGAAGGATGGTGACTCATAGACAAGAGATATAAACAAAAAGTTATACTAAAAAAACTAACGTTATATATGGGAAAGGAACAAAGGTTGTAACATTCTCTGGTTGGATGAAATCTAGTATCACCACTTAAATTTTGGATTTAATTGATATTCAATCTCATTGTAAAGATTTTTTTTGTCAAACAATATATATTGTTATATCATTAAAAAAAATATTTGATTTTTATAATAAGTCACACATTGGATGATCTTTATTGGTTGATAATACAAAAAATTTTACATTGACGACGTATCAAAATTAAATTCTAATTTTTTTATCATAAAGTTTCAAATTTTGATAATATAACATACATTAAGAGAATTGTAATGCCTTAACTGAGTGTCTCAAAGGAAAACACAAGACATCCACATTACAATGATAGTCATATTGATAGTCTTAACATAATGGTCACACATAACCTTACAAACAAAAGAAGAAGAAAAAAATCAAAATAAAATCATTACACAAGCAACTACTCTCGGACTTCATTTAATCGGTTTATGAAGCCGACAGTTACATATTAAGGCTCCCATGAAAACATATTGAGTTAAAGAAATTCCTTCTTTATCTCCTTAATCCTTCGAATGACCTAAACCTGCTTATCTGAAACAATAGAGAGCCTAGTGAGAAAAATAATTCTCAATGAGCTTTGCTTCAAGCAGGGATATACATAATATAAGCAATTTAATTCAAATACATCAACCCAAAATGAGTATGAGCATGGGCACTTTAACTTAAAACATTTACTAGATAACTTCAAGTGTGAGGGACTTGTAGTATTCTAGTTTAATAGATTCTTGATATGGCAGTCAGAGCTCTATGACAACAATCAGGCGTCCCTTAATTGCTAGTATCATATCCTAGCCTTCAAGAAATTGAAGGACACAAAAACATAACTCACCCACAATTACTTATGTGGCCTTAATGGCTAATTTGGTTCTGAAACAATTGTCTCACCAAAATATAGACCATTTTAGATTTTTAATGCCCTGCTATACTTCACTTTATTTTGATTAAGAGAAATAATCCAAACACAGTTAGGACATCAAGAGTGAACTTACATCAAAAACCTAAGCCATCAATTCAACAAACTTAATTTATCACAATTTGGAGGATAATGACTAAAGTTACCATTCCCACCATTTATTCCACAGTCTGAACTTCTAATCCCAAACAGTTAGGAGTTCACACTAGTGGAAAATATACATTAGACGGTAAAGGTTTACGTCAGTTACCCAAAAGCTAGACGTTAAAAAGGAGGCGGTGGCAGTTTTGTAAATATTAGACTTCATTAATTCAATTTTAACGTCAGTTGTTTTAATGACTGACGTTAAAAGTGAAGTGACTCACTTTTAACGTCAGTTCAATAAAAAACTGACGTTACCAGTGAACATTTTAACGTCAGTTCTATAAAGAATTGACGTTAAAAGTAAGTCACTTCACTTTTAATGTCAGTCCTTACATCAACAGACGTTAAAGGTTATTTTAATAATTTTTTTTATCTAGTATACGATCCCTTCCGCATTGCCTTCCTCAAAGTTTTAGTTTCACATGAATTGCTTTGATGTTTTGTGTTTCTGTTTTGAAAACTATAAGTTGAATCAATAACCCAAACCGGATCTCATTCATGAAGTGTAATCTGATACGATCTGGAAGATTGAAAGGGTTTAAAATTCTATAAAAAGTTACATTGAAAGGGTTTTAAATCCTATAAAAAGTTACATTGAAAGGGTTTAAAATCCTAAACATTAAAGCTACATCCCATCAGAGAGTTTTATGAAATATGCCAAAGGGAAAACTATACTCCGAAGACCTCAGAAAACTGGGGGGCATGAGAGAGCTCAAGAGAGAGGCAAAAACAGGTGCACTAGATCTGTTTCAAGCAAAGGCAGTGGTTCCAGAGACTTCCAAGACGGTCACTTGCTGCCAAAGCTGAGGTTTTGGAACTGTGACCCCCGAGCACTTGATTAGCCCTCCAGCAGCTGATTCTCCGGAAGGTGATAAGGTGAGCAACTCACATAATGTAGTTTACTCAAACTTATCACCCATATAATGTAATTTACTCAAACTTAGAAGTTGTTTGACCATTAAGACAAAGACCTTTGAGTCTAGGAATAGGAAGAAAGAGTGATGAAGTTAATCTCCACGGCAGAGCCATATTGTGAAGCAGAAAATTAAAAGGATGGAAGGAAACTATTTATAGGAGCAGGGGATGAAGTTACTAAGCTATTCTGATTTTCTTGAAAACTTACCTATAAACTTAATGCTCATTAAGAGGATTGAGTTACAAGGTGCATGGGTAAGTAGCACAGTACAGTCAAAGGAATGAATGTTTTTGCAGATATCTATACACTTTTAACGTCAGTTTTTAAAAAAAACTAACGTTAAAAGTGTTTTTAAAATAAAAAATATTTATTGTTAACGTCAGTTTTTTATACAACTGACGTTAAAAGTTTGATTTTTACTTCAGTTAAATAAATAGCTGACGTAAATAATCCTATATATTATAAACGTGCAGAATGAATATTGGAAATAATGTAATTAATATACGGGAACTTGACAGTCATAAATTAAGTTGACGTTAAAAATGAGGTGGTGGCAGTTTGTATACTATTTGCGTCAGTTCTATAAATAACTGACGTAAATAATTATGAAACTCATTTCATTGGTTGTCATGTCCCTGTTGTCCCTTTTAACGCAGATCACTCCATATAGTACTGCAGTTTATTTATAAACCTTTTTTTTATACAAGTTTATTTTTAATTTTTACTAATTAGCTTGAATTAGTAAACAAATTCTTGTGCAAATTAAAATAAATAAACACTTAACATAAAACAAGTTATATGTATAATCAAATCGTATGACATTGAAGCGATTCATAAGTTAAAATTACATGATTAAAAGATAAAAAAATTCTGCAACATAGCCCTAAAATATAAAAAAGTTTCTGCATCAACATCATTTTCTTCTCAGTCCTATCATCAGAAACTCCAATGGATGCATCACCTCCCTCACTTGAATTCCATGATGCAAAGTAAATCCTCAGTCACTAGCAGCGAAAGCAAAGTGAAATGGATCTTTGCATCTTTCTTCTTTAGTGGAGTTCCTTGATGCATCATCTTGAATCCACAATCACTTGCTTCCAAAGCAAAGTGAAAGAGATGACGGGGATGAAATAAAGTGAGAGAATCACATTACGTGATTCACCCAACCTTAATATCCATGTAATGTGATTTACTCAAACTCAGAAGTTGTTTGATCATTAAGACAAAGATCTTTGAGTCTAGGAATAGGAAGAAAGAGTGATGAAGTTAGTCTCCATGGCAGAGCCATATTGTGAAGCAGAAAAATTAAAAGGATGGAAGGAAGCTATTTATAGGAGCAGTGGATGAAGTTACTAAGATATTCTGATTTTCTGGAAAACTTATCTATAAACTTAATGCTCATTAAGAGGATTAGGTACAAGGTGAATGGGTAAGTAGCACAGTAATCAAAGGAATGAATGCAGAAACTAATAAACTTTTAACGTCCGTTGTGTAATACAACTGACGTTAAATATATGACCTTTACGCCGTCTCTTACTAACAACTGACGTAATAAGTGTGAGAGTTTTTAACGTTAGTTTATTAAGACAACTGACGTTAAATATGATATTTAACGTCAGGTTTTACTAAAAACTGACGTAAAATGTTATTTTATTTTAATTATAACGTTTACACCCGCGCGCCTCCTCCACTTCTATGTACGTCTCTTCTCCTTTCATCACGCTCAACCCTCACTCTCAACCCTTGCTCTCGCTCTCGCTCTCACTCTGCCCTAATCGCGAGCTCATCTCCACCGTAACCACCGCGAGGGCTTCTTCGCCACCACCGTGAGGTACACTCTTAACCCCTAACTCTGTCTTTCCCGCTCATTCTTTTCAATAACTTGACATCTCTCTTTCCCCTTCCTGCGCACTAACTCTCCTTGTCCCTCTGCTCTCAGTAACCACATCGAACGTTGGCCACCACTCGAGATTCCCCCCCACCACCACGCGAGCGCCTATTTCTGGTGAGTCTTTAGGGCACATTTTTTTATTTTTGGTTTTGAGTGCATGCATGTTGCTCTGCTGGTTGAAACTGTAGTCTCAGTAGTTGAAACTTGAAACTGTGAGTTTGAGTTGTTTGGAATGTCTCTATTTTTGGTTTTGAGTGTATGTTGAAACTGTAGTCTCAGTAGTTGTAACTTTAAACCGTGAGTTTGAGTTGTTTGGAATGTCTCTATTTTTTGTTTTGAGTGCATGTTGCTCTGCTGGTTGATCTGTCACGGCCGTGATGATCATCACGGCTAGGCCGTGATCAGTTCTGCCTATGAGGGTCTGGTTCAGTTGGCACGTTACGACCGTGACCAGTGCTTGGCAATCTTCAAAAACTATAGTTTTCAATCTCCCTTATTGTCCTTATTATTGGATATATAGATGTGTTGTATATCTACAGGACCTATCTAGTTATTTTTATTTATACTTCTGTATTTATTTTGAGTTATAACCTATGTTAATACATATATATTGTTTCTGAACAGGCATACATATGGATCAGTCGGATAGCCCACATGCACGGGAGGACACTGTGGGGGTTTCACAGGACCCGATCACGCCTACGCCTGATTCTAGTGTAAGTTTACATGTTGTATACTATCTTTAGTCCTTCTTTTTAATGTAAGTTTATAATGTTACAACCCTCTATTTTATCTTTTTTTTTTGCCATACAGACATCACAGGCTCATAGGAAACGGGGTAGAGGAGCCACCTCGTTGAAGAAACTAGAGAAGGACAGGCAGAGCGGACAGAAGCTTGAGGTGTCCTTCGATGCTAATCTAAATGCCCAGGGACCCCGTGCTAAAGAATTTAATAAGTGGGTGTTTCTACAAGCGAAGCAGCACGTAAGCATCAACTACAACCACTGGAATGACGTTCCACAGAACGTTAAGGATCAGATTTGGGAGGCTATCACGGTATTTTACCTTTACATTCGTTTGATTTACATTATTAGATAATTATCCGAGTTATAATCCATCCAGTTGTTATATATGTATCTAATGTGTAGGTAGCTTGGACTGTGCCAAATGACGAGGATCATCGTCATAAATGTATGAAAATGGCATCAAAGCGTTGGAATGGGTTCAAGCATGATCTTACCAGGTACTATGTATCTGGGAAGAAGCGGCTTGATAAAATGTTCTCGGATTATCCCTGGATTGATCAGGATACTTGGGATATGTTTGCCAGGAGTCGACAGGATGGAGAATTTCAGGTTGGTTGATTAAGTTAATTTTGTATGCTTATTATAGATCATTTAACTGTATTTAATTATGTGTTTTTGTTTGTATAGGCTAAGGCAAATAAGGGTCGGCAGAATCAGATGAAGAACGTCCACCGCCACACCATGTCTCAGGGTGGGTACCATACTCGGATCCAGCAGATGATGGCGGATAGGCTGAGGGCGAAGCAGGAAGAGCACTCTGCTAGGATTGAAAGAGGAGAGGTGCCTGAGGGCACACCATCAAGTCCTCCGTCGGACATCGACCGCGAAGATGTCTGGTTAGCCGGACGCATGACAAAGGCGGGATCTTTTAAAGTTGATGCCACTCGCGAAGTGGCAGATAAGATTGTAAGTAAATAATTAACTTGATTTCAATTGATATTTGTATAGATATTTGCAACACTTTTCACTTGCACGTTTTTTCATTTTTTTTCATTGTAGATGGATCTTAAAGCAAAATCCTCCCAGGGCGCATTCGTCCCCTTCCGGGACGGGGGACGTCTTGATGACTGCTCTAGGCAAGAAAGACCATCCTGGTCGGGTTCTCGGTGTTCCTGGGAACGTGACCATCTAACACTATTATGGCAAGTCTGCTTCACGAAAGCGGGTGGTCAATGAAGCATCAATTTTGGCTGACATTACTCAGCACCTCATGTCCAACCCAGATATTACAACACATCTGATGCAAGACTTAATATCCAACCCAGAATTCAAGCAGGCGCTTGCCAGAGAGCTTTCCTCCGTCGGTACATCCCAGGACACCGCAGGGCTTGCCAACGCTTCACATGTGAGCACAAAAGAGAGTTTTAGTAGGGCACATGTGGAGGACGATGAGTTGGCAGCTAGGAAGCGGGAGTTGGAAGTCCAGCGCCATGAGCATGAGTTGGAAATGAAAAGGCGTGAGCTTGAGTTGGACTCCAAACGACGTGAGCTCGAAATGTTAGCAAAGGTATTTATTCATTATTAATGTCCAAATTAGTCAAATAATTACTTGTATTTTTTTTTAATTATCAAAAACTTATCTATTTTATTTTTCCTAAACTGAAGGCCAAGTCGACGTTGGTGTCGCTGTCGCTGTCACCTATCACTCGTTTGTTCTCACTTGGTGAGGATTATGCGTTTGAGATTTTTGAATGTCCATTGGATCACAATGGATGGGTGACACGCCCAAATCAACAGAGGATATTTTCCTTCTGTGGTGACGATCTCGGGAACGCCTGCAGAAATAACGTCTGGATGAACAGCAATGTCATCAGTCTCTGGTGCACATAAGTTAATTTTAATTTTATAACTTATTTATTTTTGGTATTTTTCCATTTAATAATTTATTTTAATTTCAATATATATATTATGTAATTAACATCCACACCTTTTCATATCTTAGGTATCTCCATCGTCTTCAGCTTGATAAGGGCGTTGCATCAGTTTACGGTTTCTTAGATCCGTCAATCCTTCTGCCCGATTTCTTTGTTGGCGATGCATTGAGTAAATACTTAGGGAACTTGTTGGGAGACAATCCGAAAGAATTATATCTGGCTCCCTACTATATGGAACGCCATTGGCAGTTGTTCGTACTTCACCCGTCTAGGCATACTGTCATATTCTTCTGCTCTCTCCACCAAGATCCGCCACCGAAGGTGGTGGAAGCTGTAAATATGTAAGTAACTAATCTTAAATTTAATTTAAGTTTTAATATCAGTTGTTTTTAGTTTATTACACACATGATATATGAGTTTGTTAATTGATCGACATGATTATTTGTTTATGATAGCGCGCTGAAGGCGAGTAGCATAAATTGCGCCAACGGGAGAAGTAGGACTTCTAAGGCTAAAGCAAATCCTTTATGGAACATCCTCAAGGTTTGGTAGTTTATTTATCAAATAATTAATATTATAATTACTAATTTATATGTATATTCAACTGACGTTGAAATTAATTTTGTTGGTAGTCTCGATTTCAAACTGACGGGTAGTCGTGCGGCTATTATGTGATGCTTCATATGCTGAACATAGTCTCCGCATCTATTACGGATGGATGGAAGAAGGTAATATTTAAACAACTTGTTAAATTATATATTATAGTTTTGAAGATGACTTGCATTGTTGTGATTGTTATTATTTGAACGTGTCTAGGCATTTATCGACCAATCGCCTATTGAAGAAGATGAGTTAAGAGACTTGAGGATGTGCTTCGCTGAATTCTTCTTCAAGTATGCGGCTGAAAAAGGAGTTGACAACATACCTCCCCACTACTTAGATGAATAGTTTTTTTGTTAGACTTTAGAAACTAATTAATAACATGTATATATATATCCTTAGATAGTTTTGTTTTTTAGACATTGGAACTAAAATTTATTTATATATATACATGGGTTTTGGTTTTAAGTCCCCCCATTGTTCAATTTTCCTTTGCAATTCTGTAATGTGTGTGATATTCGTATTCTTGGGACTGAATGCAGGGATAACTGAGGGGAGTGATATTTTAAAACTTAACTTAAAAAAAAAAATTAACCTGCGTCAGTTGTATCAAACAACTTACGTTAATAGTATTTTATAAAATATACAGTACACTATTAACGTCAGTTGTTTATTACAACTGACGTTAAAATTAAACCTTTAACGTCAGTTCTTTATAACAACTGACGTTAGTTTTAACAAAATCAACGTCCGTTGTCTTAAAGAACTGACGTTAATAGTTTTAGTTTAACGTCAGTTGTTTAAAAAACTGACGTTAATTTTTACAAAATTAACGTCAGTTTTGTTAAAGAACCGACGTTAATAGTTTTATATTTAACGTCAGTTCTCAACTGACGTTAAAATATTAACTATTAACGTTAGCTGTATTTTAAATCAACAAGATTCGACGTAAAAATCAATTTTAACTGACGTAAAAAGCACTTATTGCACTAGTGTCTTATAACACTAGTCAAAACTAAGCATGTCGACAATACATTATAACCAATCTCAAGTGTCCAAAACCAAGAAGGATCATGTATGTGAATACCCAATTTTGTCCAGATGCTATGTCTTACTTTATCTGATTAAAATTTAGAATAAAAAAAAGGATAAAAGACCAAAATTGCAAAAATAAAATCCATCTACTTGGTCCCTGTTCCTTTATCCCAAATCCCATTTGAAGATAGAAAAACAAAATATACAAAACAAAACAAAAAAACAAAAAACAAAAACAAAACAAAAAAAGAAGAATGGGACAAACAAGTGCAGGAAGAAGAAGCAAAAGGCCAAAATGTTTTAATGCATATCAGCACCCAAAAGAGCAATGGCATTGTTAAGCATTTTGCAATAAACATGGCTTTCAAATTTAAGCATCAAGAAGGAAATATTGGAACAAGCAATACTGCTCCCTCACTTTCAACCAGAGTCAAACATGAACCAAAGAAAAAATACTAAAAGAAATTTGCAGCACACACAGATTGAAGCAGTTAGGCAGAAACACTGAGAAGGAAATGAATGAAAATGACTATCCATTGTGGCCATTGGGTTCTGTTTTTGGAGTTTTTCAAGCAAGGAGGATTTAAAAAGGGGGAAGTTCGAAGCGAGAAAGGAGGGGGGGGGGGGGGCTCTGAGACACACACTTCATCATCTCCTTCGAACCTTCACAATCCTTTCTGACTTTTGGCCAAACCAACAGAGCAAAATCACTCATCCATAACCACCCTTTTCATCTTATCTCAAATATCATTTCATTTTCTTCAACCTGCCATAAGCCATTACCACTCTCAAAATAAAACAAAACCAACCAGAGAAGGAGAAAGGAATAAAAATCAAAATCCAAAGCTCCTGCACCATCAAAGCACCAATAAAAACGGGTCTGATCTTGTTTAAAGCAACTCTGCGTGCTTTTTTGCTCAGCCACACTGCAGCCGCCGTCACCCGCCGTGCTTCCCAGCTGCGCCGCCTTGCCGCTGTCTTCATACCGCTCGATCCGTCCACCTCCGCCATCATCTCCTGTTCCTTCCACATCGTAACAGGTTAGAACCTTGCTCCTCCGCCGCACCGCGCCTCGCCTCAACAACCACAGATCCGCAACCGCTGCCAGTCAAACCCACCACTCCGGCACGAAACTCGCCATCTCCGCCGCGCCTCCACCTTCGTAACCTTCGCACTAGGCAGAAGCTCTGCACGAACAGATCCGCCGCTGCACGACCGCCGGTCCGCCACATCAGGTCGCGGGTCCTCTTCTCGGCTCCATACACAGATCCGCGTCCCTCATACCGCCGTGCGCCACCGCGAGACCATCATCAACCAGCCGCCGCATGAGGAGCTCGTCCTCCATCGCCATCATTCCCTCCATCTGCAGCTCCTTGGTCCTTTGTTGGTAAGGTAGAAGAAGATCAAGGTTGAAGAAGACTAGCTTCTGACCTTGTTGTGTTTTTCTTAACCTTATGAAATGCACCCAAAAAAAATATTTGAAATCACAAAACATAAAAATATAAAAATCCCTTTTTAAACAAAAAAAAAAAATCAAAGACCAAATCTTTATTAAAAAAAATTAAAAAATCAACCAACCAATCAAACATTTTTTTAAAAGAACTACGTGGCTTTGAGTTTCCCATCGCACCCGGGAATACGTAGGAGCAAGATAAATCATCTTGTCAGGCCAAAACTAAATTTTCCCTTTTTTGTTTCTCCTATTTAGGTTAAAATAATTAATCAGAAAATTAAACTTTTCCTTTTTTAGGGATGCTCTATGGACACGGTGCCATGTTCAGTCCCTTAGATTTGAGGTTGCCCTGTGGACTCGTGTGCCATGTTCAACCTCATTTAATTTTTTATAAACAATAAATTTAAAAATATAAAAACTAATAAAAATCTAAAATATTTAGAATTAAAAATAACACTTTCTTGTAAATAAATTTTGGGTAAAATAAATATTTAAAAGGTTATTAAAATGTTTCTGCACGATTAACTTGAGGTACCGTTTTAAACGGGCGATGTGGGGTGCTAACACCTTCCCTACTCGTAACCGACTCCCGAATCCAAATCTCTATCTTTTTTTTAAGACCAGTTTTCCTTAAAATAAATGGTTTTCCCAATGTTTTTCCCAAATAAAAATATTGGTGGCGACTCCTCTGTTTTTACCTTCTTTTTCGCGACTCCCGGACGGGACGGTCGCGACAGCTGGCGACTCCACTGGGGACTTTTGAGAGTCAGGCCTATCATAGTTGGTTGTGCCATTTTTTTTCTTATTTTTTTTAACAGCTTTGAAAATATTTGTTTTACCCTTTTTTGTTTTATTTCTTTTTTAATGCTTCCATAACTGCTTTTGTATATTCTTGCAACCTTAGGGTAGAGAACTTTTGTACTTGTGTTGTTTGTTCCTTTTGCAGGTTTGGGGTAGTTTTATTTTAGTAGGTTTTTGTGAAGGTTTGTGTGCTCCCATCACACACATCACTATCACAACTTGCACACACTTTTGGCTCTATACCCGAGCCTGCTCAAAACTCAAGGATTAGGTGGTGTCTCGACATTGTCATTGAAGAGGTCTCGTACCTCCTTGATATTTGTTGATTCACCACTCAGGTTGTACCCGATATCATGGGATGGTCATATTGAGAGGGTTTATCCCTACTTGTGACTAGATTCATGAATCGGATCCTTATCTTCGGGATAGGGGCAATCTGGGAACCATGACTTTTAGAAGTCTAGACCCTACCTAATTTTCACTGATAGATCAAACTTAGTAGACAACCTTTTTAGAGTCATTACCTCAGGTTTGTCCAACCCTAAGTTTTACCCAATTTAGGACAAAGGCAGCATACTCTTTCTCTCTCTCCATTTTTTTTTCTGGCATCATAAACATAAATTGCCATGCACATACATATTTATTATGAAGTTTTCTAAAAAAGGAAAAAGGGGGCGACACATCGTCGCTCCAAGCCCGAATGACATGTTCGAATATTATTGCACTTCTAATAAGCGGCGTGTCATAGTGAAGGTAGTGCATTGACAGCATACCCGACATAGGGTTCCCAACCCTACTGGGGTTCATGTAACATGAAGCATGTAGGGCATTTTTTTCATGTGTTTCATTTCTAATTTTTTCTTTATTTGTGTTTCTTGACAGGAAGACCTTAGTATTAATCTTATAGCAAAGAATGGAAGGACCTAGCATCGGAAAGAGTACTAGCAATGCAAGCAGTTCCAAGAAGAGCATCAAGATCGACGTGATACTCAATGATGTTCAAAGCTTATGGGAAATTAGTCAACAAATGTCAGAAAAGGCACGTTCGAACTTTAACAACAAGTACGGGAGGATACTAGATCTATTATGTATTCCGGTGGATGCCCCCGCTCTAAGTGCATTCGCTCAGTATTGGAACTCAACTTTGAGATGTTTTGAATTGCCTGACCTAGATGTAACTCCCACCATAGAGGAGTATGCTTACATGCTGAGATTGCCTATCCAACAGGAATCACGTGTCTATTTGTATTATGGACAATATGTGGTAGATGGGAAGATAGCAAGTCTGTTGGAACTTAAACCGGAACAATTGGATAAAGTGGAAAAAGGAAACTCTACGGGCTTGAAGAGGCGATTCTTGGAAGGTTACCTTAGAGAGTTGGCTCAACAACAACGATGGGTTCTTTTTAATAGGTTGTTGGCTCTCCTTATCTACGGACTGGTGCTTTTACCCTTTATTCTGGATGTGATTGATCGATCAGCCATGGACGTCTTCTACAGAGTTGAGGAATATGGGGTGAATTTAGCCGCTGCTATCGTAGCTGAAACTTTTCTCTCACTACAAGTTTGTCATCAGAATCAACAAGGAAAGTTGCGATGTTGTGCACCAATGTTATATGTTTGGATTATGACTCACTTGTATGCTAGAAACAAAATTGATAGAACGGATGACCCATTGAAAGGATTCATTCGCATGCCGCTAAAGTCATGCAAACTATATGAATGGAAACAAGAGTTTGATCAGGTCGACTCACGTTCATTTAGATGGATGTGCCCATGGTACAATGGAGATTCAGTTATATTCAGTTGTGGAAGTTTCCCGAATGTCCCATTGATGGGACCCCCGAGGATGTGTGTCATATTCACCAGCTCTAGTAATGTGCCAACTCAGGTGGACACAAGATGAACCCCCAAAAGAGCTGCTTGGTGGAGCATATTTCCTATATCAAGAATGTGAAAGCATCAAGAGCCAGACAATGGCAATAAGGTCAGCATGTAACAATATTCACATAAAAGGGCGTGATGAGTTAGGAAGGCGGATCATAGCTCAAACGAAAAGATATGAAGCATGGAGAGAGGCAAGAAGGGGGTGTCCTTCAAAACCGGAACCCCCACCCAGTGCTGAAAACAATCCACTTACAGAAGATCAAATGCTGAAAAAAATTGAAATTCTAAAAGCTTAGATGGGGGTTTTGGATGAAAAGAACCAAGTTGCAGAAGTAACTATCGTCAAGCTCCGAAGCCAGGTGCAAAAACTGAATTTACGAATAGAGAATTTGAGAAATGAATGTGCCGATTCCTACGAAGCCCCAAGTCGCATGAAAAGGGCAAGAAAATAAAAAGAAGCAGTGATCCAAGAGTTGCAAGCAAAGGTGGAGTGCCAAGAAAACACGCTAGTCAGAATTCTGAAGAAGAAAGAAGAGCTTGAGTGGGACGTAGGGATTCATGTCGAAACAATACAGATACTAAAGGAGAGAGTTGGATCTCTACAAGAATCCTTGGCCCAAACCGAACTTTACTCTAATCGAGGATGGAACGAAGCTGTCAGATATCGTCAATTATTAGCAGAAGCTAATGAAAGGGAAAATTGGCTCAGGACCAAAATGCAAGAAAATGAAAGAGGAGAAGCTCAACGTCACGCAGAATGGGTAAAGGGATGGAAATTGGTTGTAAGGGATATGATCTATGAAAAGGAAGCATGGAGAAGAAAATATGAAGACACGATTGGTAGAATTCAATATCATACTTCCCAGTTGGTGGATCGATTCGAAGAAGTATCAATTCAGGTCTACAAGAACCCTTTCCTCCAGATACCACCAGAGGTGACTGAGTTCTTCAAGCATTTTGGGAAGCTTGCAGAGGGATTCAGGAAAAAGAAGATGAAGCTCTTGGCATAGTATTTTGAGGTCCCCAAAGATGGGTTAGAAATATGAAAACTCTCGATGTATTGTTTTTCTAGTTGACCAAAGACTCATGTTTATATTGCAATATTCATCCAATGAAATAGAAGTTTTCATCAAATTTTTGTGGAATGCTCTCTCTTTTTCTAGATGATATCTGTCGAGGAGTGAATTCTCCCTTAGATACTTCATCAACTATATTTTTACCCTAAAAACGATGTGTTTTCCGTGTAAAAATATGGGTATCATCAAACAATAACATTGCTAGTACAGATGTGGTCTATCGAGGAGTGAATTCTCCCTTGGACTCGACATCAACTGCAGTCAAGCTAGAGGGAATTATACCACTAGATTTGATCGCAGGATGAGTATTCTTGCTATAAGTGTATTGGACAGTCTTCCTCTCAAAAATGGAGTTTAATTGGTTTATGCTCTTTCTTTCCATTTTATTCATTTATTCTTTCTTTTATTAAATAAAAGGTGTGGTTTTTTGAACAATTGCTCCAAGATACCCTTATCGCACTCGATCACAGGCAAGAGCCATGGCGGATGAACTAGAAGAAGTTCAAGTGATCAGGGATGAAGTCAGTCAAATCAAGGATCAGATGGCTAAGATGATGGAGATCCTACAAGAAATGCAGAAGGAGAAGAACACAGAGGAGAACCCTCCAGCCTCGAACGAAGGACAACCAGCCACACCTCTCATCCCGCCCAGTTTTTCTCAGATTCCTATTCAAGGCTTCAACCAACCAGGGGCCATGATGCCTCTCAACCCAACTCATTTTTCATTTGACCCGAACAATCCCCCATACGGTTTGCCTAGTGGGTTTGTACCACTAACAGCCCCCAGTCCACAAGATGGTATTCAGAACTCCGAACACATCACTCAAACACAAATCCCCACCAATGCTGTCGAAATACCGCAAGCACAAAATGTCAACCCTACAGATGGTAACACCCCGATAGTGACACCTTCTGTCAATCCAAGGCCCCCACAATACACCCTACATTATGGACCCCAAGGGGCTCAAATGATGCAAAACTTCGGTTCCTCCTCCGTGCCATATTCATTTCCCCATAATATGTACAGAGAAACTCCGGTGAATCAGTCGGGAGGGGATTCCCAATCTAAAGAAAAACTAGAAGTAATAGAGGAAAGATTGCGGGCCATTGAAGGGGTAAATAGTTATGGTCTTCGGGATGCCTCGGAACTCTGTCTGGTGCCGAATGTTGTGATTCCGCCGAAATTTAAGGTGCCCGATTTTGACAAATATCGGGGAACCACTTGTCCCAAGAACCATTTGACCATGTATGTTAGGAAGATGGTGTCACATGCCCAAGATGATAAACTCTTGATTCACTTCTTCCAAGACAGTTTGACTGGGGCAGCTTCAAATTGGTATACGCATCTCGAGCGGGCACACATCCGATCCTTCAAGGATCTAGCAGATGCATTCCTGAAGCAGTACAAGTACAATGTTGACATGGCTCCCGATAGGATGCAACTCCAAAATATGTCAAAAAGGGATGTAGAGACTTTCAAAGAATACGCGCAACGATGGAGAGAACTGGCTGCTCAGGTGGAGCCTCCCTTAGCCGAGAAAGAAATCGTAGCGATGTTCATTGATACACTCCAGTCGCCCTTCTATGATAGAATGATTGGAAGTGTGTCATCAAATTTTTCTGACATGGTCATCATCGACGAGAGAATTGAAAGTGGAATGAGGAATGGCAAGATCGCCGAGACTTCAGTAGGGAACGGCCCAAAGAAAGCCTTGTTTGTGAGAAAGAAGGAGGGAGAAGCACATGCAGTAACCTTTGAACAGAAGAAACCGAACCGATGGAGACCAAACCAAACACCCGCCTTCCATGCCCAATACGCCCCATATTACCAACCACCTCCATATCACCAAGCCAACCAGCCATACATCGCTGCCACCTCGCAATTTCCAAACCCTCAACAGATGGCTCCCTACCGACCATCATACCCTTCTCAGCCTCAAACACACCCCACCATGCCACCTCGAATCGTTCAGCCCCTAAATCCAAACCCAAACACCAGCCAGATAAGACCATCGTATAACCCGGAAAGAAAGACAGTGCGTTTCGACCCAATACCCATGACCTACACCGAACTATTCCGCCAACTTGTGAGCAAATCCGTGCTAACTCCTATCCCGACAAGACCAATAGACCCTCCTTATCCAAAGTGGTATGACCCAAATGCTCAATGTGAATATCATGATGGGTCCACAGGTCATTCCACCGAGAGTTGTAAAGCTTTGAAGTTTAAGGTGCAAGACCTGATTAATGCCAAATGGTTGAGCTTTCAGAAGGATGCTCCAAATGTAGCACAGGGTCCTATGCCAAATCGTGGGAGTTCGGGAGTCAATGCCGTTGAGAGCTTCTTGGAACATACTCTCAAGAGTAAAGTGGCCGATATTAGGACTCCTATGAGAGTTGTTTTCAGAGAGATGTGCAAATGTGGATTGATCCAAATCCCGATCACGGAAGAAAAGGCTCTCGATGGAGAGATAAGGTGTGACTTTGATGGGACCATGGGACATTCGATTGAAAACTGTTCAGAGTTTCGGCGGGTCGTGCAGCAGTTAATGGATATGAAGATTATCTTAGTTGGTTGTGGATTAAATGAATATGCCTTTAATATGGTTGCTGAATCTACAACTTCCCTAACCCCAATTAAGATAACCCCTTTTACTGTTGTGGTCAATCCTCAACCAGTTCCCGAGCAAGTCACTCCAAAACTAGTGGTGATATACTATACTGAGAAGAAGCCTTTGCCGGTTCCGAGTGGGCCAGCACCAATCGTCATCCGAGTTCCGAGCCCTTTCCCTTACAAGAACACCAAAGCGGTACCATGGAAGTATGAGATGCAGGTCCAACCCAATCCCTCCGACGGGACTACTGTGGTTACTAACATTTCAGGAATTGGTGGAATGACTAGGAGTGGTTGCATTTACACTTCGGAGGTTTTGCGAAGGGTGGAAATAGAAAAGGAAGGAAAGGATCACAAAGGAAAAGAGAAGGTGGAAGGGATTCTAGATGACAAGGAAGCAAACGGGGTGGGAGAATAAAAAGGGTGTATCTGATGAAGAAGTAGGTGAATTCTTGAAGGTCATCAAGCAGAGTGAATATAGGGTTGTGGATCAATTAAATCGAACTCCGGCTCGGATATCTCTTTTGTCTCTATTGATGAACTCTGAGCCACACAGGAGAGTACTAATGAAGGTGTTGAATCAAGCGCATGTCTCCCATGACATCACAGTTGATAAGCTCGATAACATTGTAGGTAACATAGTTGCTGATAATTATGTCACCTTTACCGATGATGAAATACCAGCTGAAGGTATGGGGCACAACAAGGC
This sequence comes from Sophora flavescens, assembly GCA_030762895.1. Lineage (NCBI taxonomy): Eukaryota > Viridiplantae > Streptophyta > Magnoliopsida > Fabales > Fabaceae > Sophora > Sophora flavescens. The sequence continues at coordinate 218,274,201 of CM061062.1, forward strand.
CTTGCACATCTCTGTGAAGTGCCGAGACCATGTCATGGCCAAGGTTCTCATTGATAATGGCTCTTCTTTGAATGTAATGCCAAAGTCAACACTGTCAAAGTTGCCTTTTGATGGAACTCATATGAAGCCAAGCACAATGATTGTAAGAGCTTTTGATGGCACCCGAAGGGAAGTCATGGGAGAAATCGAATTGCCCATTCAGATTGGCCCTTGCACCTTTGAAGTACTCTTCCAAGTAATGGACATCACACCAACATACAGTTGTCTCCTGGGATGACCATGGATCCATTCGGCTGGAGCTATACCTTCCACATTGCACCAGAAGGTGAAGTTCATTGTTAATAGTAAGTTGATAATTGTTTCTGGAGAGGAGGATCTGTTAGTAAGCAAGCCATCAACAACCCCTTATATTGAAGCTACTGAGGAAGCTCTCGAGACCGCCTTCCAGTCACTTGAAATTGCCAATGCCACTTATGTTAGGGAGGGAGCTCCACTCTTTAAACCTCGGTCATCTAAAGTGTCCATCATGATGGCCAAGGTTATGCTCAAAGGAGGATACCGACCTGGAAGCGGTTTAGGGAAAAACAGCCAAGGTGTTGCTGACATTCTCATGCTCACTGAGAACAAGGACAGGTTTGGATTGGGATACAAGCCCACCAAGGCCGACAAGATGAGAGTTATAGAGGAGAAGAAAAGAAAGAGGTTGGCTCGGCTGGAAAATCGTGAATACGAGGCTGAAAGGGTTCCCATCTGTGACATTCGATAGAGCTTCCGAAGCGTAGGGTTTGCATTTCTGGACCAAGCAGCAGCTATCGAAGATGATTATCCTGCCGATCATGGTATCAATCTGGTGTATCCATGCTCTCCGGATACAGAGCTCAACAATTGGGAGATCATTGAGTTCCCCAGGACCATAGAGTCTTTTTCCAAGTAATTCTGTAATGTTTATCCTTTAGCTCTGCCCAAGGCTTTAGGAATTTTGTTGTAATGGGCTTACTTGTTTCTGTTTCAGTATAACTTATCAATAAATGCATGCATTCAGTATATTGTGTTGTTATCTCTCTTTTTTTTTTTACTTTCGTTTTTGTTCACCATTCCTCACCAATAAATGCAGTTTCTCATCTTTAACCTTTATTCATTCATCTCTCCCTGATAACTACCAAAATGCAGATCTAAAAGTGACTCTCTTGAAAACGACAGTGTTAGTAACCCAGGATACAATTTTGACTATCCCATTGATCATGCTGAAGAGGTTGTTGATGATGACGGGGAAGTTCCCCCTGAACTTTTGAGATTGGTAGAACAAGAAGCCAAGGAAATTCGGCCCCATGAAGAACCGAGTGAACTAATCAATTTGGGAACCAAGGATGATAAAAAAGAGGTCAAGATTGGACTTTCCCTGAAAGAAAAGGAACGGAACAGGTTGATCAGGTTGTTGACGGATTATAAAGATGTTTTCGCATGGTCATACCAAGACATGCCAGGGTTAGACCCCAGTGTAGCAGAACACAAATTGCCATTAAAGCCGGAGTGTCCTCCAATAAAGTAGAAGCTACGAAGGATGAAAGCGAAAATGTCCTTAAAGATCAAGGAGGAGGTCAAGAAACAACTGGATGCAGGTTTCCTAGAAGTTGTGAAGTACCCTCAATGGGTTTCTAACATCATTCCTGTTCCCAAGAAAGATGGAAAGATTCGAATGTGTGTTGACTATCGTGATCTGAACAGAGCTAGCCCAAAAGATGACTTTCCTTTGCTTCATATTGATGTTCTTGTAGATAATATTGCTCAACATGCATTATTCTCTTTCATGGATGGTTTCTCGGGATATAATCAGATCAAGATGGCCCCTGAGGATATGGAGAAAACTACATTTGTCACTTTGTGGGGAACCTTTTGCTACAAGGTTATGCCCTTTGGCTTAAAAAATGCTGGGGCAACATATCAGCGGGCTATGGTGGCTTTATTCCATGACATGATGCGTAAGGAGATAGAAGTTTATGTAGATGACATGATCGCCAAGTCCAGATCCGAAGGTGACCATGTTGATAATCTGCAGAGACTTTTCGAGCGGTTAAGAAAGTTTAAGCTCCGACTGAATCCAGCCAAATGCACTTTTGGAGTGAAACCAGGCAAGCTTCTGGGGTTCATTGTTAGTCAAAGAGGAATAGAGGTTGATCCTGAAAAGGTTCGAGCAATCATCGATATGCCAGCACCTCAAACAGAGAAGGAAGTTCGTGGGTTTTTAGGAAGATTGAACTACATTGCCCGGTTCATCTCCCAACTAACCGTGACATGTGAACCAATCTTTAAATTGTTGCGCAAAAAGCAGGCAGTAACATGGAATGAAGATTGTCAAAAAGCTTTTGAGAAGATCAAACAATACCTATAAGAGCCTCCAGTCTTGGTTCCCCCAGTGCCAGGAAGACCTCTCATCATGTATTTGACTGTACTAGATGAATCTATGGGTTGTATACTAGGGCAGCACGATGAGTCAGGGAGGAAGGAACATGCCATCTATTATCTAAGTAAGAAATTCACTAGTTGCGAAGCCAACTACTCACTGCTAGAACGCACTTGCTGTGCCTTGGCTTGGGCGGCTCGCCGTTTGAGGCATTACATGTTGTGTTACACTACCTGGTTGGTGTCCAAAATGGATCCGATCAAGTATATCTTTGATAAGCCTGCTCTGACTGGAAGAATTGCTCGCTGGCAAGTCCTGCTATCAGGATATGACATTGTCTATGTCACCCAAAAGGCAATAAAAGGGAGCGCTCTTGCAGAATATCTGGCCAATCAGCCGGTAGAAGATTATGGATCGATGCAATGTGACTTTCCAGATGAAGATATAATGGCTTTGTTTGATCGCGAGCAATCACCAGAAAAAGAAAAATGGACCTTGTTATTTGATGGAGCTTCTAATGCATTGGGACACGGAATCGGGGCAATCTTAATCTCACCAGAAAATGATTATTTCCCTATCACTGCGAGGCTCTGCTTCAATTGTACAAACAACATAGCCAAATATGAAGCTTGTGCACTAGGGATTTTGGCAGCAATAGAGGCAAAAGCAAGGAGACTGGAGGTATATGGGGACTCTGCATTAGTCATCCACCAGCTAAGAGGGGAATGGGAAACCCGAGATGCCAAGTTAATTCCGTACCATGATTACATCAAATGTTTGATTTAGCAGTTTGACGAAGTCACATTTCATCATATTCCCCGAGAAGATAACCAATTAGCTGACGCACTGTCTACCTTGTCCTCAATGTTCAAAGTAAGTGACGAGAGGAACCTACCACTCATCAAAATGGAAAGTCGTGATCATCCTGCATATTGTCAAGTGATAGAGGAAGAGTCTGATAAAAAACCGTGGTACCATGACATCAAATGCTTCATCCAAAGAAGGGAATACCCTCCGGGTGCTTCAGAAAATGACAAAAGAACTCTAAGAAGACTTGCGATGGGTTTCTATTTAGATGGAGATATTCTCTACAAAAGAAATCATGACATGGTGTTGTTGAGGTGCGTTGGCGCAAAAGAAGCTAAACGGATAATTGAGGAGGTACATGAAGGGTCTTTTGGAACACACGCGAGCGGTCATGCAATGGCTAGGAAAATCTTGAGGACGGGCCAATATTGGTTGACAATGGAGGCTGATTGCTTTAATTATGCGAAGAAGTGCCATAAGTGTCAAATATATGCTGATAAGGTTCATGCGCCCCAGCTCCTTTGAATGTCATGTCGGCACCCTAGCCGTTCTCAATGTGGGGAATGGATGTGATCGGGCCCATCGAGCCAAAAGCCTCAAATGGACATCGCTTCATTCTTGTTGCCATCGATTATTTCACCAAGTGGGTTGAGGCTGCATCATATTCCAGTGTGACCAGGAATGTCGTGATCAGATTTGTCAAAAGAGAGTTAATTTGTCGTTATGGGTTGCCGAGCGAGATTATCACTGATAATGCGACCAATTTGAACAACAAGATGATGAAGGAGATGTGCGAAAATTTCAAGATAAAGCATCATAATTCCTCTCCGTACCGTCCAAAGATGAACGGGGCAGTTGAGGCCGCTAATAAAAATATCAAGAAGATTGTCCAAAAGATGGTGGTGACGTATAAGGATTGGCACGAGATGTTGCCTTTTGCTTTACACGGCTATCGTACATCTATTTGCACCTCGACAGGGGCAACGCCATATTCTTTAGTGTATGGGATGGAGGCAGTGCTCCCAATTGAAGTAGAGATCCCCTCATTAAGAGTACTGAGAGAAGCATAATTAGGAGAAGCTGAGTGGGTCCACGATCGACTAGACCAATTGAACCTCATTGAAGAGAAGAGATTAGGGGCATTGTGTCATGGCCAATTATACCAGAGAAGGTTGATGAGAGCTTATGAGAAGAAGGTATGCCCACGACAGTTTCGGGAGGGTGACCTGGTGCTCAAGAAGATTCTACCAATCCAAAAGGATCATTGTGGGAAATGGACCCTGAACTACGACGGACCTTACGTAGTGAAAAAGGCATTCTCTGGAGGGGCTTTAATTCTCATCAGGATGGATGGGGAATATCTTCCACTCCCTGTAAACTCAGATGCAGTCAAAAAATATTATGCTTGAACACACTTCCCAAGAAGAAGAAGAAAAGAAAAGAAAAAGTGAAAAATGAAAAAAGAAAAAAGAAAAAAGAAAAGCTCGCTAGACTGAAAATCTGAAAGGACAGTCTAGGCAAAAGTTAGAGCAACCCGCTAGGCTGAAAACCTGAAAAGGCGGTCTAGGCAAAAGTTAGGGTTCAAAAAAATAATAAAATAAAAACATAACGATGGAAGTATCGTCAAGCCGATGAACTAGGGGAGTCCGTAGGTTGGATCTATGAAGACTGGGGCAAACAACATCTCTGAAGCCGATTAATGAGCAGTCAAGATTGTACGAGGGATACTAAAATTAGTCATTAAAAGAGACATCACTTGAGGAGATATGATTCTACTCCGCAATGTTTTGCAACTTATGCTTTGTACACCTTTTTCAATCCAAATATAATGACATTGACTTCCTTTACTTTATTTCACTACCTTGGTCCTTTTCTCTTTACTTTTGTCATTTGTGTGTGTGCATTCATCCTGATAAGTATATACTGAAACGTGAAACAAGTAATGTTTTTTTTTAAGCAGTTAGAATTCCTTAGAAAGCCTCAAAAGGTCTTTGGGGGCACGATGCTTCCCCTATAAAGGGCATCGAAGAAAGGAAGGAATACTGAGAATCAACCATCGAGATAATTATCATCAAGAACATCTAATCATCAGGAGATAAAAGTGCAAGATATCTCTCCCAGATAAGATGGGCCTTGTTTTAGTTCATCCTCAAGACTGACTGTGATCGATGCCTTTAGGGGGTCAAGGATCCAATAATGAAAGAAACAATAAAGAATAAATAATCTATCATCAATCTTTTGCATCATGCCCAAAATTAATAAGGGTCTTATCATCATCATTCTTTCTGTGAATTGAAAACTAGTTATTTGAATTTTCGCATTGTCATTCCGTCAGTGAGCAAAATCGACATTCATATATTGCATTTGTCTATATGGCCTCACAAGCTTTTATCTATCCGTTTGAGCTTCTGACGGGCAACCCACCCCGTAGGCTCTTTTTTATCTTTCTGTTCGAGCTTCTGATGGGCAATCAACCCTGTAAGCTCTTTTATCTTTCTGTTCGAGCTTCTGACGGGCAATCCACCCCGTAGGCTCTTTTATCCTTGTGTTCGAGCTTCTCACGGGTAATCCACCCCGTAAGCTCTTTTATCTTTCTGTTCAAGCTTCAGACGGGCAATCCACCCCGTAGGCTCATTTATCTTTCTGTTCAAGTTTCTGACGGGCAATCCACCCCGTAAGCTCACTCATCTTCATGTTCGAGCTTCTGACAGGCAATCCACCCCGTAAGCTCTTTTATCTTCCTGTTCGAGCTTCTGACGGGCAATCCACCCCGTGAGCTCATTTATTTTTCTGTTCGAGTCTGACAGCCAATCAACCCCGTAAGCTCTTTTATCTTTTTATTCGAGCTTCTGACGGGCAATCCACCCCGTGAGATCATTTATTTTTCTGTTCGAGTCTGACAGGCAATCAACCCCGTAAGCTCTTTTATCTTTTTATTCGAGCCTCTGACGGGCAATCCACCCCGTAAGCTCTTTCTGTTCGAGCTTCGGACGGGCAATCCACCCCATAAGCTCATTTATCTTTCTGTTCAAGTTTCTGACGGGCAATCCACCCCGTAAGCTCATTCATCTTCATGTTCGAGCTTCTGACGGGCAATCCACCCCGTAAGCTCTTTTATCTTCCTGTTCGAGCTTCTGACGGGCAATCCACCCCGTGAGCTCATTTATTTTTCTGTTCGAGTCTGACGGGCAATCCACCCCGTAAGCTCTTTTATCTTTCTGTTCGAGCGTCTGACGGGAAATTCACCCCGTGAGCTCATTCACCTTCATGTTCGAGCTTCTGACGGGCAATCCAACCCGTAAGCTCTTTTATCTTTCTGTTCGAGGTTCCGACGGGCGATCCACCTCGTAAGCTCTTTTATCTTTCCATTCGAGCCTCTGACAGGTAATCCACCCTGGAAGCTTTTTATGTGTAAACCTCTGTCGGCAATCGAACCCGCTGGTTGTTTGTAAGAAGTAGCTTTGTAGTCGCAGGACCTTCGTTTGCCAGGATACTCCGGACAAAATAGTAATTCACGTCTTTACTCATTTCTTATAACGATAATATGCTAACTTTGGTTACACCTATTATCTAATAAGAAACAAGTAAAGAGGGGCAGCTGTGAATACCCAATTTTGTCCAGATGCTATGTTTTACTTTATCTGATTAAAATTTAGAATAAAAAAATAAAAAAAATAAAAAAAAGGATAAAAGACCAAAATTGCAAAAATAAAATCCATCTACTTGGTCCCTGTTCCTTTATCCCAAAGCCCATTTAAAGATAGAAAAACAAAATATACAAAACAAAACAAAAAAACAAAAAAAACAAAACAAAACAAAAAAAGAAGAATGGGACAAACAAGTGCAGGAAGAAGAAGCAAAAGGCCAAAATGTTTTAATGCATATCAGCACCCAAAAGAGCAATGTCATTGTTAAGCATTTTGCAATAAATATGGCTTTCAAATTTAAGCATCAAGAAGGAAATATTGGAACAAGCAATACTGCTCCCTCACTTTCAACCAGAGTCAAACATGAACCAAAGAAAAAATACTAAAAGAAATTTACAGCACACAGATTGAAGCAATTAGGCAGAAACACTGAGAAGGAAATGAATGAAAATGACTATCCATTGTGGCCATTGGGTTCTGTTTTTGGATTTTTCCAAGCAAGGAGGATTTAAAAAAGGGGGAAGTTCGCAACGCAAAGAGGGGGGAATCTGAGACACACACTTCATCATCTCCTTCGAACCTTCACAATCCTTTCTGACTTTTGGCCAAACCAACAGAGCAAAATCACTCATCCATAACCACCCTTTTCATCTTATCTCAAATATCATTTCATTCTCTTCAACCTGCCATAAGCCATTACCACTCTCAAAATAAAACAAAACCAACCAGAGAAGGAGAAAGGAAGAAAAATCAAAATCCAAAGCTCCTGCACCATCAAAGCACCAATAAAAACAAGTCTGATCTTGTTTCAAGCAACTCTGCGTGCTTCTTTGCTCAGCCACACTGCAGCCGCCGTCACCCGCCGCGCTTCCCAGTTGCGCCGCCTTGCTGCTGTCTTCATACCGCTCGATCCGTCCACCTCCGCCATCATCTCCTGTTCCTTCCACATTGTAACAGGTTAGAACCTTGCTCCTCCGCCGCGCCGCGCCTCACCTCAGCAACCACAGATTCGCAACCGCTGCCAGTCAAACCCACTGCTCCACCTTGAAACTCGCCATCTCCGCCGCGCCTCCACCTTCGTAACCTTCGCACCAGGCAGAAGCTCCGCACGAACAGATCCGCCGCTGCACGACCACCGGTCCGCCACATCAGGTCACAGGTCCTCATCTCGACTCCATACACAGATCCGCGTCCCTCATACCGCCGTGCACCACCGCGAGACCATCATCGACCAGTCGCCGCGTGAGGAGCTCGTCCTCCGTCGCCGTCATCCCCTCCATCTGCAGCTCCTTGGTCCTTTGTTGGTAAGGTAGAAGAAGATCAAGGTTGAAGAAGACTAGATTCTGACCTTGTTGTGTTTTTCTTAACCTTATGTTCATTTTTATGAGAGTTTCTAGCCTGTTGGGTCTGTTTGTGTTTGTTCCAGGCGATTAGTTTGTTGTTGGGCCATGTTTCTTTCCCATTGGTTAAGTTTATAAAATGCACCCAAAAAAAATTGAAATCACAAAACATAAAAATATAAAAATCCCTTTTAAACAAAAAAATCAAAGACCAAATCTTTATTAAAAAAAATTAAAAAATCAACCAACCAATCAAACATTTTTTTAAAAGAACTACGTGGCTTTGAGTTTCCCATCGCACCCGGAAATACGTAGGAGCAAGATAAATCATCTTGTCGGGCCAAAACTAAATTTTCCCTTTTTTGTTTCTCCTTTTTAGGTTAAAATAAGTAATCAGAAAATTAAACTTTTCCTTTTTTAGGGATGCTCTATGGACACGGTAACATGTTCAGTCCCTTAGATTTGAGGTTGTCCTGTGGACTCGTGTGCCATGTTCAACCTCAATTATTTTTTTATAAACAATAAATTTAAAAATATAAAAACTAATAAAAATCTAAAATATTTAAAATTAAAAATAACACTTTCTTGTAAATAATTTTTGGGTAAAATAAATATTTAAAAGGTTATTAAAATGTTTCTGCACAATTAACTTGAGGTACCGTTTTAAACGGGTGATGTGGGGTGCTAACACCTTCCCTACTCGTAACCGACTCCCGAATCCATATCTCTATCTTTTTTTTAAGACCAGTTTTCCTTAAAATAAATGGTTTTACCAATGTTTTTCCCAAATAAAAATATTGGTGGCGACTCTTCTGTTTTTACCTTCTTTTTCGCGGCTCCCGGACGGGACGGTCGCGACAATGCAAAAATTCAAGTGTTATCAAATTTGAAAACTAGTAGCTGAATTTTCAGTAAATTGAAATGGAGATTCCTACACCAATACCAACTCGAATTGAAAATATCCAAAGCCTGGGTTGTTACAAATTTTGTCTACATTCTATTAAAGCAGGAATCAAGTCAATCCAATATTTTTACAGTTTTCTACAATTTAAATGTTAAGACAGTGTCAGCACAGAGTCTCCAGGACAAACAGCAAATTCATGTTATTTTTCTCCCTTTATAATCAATGAAATTAAATCGTTCCAAAGCCTATATTGTTAAAAATTCTATCTATTTTCTATTAAAGTAGGAATCAAGTCAATCCAATATTTTTACAGTTTTCTACAATTTAAATGCTAAGACAGTGTCAGCACAGTCTCCAGGACAAACAGAAGATTCCATGTTATTTTTCTCCCTTTATAATCAATGAAATTAAATCGTTCCAAAGCCTATTTCGAAGGAAAACAAGTCTATTTTCTGATGGTACCAAGATCACTTCGAAACAAGCCCTATGGAGGAAGTTATGGATAAAACACTAACAAGGGTGCATTACGGGTTTGAAGGGTTTTAGAGCCCCTTGTCAATTTTTATCAAAAACTACCTCTAATCAACATGCAATTCGAAAACCCAGTTGTCAACAAGCATAAATCAGATCAAAATAGGCTTTCCACAGAAACAATTAAAACAATTAACAAGAAATTGGGATTTATGGTTACCCAATGTTACAAACAACAAAACTCACCTAACCAAGTGGTAGATTGAAAGTGGTGAGTTGATCTCCTTGTGTTTCTTCCCTAATCTGATTTGTGCTCCTATTTTCAAAATTCTAGAGGTCTTGCATGTTATCTATTTTGCTTGATTTAGGTATTTGATGAGTTGAAATTGTGAGGTTGAAGGTTAGAAGGAAATTTGGTATAGGTTTAGGAGAGTTTTTGGAAGAATGAAGAAGGGAAAGAGGATGGAGATGGTGTGTGGGTATGACTGAATTTTGTGAGGAGAATGGGAAGGAGAGGAGTTGTTCTTGATTAGGGAGAATGAAAGGAATCCAAGGTCCCCTACTTGTGGGTTCTGGTCGAAATATTGAAGGAGAAAGAGGAAGGTGAATGATCTTTCTTTTTTCTTGTTGGCCTTAAGAGACAAAGAAAATAAAGAAGGGGAAAGCAAATGTGTTCCACCACTTCTGCCGAATATAAGAGTGAAAATGAAGGAAAAGAGTTGACCAATGGAGGTTAGATATCCTTGAAGAGTATTGGTCACTTAGGGAGATTTTAGGATAGAGGTAGATAAGTTGGTTTAAAATAAGTGGGAATGTGGTTGATAATAAAATAAAAATAATATTTCCATTCCATTTAAATTCACAAATAATTAACCTCACTAAATAAATCAACCACACAATTTCACATTTAAGAAATATAAAAGGATTCAAACACACCCATGGTAGAATTATAATGAAAAGACTAAAATACCCTTGGGATAGGATATTACATTCCTATCCTCCTTAAAGAAATTTTGTCCTCAAAATTTTAACGACTTACCTACTCAAACATGTAAGGATACTCCTGGCGTAAGTCATCCTCAAGCTCCCAAGTTGCCTCCTCAGGAGTTGACCCTTCCCAAATAACTTTCACCAGAGGAATTGTTTTGTTTCTCAGGGTTTTCAAGCTACGGTCAATCACTTGTACTGGCATAGGTTGAAAAGTTAAATCTGGTCTTAACTGGACAAGATCATGATTGAGGGGTTGACAAGGATTAGGAATATACTTTTTGAGTTGAGATACATGAAAGACATTGTGTATTCCTGACAAGGAAGGAGGTAAAGCAAGTTGGTACGCTACTGGACCGACTCGGTGGATAATCTGGAAAGGTCCTATGAAATGAGGACGGAGTTTCTTGGCCCGAAGGGCTCTTCCAATGCCTATTGTGGGGGTTACTCTTAGGAACACATGGTCACCCTCTTCAAATTCTAAAGGTCTCCTTCTTTTATCAGCATAACTCTTTTGCCTACTCTGCGCAACTTTTAATCTATCCCTAATAGTTCGGATTTTCTCCGATGTCTCCTGGATTAACTCAGGTCCTAATATCCCCTTGTCACCCACTTCAGCCCAACAAAGTGGAGTTCTACACTTACGGCCATAGAGTGCCTCATACGGTGCCATACCTATGCTGAAGTGATGACTATTATTATAGGCAAATTCTACTAAGGGTAGGTGATGATCCCAATTTCCTCCATCCTCAAGAACACAGGCCTTGAGCATATCCTTTAAGGTTTGGATGGTTCTCTCTGTCTGACCATCTGACTGGGGATGGTAGGCAGTACTAAAGTTCAACCGAGTACCCAAAGCTTAGTGAAAAGCCTTCCAGAACCTAGAAGTGAACTTAGGATCCCTATCCGACACAATGCTAACTGGCACCCCATGCAACCTCACTATTTCGCTTATGAACACTTTTGCTAGTTTAGCCATATTGTAAGAGGTCTTAACAGGTAGGAAGTGGGCGGACTTAGTCAATCTGTCCACTATCACCCAAATAGAATCATGCCCCGCCTGAGTGCGAGGTAAACCTACAACGAAGTCCATGGATATGTTCTACCATTTCCACTCAGGTATTTCTAAAGTTTGGAGCATGCCTGAGGGTCGTTGATGCTCGATCTTGACCTTTTGACACACTAAACAGTGAGAGACAAATTTGGCAACATCATTCCTCATTCCTGGCCACCAGTACATCTTTCTAAGTTCTTGATACATCTTAGTAGAACCAGGATGTATTGAAAAACTACTTTTATGGGCTTCCTCTAACACTTGTCTTTTAATCTCTTCATCATTTGGAATGCATATTCTCTCATGAAAGATGAGGGTTCCATCCCTGGCTTCGGAGAAGCCAAATTGATTCTTCCTAGCTTGTAGGTCCTCGTCCCGAAGTTGAGCATGTCTAATTTGAGTTCTAAAATCACAATTGATCTTAAGGTGGCTCAAATAAATGCTATTGGGACCCACAATAACATTTAGGTTTAAGTTACGGAAATCTTCCAATAGTTTCAACTCATGTAACATCATGGATGAGACGTGAAGAGACTTCCGACTTAAAGCATATGCTACTACATTTGCCTTTCCTGGGTGGTACTTCAACTCAAACTCATAATCCTTGAGGAACTCCATCCACCTCCTTTGTCTCATGTTAAGTTCCCTCTGATCAAAAAGATACTTCAAGCTCTTATGATCGCTAAATACTTCGAATTTTGTTCCATAAAGATAATGTCTCCATATCTTTAGAGAAAAAACTATGGCTGCTAACTCCAGGTCATGAGTAGGATAGTTTTCTTCATGAGGTCTCAACTGACGAGAGGCATAAGCCACTACCTGCCTATTCTGCATCAAAACACATCCTAAGACTTTTAAGGATGCATCACTATAAACTTCAAATCCTAAGGCTGGGTCTGGAATGGTCAACACAGGAGCCGAGGTCAAACGGGCTTTGAGTTCAAGGAAACTCTTTTCACACTTTTTATCCTACTCGAAAGGATTACCCTTGCGGGTTAAGCGGGTTAAGGGTAGGGCTAACTGTGAAAATCCCCTTATAAACCTTCGGTAATATCCTGCCAAACCTAGAAAACTCCTAGAAAACTCCTAACCTCGGTAATGCTCTTAGGTCTCTCCCAATTAAGGACAGCATCAACCTTACTGGGGTCTACTTCTACCCCTTCTTGTGAAATTACATGTCCTAAGAACTTCACTTCAGTCAGCCAAAACTCACACTTTTCTGGCTTAGCAAACAACCTCTTTTCTCGGTGTATTTGCAAGACAATCCTAAGGTGTTCTTCATGTTCTTGAAAACTCTTGGAATAGATAAGGATATCATCAATGAAAACCACGACAAACTCATCCAAGAAGGGTCGAAAGATGCGGTTCATGTAGTTCATGAAGACCGCTGGAGCATTCGTTAAGCCAAAAGGCATAACTAGATACTCGTAATGCCCATATCGGGTTATAAACGCTGACTTGGGTATATCTTCAGACTTAATCGTTATTTGGTGATATCCCGACCTCAGATCAATTTTTGAGAATACCGAGGCTCCTCTAAGCTGATCTAACAGGTCATCTATTCGAGGTAGTGGATACTTATTTTTAATGGTTATCTTATTAAGCTGTCTGTAATCCACACAGCCTCATACTCCCATCTTTTTTCTTAACCAACAGAACAGGTGTACCCCAAGGAGAGGCACTAGGTCGAATGAATTGCTTTGCTATTAAATCCTCTAATTGAGCCTTAAGTTATTTCAATTCCAAAGGGGACATTCTATAGGATGCAATAGATATCGGTCCCGAATCAGGAACCAAATCTATGGAGAATTCAATCTCCCTTTCAGGAGGTAGGGAGAGTATGTCTTCTGGAAAGACATCTATGAATTCACTCACTACAGGGATAGTTGCGACATCCACATTTTCCTTAGAACTTGAAGAAAGTATACACATGAACACGGGTTCCCCACTATTTAGGCATTGGTTAATTTGTGACACACTAGCAATCAAGGAAGGACATATCTCTTTGGGATTTTCTCCCGGAGATAGGAAAATTATAGACTTTTCTAGACAATTTAGTACAACTTGATTGGCTGATAGCCAATCTATACCTAAAATGACATCTAGATATTTTAGGGGCAAGCAAAACAAGTTAACTAGAAACACCCTATTGGATATTTCCAGTATACAATTTTCACAAACAAAAGAAGTTTCAATGCTGCCCTCTGCAGGGGTAGACACAGATAAAGGGTATGGCAGAGAGGATAAATACAGTTGTAGACTGACACGCTATCGCGCATGCGTCAAAAAGCAAGCGGTTTACTAAATATGTAGTTAGGGTGCGACAACTCGAGTATCATCTCACAAGGACTCTTGGGTTGTTGTTAACAGAAAAGTCAGTTTTGGGGGGGTTTGGATATGGAATTAAATTAAGAAAACAAAACATAAAAACGACGAAAACTAAATAACTATCAAATAGCTAAAAATGATCAACCTACTGCTTTCGGTTTCCCACTATCATCAGTTCATATAAATCCAAGCCCTAGGTGGATTCTATTCCCTTTTCGATTGTAACATCAATTAACAGGCGAAACCGACGCTACGAGACATATGTTCCTAATTCCGAATTAAGCAAACGGATTAAGCCTTTCGTGAATTAAGCAAACACGAATTGAACACACGCGAATTAAGCAAACGCGATTAAGTTTAGGAACACACAATCATCGAAACAAATCAATATATATTCCATACAAACTGAATTAAGCAAACAGAATATATAGAACAAATATTGAAAGAGAAAAGCAATGAGATTAGGAATTATAGGACCTCAAGCGGCAGTGCGAACCGATTACAGTAGATCGATCAAGGAGACTAGTTCTCCATTACAAAAGAAACACAAAAAAATAAACCTAAATTCGCAGCCGTCCTAAAAGAAAAAAAGATGAGAAGATCCTCAGTTCTGACCTAAAACAGACTATAAATACAGATTCTGGACTGGGCGCGCTCGCGAGGCGAGACAAGACTCGCGAGGCGAATATTATGAAAAGCTCTTCGGTGTTTGGCTTTCTCGCGAGGCGAGCTGATTATTCGCGAGGCAAGACTTCAAATTCCAATCTGCCACAGCCGTGACCTTCATCACGGGTAGGCCGTGATGGTCTCTGTCCTTCGGGGTTGGATTTCTCGCGAGGCGAGATAGTGATTCGCGGGGTGAGACAGAGAGGATGACATTTCTGGCACAGTGAGGCTTCAGGCTCGCTAGGCGAGTAGCCTCTCGCGGGGCGAAGACTCAAGAACTGCATCTCTTTATTAACCTGAAAACGACAAATAGCAGTAAGTGCTTTATTCGACTCCAAATCAACTAAATTAACCTAATAATACTTTACAGACTCAAAATGTTGCTTGAGGACAATAGAGACTAATTTGGGTGAAAACGAGATATAATTAGCACAAAACCACGGTCATACTTGTCATAAAACTAGTCGAGCCAGAGGCTGATCAAAATAACCCAAACTTAAACTTTGCTTGTCCCCAAGCAAACTAAAACTTGTTGACTCACCGACAAGTGTACCGGGTCGTCGCAAGTAATAAAACACGGTAAGAGTCTACCGAGGTCGAACACAAGGATTGGGTTACCAATTCGACTAATTTCGCGAGAAATCCGATAAGTTGGTTAAGTAGAGAAAATGGTTGGAAAGAAACGAGGATCACAATTCAAATTAACAAATCGAATCAATCAAAGATATGGTGATGAAATCTGGAATTAAAAGCATCTAAGGTTTCGAATCCACCTACCCAATCATGCAAAGTACCCAAGTGATATTGATCTCCTCCCTAGGTTCAATTTTAATGTCAACGGGACCCCTAAATTCTCCTATATCCACTGTCGTGCTCAATAGGACGTATTCGATGATTTGAGTTAATTACTTACTAGGTCTCTTAACCCTAATCTCGAATTCTATTAATTCTTGTTCCCTAAGAGTTGCATCGATCTCCTATTCACTCTCGTGCAACACTCGATCGATGTTCCCAATTCAAGTTCTTAAACGCGAATCGCCTCTCGGTCTCATACACGTTTAACTAGTTGATCACGCAAGCATATAACCAACACAATGAAATCAGAATTGGAAAACAATAATTGAATTAAGAGAGAGAGAGAGTTACATCACATGAATACTATGCCGCCATAGGTGGCTTCATCGATCCCTTAGACAAGAGGATTAGTTCCTCATGTCTGTAACAACGACGCACGTACAATCGGAAATCATCCTAAGACTAAGAATTAAGAGAAGAGAAGAGGAGACGCATCCCCAGAATAAGGATTACAAAAGATCTGAAATCAGTTCTGATCCAAAAAGTCCCTCTTTTTCTGTTCTGATCTGCTCTATTTATAAGGAGGCCACGCGTCACGGCCGTGATAGCCATCATGGCCAGGCCGTGACGGCTTCTATTTCTGGCGCACTTCTGGAATTTGAACTCTCGCGACGCAAAGGATGTCTCACGACGCAAGCCCTCTTGTCACGGCCCGTGATGTGAATCACGGCCAAGCCGTGATGTTCTCTGACTTTGGCACTTTTCTGGAGTTCAAACACTCGCGACGCGAAGGATGTCTCGCGACGCGAACCTTCTTTTCACGGCCCGTGATGTGAATCACGGCTAGGCCGTGATGGTCTCTGACTTGTGTGGATTTTTGGTCACGGCCGTGATGGTCTCTGACTTCCAAGTCTTCAAACTCTCGCGGGGCGAGCTTCCTTTCGCGGGGCGAGAATCTCCAGAATGGCAATCTCCACTCTTTCTTGACTTTCCTTAATTCTCAGAGCTTCACTTATTGACCTGAAAACAACACCAGCAACCACAAGCGTAATTCTATTCAAAAGAAGCTAAAAACTACACAAAAGACGCAAAACGAGTCAAAGTCCAACTTAGGAACAAAACAAGGCAAATTTGGGCGAAAACGAGAGTGAACTCGACTAATTGGCACATAAACCCTAGTTTATCTAGTCATAAAACTAGATAAGCCAGAGGCTTATCAAAACACCCCAAACTTAAACCTTGCTTGTCCCCAAGCAAGCTTAAAACTCAAAAACGACTCAAGACTTGGCAAGCCTAAAGATCTAATCAATTTCGCACAAATTTCATGCGACTTTACAAAACAGTTTTTCTTCTTTGATTCCCCCCTTTTTTCATCAATGTAATCCCCACATTCATCTACCTTAAACAATTGAGAATTTATCATTCATGCCATCTTTACTCTAAGTTGAGGCTCGAAGATACACACAAAGGAAGATCACCTATTTCAAACAATTGCCTTCCTCACAAGGGCATTTAGTATTTCACTCATTCGCTCAAGTTTGTCTAGGCTATCAACTTTTCACTCACTTTCACATTCTAAGAGCACTTCCCATGAATTTGATTTTCATCTCAAACATAGTTCCCACGAAAACATGCATGCAACATCAATAGGTCTTTCAACGGTTGTAATGGGGCCTGACTAAGGGTAGGATAATCAAAGGATAGAGGCTAAGTCCCTAGGATCAATGAGAGCATGAAACTAATATCACAACAATTGAATTCACTCTCATATTATTCTCTTCTTTGCAGTTGGTGGCTACATACCTCTTCCTTTTTATATTTATTTTTCTTTGCCCTTTTTGGCACATATTCAATGCTTTTTATCACCCATTTTTTTCTTTTTTTCTTTTTTTTCCTTTTTCTTTCACGCCTTCGGCCCTTACTTCCGTTTTTCTTTTTCTCAACTATGATTCATGAACTTGTAGCCACCCCAAACTTAGTTCCACAACAACACTCACAAAGCTAAAATTCCATACTCTCCTAAATCCTAGGATAGGGGAAAATCATGGTTTTTCTGAGTTAATGGTTTGTAATGTAAGGTCATCAAGAACAATAGGCTTCAAGGCTCAATGTGGCTAACTAGGGATCATTCATCAAGGTTGGTTCAATTTATGGCCAAGTAGTTAATTCAAAGAAAATTGCCTAAATCATTTTATGCAACATATAAACATGCAAACCATATAGAGATTCAAGCAAATTCGGGAAAGTGCAACTTACAGTGATTCACACATTCAAAAACAGAGTTGGAGGCTCAAATCCTCACCTGGACATTTTGCAAACTGTTTGACCGAGATACGATTCCTAGTGTGTGCACCCCCTCACCCCAAACTTATCATAAATCAAGCAATCATAATAAATCTCGAAGTTCAATTTTCAATTTTTAAGTGGGGATCAACTTTTCTATTATTAGAACCTAGGGGGAAATCATCAATGGTCAATATAATTCATGCGATCAATCTATGCTCAATTCAATTAAAATCCAACAAGCTTGCCGACACAACATTCATACAACAACTCTTGATCTTCTCAAATTATTCAAGAGTGACAAACAAAAACAAAACAAACACAAAAACAAAAACAAAAACAAGAGTGAGGAAAGGAGAGGGTACCTAGCTTGGGTTGCCTCCCAAGTAGCGCTTGTTTAACGTCCCGAGCCTGACTCAAGTCGCCCCTAAGGGTTAATCCGGAGGAAGATCCTGCTTGCCATGCCATTCCTTGGCCCGTTCTTTGTAGGTTTGTGCCCTTTTATATGCTCGCAAGCGGTTCCCGGACAGCTCATTTAAGTTCAGGACCCTTCTATAATCAAGATCGAACTCTCCACTCCGTGGTGATCCTTTTTAGATCAATTCATTGTTCAGATCGACCACCACGGTTGTGCCACCCTTCAACCTTGGTGCTTTACCCTTCTTTTTCATTCCTTTCTTTGCTGAGTTCTTTCCTTGCACATTCTTCCCTTGGGAGACTCGGTATGGGTTCCATGTCTCGTAGCCACTCAAGGTAGACTTCATCCCCCGAAGGGCCTTTTTCCTCACTGTCTTTCTCATGAGATTCTACCGATACTGTTGCAAATGAAGGATCATGGTCTTCTCGAGTTGTCTTCACCTTTTCAGTTGGGTCCACCACATCCACTCGATACACTTCCGACCTCTCTGCAGGGTGCTTCATTGCTTCAAATAGATTGAAGACTACCTCATCATCTTGCACCCTTAGAGTGAGTTTCCCTTGCCGCACATCTATCAAGGCACCCCCGGTGGCCAAGAAGGGCCTACCCAATATGAGAGGAACCTCGGCGTCTTCGTCCATATCAAGCACTACAAAGTCCGCCGGAAATATGAGCTTGTCCACTTTTACTAACAAGTCTTCGACCACCCCATAAGGATATTTTATAGAGCGATCGGCTAGTTGGAGCGACATCCGTGTATCCTTGAATTCTTTGATCCCCAACCTCTTCATCATAGATAGGGGCATCAAGTTGATGCTTGCCCCTAGATCACACAATGCCTTCCCTACAGTCATCCCCCCAATGGTGCATGGTATCGAAAAAGAACCGGGATCCTTCAACTTTGGAGGTAGTTTTCTCTGAAGAATGGCACTACACTCCTCGGTCAAAGCAACCGTTTCTTCATCCACTATCCTCCGCTTCTTGGTGAGAAGCTCCTTCATGAACCGGGCATATGATGGCATCTGTTCCAAGGCTTCCACAAATGGAATGTTAATCTGAAGCTTGCGGAAGACATCAAGGAATCTGTTGAACTGCTTATCCTGTTGAGGCTTCTTCAATCTTTCAGGATACGGAACCTTCATGTAGGGCGGAAGGTCTTGGGGTTCAACCCACTTCTTCTTTCGGAACTCTTCATCCACAAGTTTCAGCCTTCCCCCTTGCTCCGGTGCCTGTCACTTGCCTACCCTTCTTTCTCTGGTTGCTCTTCTTCAACGGGTAGTTGTTCCGGGCCCTTGTCATCCTGAGAACTAGTGGTACCCCTACTAGGTTCCAACACCCTTCCGCTTCTAGTTGTGATGGCATTGCATTGGTTCTTCGGGTTGTTCTCGGTGTCACCTGGGAGAGTGCCTGGGAGACGCTCATTAAGTTGCTTTGCGAGCTGAGCAACCTGCGTCTCTAGATTGTGAATTGCCGACCCTGTATGAGTTGCCAACTTGTCAACTGACGCATTCACTTTCTCTAAAAGCGTGCTGTATAGGTTGACAACTTCTCAACTGTCGCGGTCATCTTCTCAAAGGCCAGCTCCCACGGTTGTCTTCCACCATCCGATATTTGTGAACCGATTAGGCCCCGGAGGAGCCTCTTTGAGTATTGCGCTGCTGAATTCCAATGTTCGGTCTCAGACCCTATTGAGGTTGTTGCCAATTCTGTTGAGGGTGTTGTTGACCGGCTAGACCACCATTAACATCACTCCAAGCAAATCCCGGATGGTCTCTTCTCATGTAGGCCCTATTTCGATCTCGATTGTTCCTCCGAGCAGCTGTTCCTGGGGCACAGTGTCATAGAAGTTGTGGCATGAGTCCACATGTTCCTGAGAGAAATTTAGTGGGCAAATCTGAGTGTCATGATCTCCATTACAATTTGCACAACCCGGAGGCATTCCCTCGTGTATCGCATTAACCCTCTTGTTCCCAGACAAAGCCTCATTTTGCATCTTCAAAAGTCTGTTTTGCTCTAAAATGGCTTCCATTGTCCCAGAACTGATTCCACTCGAGGTCTCCCTACCACGGTTGTAATCATTATATGACATCTTCTCTAACAATGTCCATCCATCCTCAGCCGATAAATATACAAAAGAACTGCCAGCTGCGGCATCACAGTTCATCTGATAGCGTCCCCTCAACCCATTAAAGAAGTGCTGCACTTTGGAAACCGGGTCAAAGAACGCAGAGGGACATCTTCTCAATAAACCATTGTACCTCTCCCACGCTTCATTGTAAGTTTCATCCTCCGTCTGCCTGAATGATGTGACTGCTATTCTTGCTTGTGCCGTCTTCTGAGGAGGAAAGTATTTGGTTAGGAACTTCTGTGCCATTTGCTCCCAAGTTCTGATGCTGTTCCTATCCAAGCTGTCAACCCAATCGCGAGCGACATCCCTAAGAGAGAGAGGGAAAAGTCGCAAGCGAAACTCATCCTGTGAGACTCCTCTTGTCTTCTGTAAGTCACAGGCTTCAAGGAAGCGAGTGATGTGTCTATGCGGGTCTTGCTTGCCACTGCCGTCAAATTGATTCTCGCGGATCTGGGCTGTGACACACCCTTCCACTCTGAAGGAGTCTGTATTCAAGTTGCCCCTCACAATAGAAGAAGCACAATCCTCCAAGTTTGGTAGATCGTACTCGAAGAGAGGCTTGTAACGAGGAGGAGGAGGAGGAGGAGGATTTTCTTCAGCCATGCCCTCTATTTTAATTCCTTCAATTCTTTTCCGTTCCCTGGCTTCTTTCCTTAATTGCCGCTCGGTCCTGGTGATCTCGGAATCAAATAGCAAGTCCTCTTGTAGGAGGGTACCTCGCATACAAAAACAGGCAAAGACCAAGTGGAATCAAAGAAACAGAGAAAAATAATAGCAAGAAAATAAAACAAAAAGTCAGCTTAACCAAACAGCCGAATTTCCTAAAAATTAGGAAAATTGGTTGTGCCAATCCCCGGCAACGGCGCCAAAAACTTGTTGACTCACCGGCAAGTGTACCGGGTTGTCGCAAGTAATAAAACACGGTAAGAGTCTACCGAGGTCGAACACAAGGATTGGGTTACCAATTCGACTAGTTTCGCGAGAAATCCGATAAGTTGGTTAAGTAGAGAAAGTGGTTGGAAAGAAACGAGGATCACAATTCAAATTAACAAATCGAATCAATCAAAGATATGGTGATGAAATCTGGAATTAAAAGCATCTAAGGTTTCGAATCCACCTACCCAATCATGCAAAGTACCCAAGTGATATTGATCTCCTCCCTAGGTTCAATTTTAATGTCAACGGGACCCCTAAATTCTCCTATATCCACTGTCGTGCTCAATAGGACGTATTCGATGATTTGAGTTAATTACTTACTAGGTCTCTTAACCCTAATCTCGAATTCTATTAATTCTTGTTCCCAAAAAGTTGCATCGATCTCCTATTCACTCTCGTGCAACACTCGATCGATGTTCCCAATTCAAGTTCTGAAACGCGAATCGCCTCTCGGCCTCATACACGTTTAACTAGTTGATCACGCAAGCATATAACCAACACAATGAAATCAGAATTGGAAAACAATAATTGAATTAAGAGAGAGAGAGAGTTACATCACATGAATACTATGCCGCCATAGGTGGCTTCATCGATCCCTTAGACAAGAGGATTAGTTCCTCATGTATGTAACAACGACGTACGTACAATCGGAAATCATCCTAAGACTAAGAATTAAGAGAAGAGAAGAGGAGACGCAGCCCCAGAATAAGGATTACAAAAGATCTGAAATCAGTTCTGATCCAAAAAGTCCCTCTTTTTCTGTTCTGATCTGCTCTATTTATAAGGAGGCCACGCGTCACGGCCGTGATAGCCATCACGGCCAGGCCGTGATGACGGCTTCTGTTTCTGGCGCACTTCTGGAATTTGAACTCTCGCGACGCAAAGGATGTCTCACGACGCGAGCCCTCTTGTCACGGCCCGTGATGTGAATCACGGCCAAGCCGTGATGTTCTCTGACTTTGGCACTTTTCTGGAGTTCAAACACTCGCGACGCGAAGGATGTCTCGCGACGCGAACCTTCTTTTCACGGCCCGTGATGTGAATCACGGCTAGGCCGTGATGGTCTCTGACTTGTGTGGATTTTTGGTCACGGCCGTGATACACATCACGGCTAGGCCGTGATGGTCTCTGACTTCCAAGTCTTCAAACTCTCGCGGGGCGAGCTTCCTTTCGCGGGGCGAGAATCTCCAGAATGGCAATCTCCACTCTTTCTTGACTTTCCTTAATTCTCAGAGCTTCACTTATTGACCTGAAAACAACACCAGCAACCACAAGCGTAATTCTATTCAAAAGAAGCTAAAAACTACACAAAAGACGCAAAACGAGTCAAAGTCCAACTTAGGAACAAAACAAGGCAAATTTGGGCGAAAACGAGAGTGAACTCGACTAATTGGCACATAAACCCTAGTTTATCTAGTCATAAAACTAGATAAGTCAGAGGCTTATCAAAACTCAAAAAGGACTCAAACTTGGCAAGCTTAAAAGATTTAATCAAATTCTCACAAATTTCATGCAATTGTAACAAAACAACTTCTCTTTAATGTTTCCCCTCTTTTCAACAATGCAATCCCCACATTCATTTACTTTAAACATTGAGAATTCTATCATTCATACAATCATTAATCTAAGTTGAGGATCCAAGTTACACACAAAAGGGAGATCACCAAATTCAAACAATCGCCTTCCTCACAAGGGCATTTAGTGTTTCACTCATTCGCTCAGTTTGTCTAGGCTATCAACATTTCACTCAATTTCGCTTTTAAGAGCACTTCCCATAAATTTGATTTTTATCTCAAAATGGTTCCCACGGAAAACATGAATGCAACATGTCTTTTAAGGTTGTAATGGGGCCTGGCTAAAGGTAGGATATTCAAAGGTACTGGGCTTAAGTCCCTAGGAACTAAGAGAGCATGAACATTTTGATACATTGAATTTCCACTCAAGTACCTTTTTCCATTTTTTTCTTTTTGCTTTGGGTGACTACAACCTTTTTCTTCTAATACCCTTTTTTGACACTTTTGTTCTTTCTCTTTTTTTTTTCTTTTTCTTTTTTTTTTCTTGCCCTTTGGCTCCAAACTTTTTATTATATTTTTTTTCTCAACCAAGAATGACATGTCACATCCTTGTAGCCACCCCAAACTTAGTTTCTTGCAACCATTCTCTTGCTAAGCTTCCATGCTCTCCTAATCCTAAGATCGGGTTAACGTGGTTTTTTCATATTTTAGGCTCATAAGATAAGGTTATCAAGAAACAATAGGCTTATTAGGCTCAGTGGGACTAACTAGGGAACATGCATTAGGGACTGGTTCAATTTAGGCCAAGTAGCTAATTCAAAGAAAACTGCCTAAATCATTTGATGCAAGCAAATAAACATGCAAACCATGAAGAGACTCAAGCAAATTCGGGAAAGTGCAACTTAAAAGTGATTCACACAATTAAAAACATGTTGGAGGCTCAAATCATCACCCGGACAATTTCGCAAATTGTTTGACCGAGATTCAATCCCTAGTGTGTGCATCCCTTCACCCCAAACTTATCATAAATCATGCAATCATAACAAAATATCTCAAAGCTCAATTTTTCAATTTTTCACATGGGGATCAAACTTTCAATTTCAAAACCTAGGGGGAAAATTATCAATGGTCAACAAATATCATGCAATCATCTATGCAAATTCAACTAAAATCCAATCAAGCTTGTCGACACAAGACTCAACACACATACTCCTGATCTTCTCAAATTATTCAGGAGCTAAAAGAAAACAAAATAAAAATAAAGCAAGGCAAAGAAATTAAAAGGAGTAAGGTTCAGAGAAAACTCATGGGGGCGGTTCCACCGGGATCCCACTGTCTGTGATATAGCGGCCACGGAATGCTCAAATTGCAATATGATCCTCCTGGATCCCATGGCATGCAGCATAAGTATGGGAGTGGGCACCTGACAATTATGGTGACCCCTTCAAGTGCGCCGGACTTCTCACTCCCTCTCGGGTCAAAGATGACCTCTTTATCTACAAAGTCCTCCCAATAAAAGTGGGGTTCAACCTCTTGGACTGGCCATAGTGTCTTCATATCCAAGGATGCAAAATCCAGTCTCTCGGGCAGGGGCTTGAACTCCATCACCGGTTGTTCCACAGTGGGAGGTGACAAACAAGTGGGGGGGGGGGGGGTCTCTGGTGCTGCTTCAACTTCTACACGTTCTTCATTAACTGCACTATCAAATCCATTACCTGCTATACATGCAGAAATCTCAGCACACACCACACAAGGGTTAGTGTTAGTACAATCAGTACATATGGTACAATAAACAGAATCAGAAAAGGCTTGAATGTCTGGAAATTCAACACACAGTTCATCAGTAATAGTGTTCTTGACATCATTGTCAAAATCATGTTCAAACGAAGTATTGTCAAGAACAACTATTTGTGAATCTGTATGTTTCTCAAGGAGACGTTGAATTTGCAGTGCAGCCGAGGTGGAGACAACGTGATCAATTTGAATGGCCAACTTCTGAAAATCAGCTTCTATCCTCTGTTGGCTTTGATCAATTTGAGCGGCCAACTTCTGAAAATCAGCTTCTATCCTCTGTTGGGATTCAAGATTTTGTTCTGCCATCCGTTGATTGTTCTCTGCCATCTGTTGCACCAATTCTTCCAGACTGAGCTGGTGTAGTGTAGGGTCAGGCTGATATTGGTGCTGGCTTACTGTCATTTGATGCACCAAAGAGGCAATCTCATCCAAGCTGCCGCGTTCTCCTCCATGTTGGCTATGATAGAAAGGTTGCTCCTCATTCACTCCAATCATGTCAAAACCACTGCTAAACTCATAACTTCCAGTAAAGTTAGGATAATATATGCATGGCTCATAATCAACATTAGGCAAATAACCATACATGTAATTATCCATGGGGCGTACTAAAATTCACAACCATACAAGCAGCCGTAACTAATTCAGCAATAAGAAAGTTTTTTTTTTAATTTTATTTTCTGTCAATAACAACAAGAGTTCCCCGGCAACGGCGCCAATTTTGACACGCTGTCGCGCACGCGTCAAAAAGCGAGCGGTTTACAAAATATGTAGTTAGGGTGCGACAACTCGAGTATCATCTCACAAGGACTCTTGGGTTGTTGTTAACAAAAAAGTCAGTTTTGCGGGGGTTTGGATATAGATTAAATTAAGAAAACAAAACAGAAAAACGATGCAAACTAAATAACTATCAAATAGCTAAAAACGATCAACCTACTGCTTTCGGTTTCCCACTATCATCGGTTCATATAAATCCAAGCCCTAAGCGGATTCTATTCCCTTTTCGATTGTAACATCAATTATTAAGCGAAACCGACGCTACGAGACATATGTTCCTAATTCCGAATTAAGCAAACGGATTAAGCCCTTCGTGAATTAAGCAAACACGAATTGAACACACGTGAATTAAGCAAACGCGATTAAGTTTAGGAACACACAATCATCGAAACAAATCAGTATATATTCCATACAAACTGAATTAAGCAAACAGAATATATAGAACAAATATTGAAAGAGAAAAGCAATGAGATTAGGAATTATAGGACCTTAAGCGGCAGTGCGAACCGATTACAGTAGATCGATCAAGGAGACTAGTTATCCATTACAAAAGAAACACAAAAAAATAAACCTAAATTCGCAGCCATCCTAAAAGAAAAGAAGAT
Organism: Sophora flavescens; assembly: GCA_030762895.1. NCBI lineage: Eukaryota > Viridiplantae > Streptophyta > Magnoliopsida > Fabales > Fabaceae > Sophora > Sophora flavescens. Next base: position 218,300,053 of record CM061062.1, read on the forward strand.
GAGAAGATCCTCAGTTCTGACCTAAAACAGACTATAAATACAGATTCTGGATTGGGCGTGCTCGCGAGGCGAGACAAGACTCGCGAGGCGAATATTATGAAAAGCTCTTCAGTGTTTGGCTTTCTCGCGAGGCGAGCTGATTATTCGCGAGGTGAGACTTCAAATTCCAATCTGCCACAGCCGTGACCTTCATCACGGGTAGGCCGTGATGGTCTCTGTCCTTCAGGGTTGGATTTCTCGCGAGGCGAGACGGTGATTCGCGGGGCAAGACAGAGAGGATGACATTTCTGGCACAGTGAGGCTTCAGGCTCACGAGGCGAGTAGCCTCTCGCGGGGCGAACACTCCAGAACTGCATCTCTTTATTAACCTGAAAACGACAAATAGCAGTTAGTGCTTTATTCGACTCCAAATGAACTAAATTAATCTAAAAATACTTTACAGACTCAAAATGTTGCTTGAGGACAATAGAGTCTAATTTGGGCGAAAACGGGATATAATTAGCACAAAACCACGGTCATACTAGTCATAAAACTAGTCGAGCCAGAGGCTGATCATAGACGTAAAGCACATTCACAAGAGACAAAAGAATGGGTTGCCCCAGAATCAAAAAGAATAACAACATATTCTTGGTTAAGGAGGCCGGTACCTTTTATCAGACCATCTTTTCCCTTAGCTTTCTTACCACTGAGAGTGAAAACTCTTCAAGAGGATTGGTTACCAGGAATGGCAACTCCCTTCTTCTTCAAGAGAGGACAAGACGGGGAAGAGTGCCCCGGCTGCTTGCAAGAATAGAAAACATTCTGACCAGCCAAGCACTCCCCACCATGTTTCTTCCCACATTTTGGGCATCCGACAGATCTGGGAGAGTTAGATGTCTGCACCTTCTTGCCTTTATCCAAACTCCCTCTTACCTTGAGTTGTTGATGGTGTTTACCTTCATTCTTATTCTTAAGCCATTTCCTCTGATTCTCCACTTCTAATTCTTGCAAACTTTCTTCCGCCACATAAGCTTGTTGGACAATGGTAGGGTATTCAGTAAATCTGGTCTAAGCCAAACAATTCTTGATATCAGCTCTCAAGCCCCAACGAAACTGATCTATCTTCCATTCTTCATTTGGAGCGTAACTTGCCTGCGAAGCATGTCTTGCCAAATCTTCAAATTTTGCTACATATTGAGCTACCGACATGTTCCCTTGCTTTAGTTCCATGAATTCTCTTTCTTTCTGTTTCTTGAGGTTGAAGGGAATATATTTGTTAAGAAAAACCCCTTGGAAATGCTCCCAATCCAAGGGTGTCCCGACAACGGTCATGTGAGCCTTCATGCCCTTCCACCAATTTGCAGCTTCCTTCTTTAGCATATGAGTGGCAAAAGAAACCTTTTGTTCCTCGGTACACTGTACAATCTCAAAAATCTGCTCCATTGCTTCTATCCAATGATAAGCATCCAGAGCATGTTTAATTTCGGAGAAAGCAAGTGGGTCAAGCTTGAGAAATTGGAAGAAAATACAGTTGGCCTCATCCTGAGGTGGTGCTAGTCCTCCAGCCTGAGTTTGGTGATGGAGAAGATTATTATTAGCCATAGTCTGGTCCCGTACGACCTGCATAAACTCATCCAACCAATCAGAGAACCTCATCCTCCGCCTCTTCCTCTTCCTCTTCCTCTTCCTCTTCCTCCGCGGCCTGTAGTTTCCTCACTCATGACTCTGCATACCACATACCAATATCAAGTTGATCAGGCTTAATACTTAGTAAGTTGGCATTAAATAAATGGGAAATTCAAGCACAACGATAACCTTGATAACCTTCAGAAATCTAAGCTTTTCCCGAAGACCAAACTTGAGTCTCAAGTCTCAAAACAAATAAAATAAAATTGATGGCTAGAAGGATGGTGACTCATAGACAAGAGATATAAACAAAAAGTTATACTAAAAAAACTAACGTTATATATGAGAAAGGAACAAAGGTTGTAACATTCTCTGGTTGGATGAAATCTAGTATCACCACTTAAATTTTGGATTTAATTGATATTCAATCTCATTGTAAAGATTTTTTTTTTGTCAAACAATATATATTGTTATATCATTAAAAAAAATATTTGATTTTTATAATAAGTCACACATTGGATGATCTTTATTGGTTGATAATACAAAAAATTTTACATTGACGACGTATCAAAATTAAATTCTAATTTTTTTATCATAAAGTTTTAAATTTTGATAATATAACATACATTAAGAGAATTGTAATGCCTTAACTGAGTGTCTCAAAGGAAAACACAAGACATCCACATTACAATGATAGTCATATTGATAGTCTTAACATAATGGTCACACATAACCTTACAAACAAAAGAAGAAGAAAAAAAATCAAAATAAAATCATTACACAAGCAACTACTCTCGGACTTCATTTAATCAGTTTATGAAGCGGATTGACGATTTATATTAAGGCTCCCATGAAAACATATTGAGTTAAAGAAATTCCTTCTTTATCTCCTTAATCCTTCGAAGGACCTAAACCTGCTTATCTGAAACAATAGAGAGCCTAGTGAGAAAAATAATTCTTGGTGAGCTTTGCTTCAAGCAAGGATATACATAATATAAGCAATTTAATTCAAATACATCAACCCAAAATGAGTATGAGCATGGGCACTTTAACTTAAAACATTTACTAGATAACTTCAAGTGTGAGGGACTTGTAGTATTCTAGTTTAATAGATTCTTGATATGGCAGTCAGAGCTCTATGACAACAATCAGGCGTCCCTTAATTGCTAGTACCATATCCTAGCCTTCAAGAAATTGAAGGACTTACAAAAACATAGCTCACCCACAATTACTTATGTGGCCTTAATGGCTAATTTGGTTCTGAAACAATTGTCTCACCAAAATATAGACCATTTTAGATTTTTAATGCCTTGCTATACTTCACTTTATTTTGATTAAGATAAATAATCCAAACACAGTTAGGACATCAAGAGTGAACTTACAGCAAAAACCTAAGCCATCAAGTCAATAAAACTTAATTTATCACAATTTGGAGGATAATGACTAAAGTTACCATTCCCACCATTTATTCCACAGTCTGAACTTCTAATCCCAAACAGTTAGGAGTTCATATAACACTAGTCAAAACTAAGCAAGTCGACAATACATTATAACCAATCTCAAGTGTCCAAAACCAAGAAGGATCATGCAAAAATTCAAGTGTTATCAAATTTGAAAACTAGTAGCTGAATTTTCGAGAAATTGAAATGGAGATTCCTACACCAATACCAACTCGAATTAAAAAAATCCAAAGCCTGGGTTGTTACAAATTATGTCTACTTTCTATTAAAACAGCAATCCAATATTTTTACAGTTTTCTACAATTTAAATGCTAAGACAGTGTCAGCACAGGGTCTCCAGGACAAACAGCAGATTGCATGTTATTTTTCTCCCTTGATAATCAATGAAATTAAATCATTCCAAAGCCTATATTGTTAACAATTCTATTTATTTTATATTAAAGCAGAAATCAAGTCAATCCAATATTTTTACAGTTTTCTACAATTTAAATGCTAAGACAGTGTCAGCACAGTCTCCAGGACAAACAGCAGATTCCATGTTATTTTTCTCCCTTGATAATCAATGAAATTAAATCGTTCCAAAGCCTATTTCGAAGGAAAACAAGTCTATTTTCTGATGGTACCAAGATCACTTCGAAACAAGCACTATGGAGGAAGTTATGGATAAAACACTAACAAGGGTGCATTACGGGTTTGAAGGGTTTTAGAGCCCCTTGTCAATTTTTATCAAAAACTACCTCTAATCAACATGCAATTCGAAAACCCAGTTGTCAACAAGCATAAATCAGATCAAAATAGGCTTTCCACAGAAACAATTAAAACAATTAACAAGAAATTGGGATTTATGGTTACCCAATGTTACAAACAACAAAACTCACCTAACCAATTGGTAGATTGAAAGTGGTGAGTTGATCTCCTTGTGTTTCTTCCCTAATCTGATTTGTGCTCCTATTTTCGAAATTCTAGTGGTCTTGCATGTTATCTATTTTGCTTGATTTAGGTATTTGATGAGTTGAAATTGTGAGGTAGAAGGTTAGAAGGAAATTTGGTATAGGTTTAGGAGAGTTTTTGGAAGAATGAAGAAGGGAAAGAGGATGGAAATGGTGTGTGGGTATGGCTGAATTTTGTGAGGAGAATGGGAAGGAGAGGAGTTGTTCTTGATGAGGGAGAATGAAAGGAATCCAAGGTCCCCTACTTGTGGGTTCTGGTCGAAATATTGAAGGAGAAAGAGGAAGGTGAATGATCTTTCTTTTTTCTTGTCGGCCTTAAGAGAAAAAGAAAATAAAGAAGGGGAAAGCAAATGTGTTCCACCACTTCTGCCGAATATAAGAGTGAAAAGGAAGGAAAAGAGTTGACCAATGGAGGTTAGATATCGTTGAAGAGTATTGGTCACTTAGGGAGATTTTAAGATAGAGGTAGATAAGTTGGTTTAAAATAAGTGGGAATGTGGTTGATAATAAAATAAAAATAATATTTCCATTCCATTTAAATTCACAATTAATTAACCTCACTAAATAAATCAACCACACAATTTCACATTTAAGAAATATAAAAGGATTCAAACACACTCATGATAGAATTATAATGAAAAGACTAAAATACCCTTGGGATAGGATATTACAAGAATTAAACAAACAAAACGTAATTAATTATTCATATGTCCAAATTTACACTACAGTTAATTGATGATCAATAACGAAGTCAATTGATTATTAAACTACATATTGAAACAAACTTATATCAATGTTTAAAGGAAAATCGAGCCCCATTATGCATATCCAAATTACTAAAAATGATAATTATAAATATCATTACCAGAGTTAAAGAAGATACAGTGATAATGACACCATTTCTGAAGGACAATTCCCCAGATACCAATGGAAGATATGGCTTGTTTATCTGCAATAAAACATTTATAAATGATAAGACGATCCATGTGTAGAGTACGTGTAAGGTATAAACTTATCACAAACTTATCCACACTGGGTCTGTCGAAGTGGCTTGGAAATTCTTTTTGTGTTAATTTGGATGAATCTGGCTTAGTGTTGCAGCTGGAACAGAGAAATATTGGTATTTCCTTTGAGGGGCAGAATTTAGTCAGGAGAAATCTGTTCTTGTGGGGAACTTTGGCTATTGTTCAACCTTATAGATTTTATGCTTTAGGTTGAGGTAATATCTTTGGTGCTCCAATTAGGTTATGATAGTATTGTAAATTGTTACTTTGTATATGGGTTCGGGCATCCCTTATACCCAATCTAATATACCTTTTGTTTATCAAAAAAAAAAAAAAAGAGTAATTCATGAGGATGCTCGATAAGTTTACGTATATTAGAGACCAGAGTTTTGGTGGCCAAAATCAACGAAACTGGTGAAGATGTGCTTGTGTTCACTATATGGGTACCTAATTATCCCCTTTATTGACTTCATTGATAAGCATAAGCTAGACAATTCTGCTACCATCATCTTTCTATTACAAGAAAATCCAGAATTCCAAAAGACAGCAAATAAACAAGTAAAAGAACAAGTAAAATATATGGGTTTGGGTACCATTGTACTCATTCTTTTATATTTATATATATATATATATATATATATATATATATATATATATATTGATTATAAAAAAAAGTAAAATATATATTGCCTATCCGGATTGTTTATTTCTATTAGGAAGTTTCACACCTTGTCTATTTCAACATCACATAATTGATTCAAGCCAGCACCAAAAATATGCATACAGTAGGAAGCTACCACAACCTGGAATAGAAAACTCAGTATTAATAAAGTTACATAATAAAATAACACTAAACATTTTTAAGCGGAAAATACATTATAAAATATATAGCAATTAGGCATTTTGAAGGGAAAAAGATTTTGCATACATCAAATAAAGAAACAAAGAAAAGAAATTGATGCTCACATAGTACAAAATATTGTTAAACTTGCATTCAATGGTGTATATTACATAGTAATGAGCTTGACACTGTAATTTTTTTTGGATAACCTAAAAAATATTAATAACAAAAATTAGGTTAAGTCAAATCACAAGAAATGATAAGAGAAAGCTAACATCCAGACATAAGCCCGGTCCTGCAAAATTGTGCAAAGCAAAAACCCCAAACCCGATTACTAAGCTTGACACCGTATTTAATTATTGGTATTGCTAAACTCATTAATAGTTGTCAATGTAGTACGAAATGATAGTGTGAATTTTTTTAACTAATAATTGTAAAAAAAAAGAACTCAATAGTCTAAACTGAATACCATACTACAAAACATTAAACATAGTGCTAAAGACATCTTTATCATTATATATATAAAAGTAACATGGTCTAAGTTTGCCTTATAAGTAATAATTTGGTAAATTAAGTGATGATTATTATTAGTAATTTATTTATTTTTTCTAAATTCTAATTTAGGTAAAATTTGAAACCAATAAACCCATGTCTTTTTTTTTTATTTTATAGTTTTGTGCATATCAGTGTTTGTAGTTTTTCTATTGAACCTCAAATTATTAAAGAGAATTAAGTTGTATTAATTTTTATAAATTTTAAGATAGGTAAAATTTGAAACCAATATGATAGCTTATGCCAATATGTTGTATCATTGGATTTTTGGCAAAATGGTCATTTCAAATGCTTATCATATAACGAAGTTGCTAACTAATCTAAATATAAAAAAAGGTCTTGAGTAAAAAGAAAAGTATGAATATAATATTTCATATAAACTTTTCATTATTATTATGTTTCATCATATTGGTTCCAACATAATTTTTTTTTTTAATTAAAATCTTGGCAGATATTGCAAAATGGAAATATTTTTGCCAGTCAAGTAATTAGCCATATGTCTGGCTACACCTCCACTTCTTTAGTATATGACATATTTGAGTCAAAAAAAATGAAAAATTCTGATATTATTGAGTCTACACAAGTATATATTTTAAAATTGAAACATATGATATGATGTTTACATCTGTACACATAATTCTGATAAAACTTACAGAAGTGTTTCTATATAATTGTTGACCAAAGTGATTGGGATTGATATTGATCAAGGGTGTTCCTATTATGTTGTTGCGAAATATAGATTAATCTTCATTATTATGCAATGGTACTAAAATTATAATTGCTCAAATTAGTAACTATGTTTTAGATGCAAAAGTCATCTCAGGAAGCAATATTGCCTAAAAAGATTTTATTCCGAGATAGTATTAACTCCTTCTGACAAAAGACTCTTTTTGAAATTCAATGGAGATAATTTCCTATTGTTGTTTCTTTTACAAAGACAATAAATAAATAAAAATCAAGAACAATCTCTTAAGCTTCTAGTGCTCTTTACTATAATACACTTTTGAATTATCAAAAATTAATAATAATAACAACAATCTCTTAAGCATGTGGGAATTTATCTTTCGCATCACTTATATATGTTGCAATGTTAATTAAGGGTTACCTCACGTACTGGATTGAAGATACTTCTATGTGACAATGGTGGTCACATTTCCAATACTACTTCAAATGTTTTATAAATAAGTACTTCAAAATTTAAGCTAAGTTACTGTTGAAAATATTATATTCCCTAGTTGTTTTGGTTTATATCTTGTCCTTATTAGTCCTTTTTATATTTTTTCAGGAACTTTGATGACCTTTTTCATATTTTAATATATTAATATGTATCAACACCTTCACAGCTATATATGTGCCAAATATTGCCGTTTAATTTTTCGTCAAAACAATTGAAAATACATGTAATTCAATTTTTTCCCTATATTTCCTACTTCAAATAAAACTCATACACAAAGTCCTTAATCTGTTTGTTATGCATATATCTAGAATCTAGAAATTTAAATTACAAACAATATTATTCATACCCTATGAGTATCCTATGCATCGCACTTAAAATGTTTATAAAAAGGTCTTTCAGAATTTAAGTTAAGTAAGTTGCTCTTGAATTATTATATATATTTCTTGGTAGTTTAAGTTCATATCTTGCTTTATTAATTTCCTTTATTTTTTAAGAAATTTTGACAAACTTTTTCAAATTTTAATTCATTGTCTTATAATTCAACATTTTCCCAATGTATATGTGTGTGTGCCACAAATATTGTCCTTTTTTTTTTGTCAAAATGATTTAATACATATAAATTAGTTTTTATATACATTAATTATTTTCGACTTTAAATAGAAATCATACATAAAGTCATTAATCTATTTGTTATGCATATATTTTGAACTTAGAAATATAAATTATAAATAATATTATGCATACTCATAAATAATTATCTCATACATTGCCTGGGTACCAGTATTAGTTTTCAAATATAGAAGAAAGCTGGCCTTTTAAACAACCAAATGATAGTAAATAGAAGAAAGATGACATTTTAAACGGTCAAAGGATGGTGAATAGCTAGAAACATTACTAGATAAAGTGTCTTTTCAATGAATTTATAAACAACTAACATATTTTAAAATATCACCTGCAGCCAGCCAATAAAAAACGACGCTAGAGATAAATCCGACAATTTCTCCACTGCAATGAGAGAATTAAAAGTTGCTCCAAATACCTACAAAAATAAAGTAATCCCTTTTAAAATATTTATCTTACAATGAATGTTCATACAAATTAATTAAATTGACTACGTATAACAATTAATTGAAGGTTAGTTACAAGATTTATTCTAGAAAAGCTTTAACCTTTTTTTTTTATATAAGCAAAAGATATGTTGATTGAGAGCACTAGGGGTACTCTAACCCATATACAAGATAAGAAATAGGTCCAAAGTAAATAGAATACGAGATGAAAACATCAATATGCATATTACAATGGCCTGGCATGAAAAAACAACCAGAAAAAACTAAGAAGAGCTTTAACTTAACTGTGCCAAATGCTGCATATGGCCTGCTAAACTTGTAGAAAGTATCCAAGGCACCTTTGACAGAGCCCCAAGTGCTTTCGGGATCCCGAACTTGTGGTGCATATTCAAATGATTGTCCAGAGGTTGCATTCACAATATATTTTCTCTCATTTTCTTGATTTGTAGATCCTCCCTTAGTGACTTTGTAATGTTGCTTCAAATTATGTCGCTGAGACAACATGGCACAATATTCTTTTTGGACTTTCCCATTTTTGTGCCATAAAGTTGTTACATAAGAACCTAGAATATAAAAAAAAAGTTGAATATTGTTTGTAGCATAGACCTTAAAAATTGAAAAAAAAAAAAGACAAACATTTCCTAATTTAGTATTATATCCCATGGGGATTAAACAACTCTAAAGTGAGCAAAAATGTAAAGTTAGAAAGTAACAGGATCCACCTTTGATTAACTCTAATGCATTAAGATCTCAAGTCACTTTAACTAATTAAGGGTGAATACACTATTTGGTTGCTCCATGTCATTTACAACACATATTTCGTAGATAAATATTTCATGGCATTTATTATCAACCATGTTGTAATATACCTAGAATTTAATTTGATCAACAAGTCTCAAAACACAAGGTTCTAAACATTGGTTGTTGAGGCCATAAAACTCTTCCATAGATACTAGCTATACATATTAGCACATATAAACTACACTCAACCCTTTTGAAGTTTAACAAAATAATAACAAATCCCAATTATAATTATGAACTACATCTTACAAATTTTTAATGTTGATTAAGATCGATTTAACACCAGTCGCTAAATAATAAAAACAATATTTATAATTATTAATTTGATATTTATATTGCGACACCCCTTCCAGGGTCATCACATAGTTATCCGAATAAGAAAAAATTTAATTATTAATGCTGGTTACTTTCGAAAAATATATTTTAGAATAACTGTCTCTTTTCGAAAATAGTGCTGAATTTTTTTTTCTTTAACATAGAACCATTGTAACATAAACAAACATATATGTATATCTATATCTATGCATCACCTTTTTAAATACACCCTACCTATAATAGAAGATAACAAAAGAGCCCTCATAAGTATAGGCTATTCTCCATAAAACTAATTAAAGAAAAGAAAGACATATACATATAAGCAATGAGTAGTTCAGAACCATACCAAAAACTCATGGCTCTCAGTAGCCAGATCAAAAACTGACAAGACTCGCTACCCCATAACTACACCTATAGCTGGTCAAGCTAGTGAAGCCCATTGGGGAGATCATGATGATCAACCCCGCCTACAACAGATGCATCTGATGAAGATGCCTCCGCTTCCGCTACGTTGTCGGAAGAATCCTCACCATCAACCGCAGGAGGGTGAAACTCAAGATCATCCTCAACATATTCCTCTGGATCCTCCTCAACCTCATCTAACTCCACCTCAATAGGAGGTTCGTCAGGTCCTACTATCTGCAGAGGATTTGGCTGAGGCGGCGGATCCATTAACCCGTGCTCATCCAAATACTGTAGGTATAGCCATACTGGAGGTAGAGATACCTCGACAGTCTCTACGACATGTATCCGCTGCTGCGGTCCTTCTTCTACCGTGCCGATGACTTCTCTTCTTGGGCCATGATAGGTGGCGCTGAGTGCCCCAGGGTTAATCTCCCAGGCACCACCAAACCGCGCTCGATCAAAAATGATCGATCGGACCCTTGATTGTACCAACGGTATATCCGGGTCCGTCTGAACATGTAAGAGTGAGAAACCAATATATGGATTTTACTCAATAACTACATACTAGCCACCACATAAACACATACACATTTACCAAAACACAAACATTCATAAGCAAATAGTATATCAATGGGCTTAACACCCCAAACATCATCGTTTTAAAATTATGCATGAACACTTCATATTCATCATCTAATTTCGTCCTAATCTCATGAGATATCCCAACACATGGTGAGTTGATCAAGCTCCATTGCCACACAGGCTAACTGGCACACAGCCACACAGCCTAAACCCATCCACACAGCGACCGGCACACAGCCAAAACACATTGCACACTGTCCACACTCAGGGCACCGGTGATAGCAATGAAGATGGGCCTCAATGTCCACCCTTGACACAATGAGAAACACACAGTATACAATACCCGACGCCGTAGGTAAATGATACATAGAACCACGGGCACGTCTGCCAAATGCATGCAAAACACTTTTGCTCATAACTCTTTTCTTTGTGTTCGATCTTTCTTTGTCGAAGCTCAAAATGGCTTACGACTCACATAGTTTTAACACCTTTAAAACTTTCATTACAACACAGGACCTCACAGTCCGAGTGCTCAATCACGACACCTCTCGACCGATGCACCAATCATAGGTTCGTGGTAATAGAAAACATCAAAAATGTTTAAATACGGTATACACCACGTATACAGTACAGAACCACAAAGTCCAAATGACCCCAAGTCCATAACAACACAGAACCTTAGTACCCTGACATCTCGGTTACTAAGTTCCACTGCACTTTCAACACGGTTGAATTAATTTTTTTGGTTTTCAGAATTTCTTTTCAAATTGGAAATTCATTAATAAAATCTTTAATTAATAAAGATTAGTTTTCACCAAAGTGAGTCACTTGAGGGTTTTAACTTCCTCAAAATATGCACTATCGTATCAAAATACTTGCCGTCTATACTTTTCCAAATTTGCCGTCAAATATTATTTTTAAAGCTTTTTAAGCCAAAATTTAGCTTTTTCCACTTAAATAATTTTCTAAAATCATAATTAACTTATTTTCACCAACTAATTTCATAAAATAATATTTTATAATATTCCGGAATTTCTTACGTAAAAATTAGCAGTGCGAAAATATTTTCACGGTTTCGCGCTCATTGTGACTCATAATTCACTTTTTCAGTAATAAATTATTAAAATACTAATATTTTCCAAAATTCCTTATTTTTCCCAAATAAAAATTTCCATTAATATTATATATCAATATTTTACCGTTAAAACATTGAATATAATTTGCGAAGCTTCTTAAAGCTTTTATCCAATTAATTTAATTGGGCACTGACCACTGTCAGGCTTCTCACACATCAACCAGCAATAATATCACAGATATTTCCCAGGCAGATCATGCATCACAGTAACATAATATAATTACAGATAAACAATTAAACGCAATTAAAACCACACAGATACAAATAACACAACATTAAACAACTTAAATAAATACTAACAGACAAATAGTTACAAACAAACATAGGATAACATATAGCCATCGAATATATCCCTCAGGTGTTCCCCCCTTACCTTTCGGAGACTTTCTTGTGAATTACTGAATTTCTTTGGAAGTCCGGATATCGCTTATACGTCGCACTCACTCAACCTTCAACCATAACAATCAAATAATTACAAAGCAAGAAACTAAAACATTCTAAACCTTACTACATGGTCACGGCCTCTAGGGTTTTGAGTGACTAAAATTTTTAATCATGATTAAATCATGGATTTATGGTCCTTAATCAACTAAGATCATGGATTAGTGACTAAACAACTAAATTTCAAACTCAAAACTTCCTAACTCTTCTATACCAAGATTCGACCTTAACATGTTCATGGGGCTAGGGTTTTTAGTTTGATAAACCAACTTGGATTTGTTAAGCATACATACTAATAGCTTGATTACCAAGATCATTAATGAAAACTTTGAACAAAACTCATCAAATCTCATCCACCTAGGGTTCGGCCAACATAGAGAATGTTGAGTAAAGATTTTCATTTTAATAAACTAACATGGATTAGAGTGTGTAGACATACATGTTATATGAAATACATGATATATCATTCATGACAACACATGAACAAAACCCTATCTAACCTATCTTCATAGGTTCGGCCAAGGCTAGACTATCAGGAAGGAAATTTTTTATTACATCATGCTCTTGGATTTAGATAATATGCATGATATCAAGAATATAGAAAGTGGTTTCAACATCATGAGATTTTTCTAGAATTTATTATAGATTTTCAAAGTTCTAGGCTTAGAAACTTAAAAGTGATGAACAAATATGAAATAAGCTTTGAATCAAGAAATTTATTGAAGAACATACACATGATTAAGGAAGAAGATTAGGATTCACCTCTTGAAGATCAAAGACAAGTGAAATCCAAGAACTTGCTTCACAAAGTGATGCTAAAAGACTTATAAACTTAAGAGTTTTTAGAAAAAAAGGCAATAGGAACTAAATGAAATGTGAGGGAGGGTATTTATAGGGGTTGGTTGCGCCACTTTAGAAGGATCTAGTAGGAATGAGTTGGCTTGTTCAAAGGATTAAAGTGCAAATAATTCCTAGGGACCATTTTGCAAAGATTCCAAAAGCATAAGGACTATTTTGAAAATTGCCAATAAATTGAAATGATGACCATGTGATACATTAAATGTGGTCTCATCTTGACTTATCTTGGCTGATTTTTCATGAGATATTTTGAGAAGAACCTAGCATGTTGGAGAACATGTGAGAAGATAGTAGAATGGTGTAGAATCTTGGAGAAAAATGTAGAACAATGTGGAAAGTTCTAGAATAATCTTGGCTCATCCAAGATGAGGGCAGCCCCTACTCCATATTGGGCTTGCGCATGGGCCTAATAAATTTGGGCTTGGATTCATTTATGTGGGGCCCACTAAAATGCTTAAGGCTTAACATGACATAGGAAACTTATATGATTTCGAATGGGCTTTATGGAATTAATCCATGGACAAGGAATTTGGGCTTCATGGCCACGGTTCATTAATAGATTGGAAACAAAGATTCTGGCCCAATTCACTTAGAAAACATAGGAACTAACTTAGGGACCAAAGTGTAATTAATAGAAAGTTCAGGGACTTAAGCGTAAAATTCATAAATTGTCACTTTAACCCTGTAGAACCTTCTAGACTTAAAAGTATGATTCATACCCATGAATCACCTCAAAATCCTAAGATAAACTCTTTATCTGCTCTTGGAAACTCCGAAATCCATTCTGCCGCTCACCCGATTACGTATTTCGTCCGTAAAACGTAAATTATTTTATTTTTTTTGAAATAATTCTAAAAATGCAGAATTGTAGAATATAAAATAAAAACCTTAAGTCTTTCGTTCACGAATTAAAATTAGGTCTTTTGAGCAGTATAATTATACTGTCAATGGAATTCGCGGGCCGGGTTTCACCTGACTTTCCAACCTAAATTTTAATCGTAACTTCCTACATTCAAGTAGGATTGAGTGGTAAACTCCGTTTATTCAAAATAATTTTCTAAAACTCCAATAAACTTATAAACATATTTATATGTATTACTGTTATTTAAAATAGTGAAATACAGGGTGTTACATATATAGTAAAAAAAATTCATAGGCTTTTTTGTTTACAAAATAAAGTTATTTCTTAATTTTAAAAATAAATGTACAATTTGAAAAATCATATAAAAATAAATATAATTGATCACATTTTATATCCATTGTTTGATAGAACTGCGAGATCCACCAGAATCACCTTCACTGCACGTGGCCACGCGTCCCGTCGCATCGTTGTTAGTCTGAACGTCGATCGTCACTTAAAACCACCGTGCAGACCGTGCCTCCCACTGTCGTGAACACATCCTTGCATGCACCGTCCGCTCTGAGCACCGCTACCTGACACGTACTCGGCAAGTGTACCGGTTCGTTGCAAGTAATAAAAACGGTGAGACCGGATATCGTTCTCAGGGATCGTGGACAATTACCACTTCGCAAATTTGACTACTATCTAGGCGATCGGATTTTTGATTGAAGATTGTTCTAACATCTAGCAAACAAACAAGAAGAAAATATTTTTGTTCTTTTTGGATTTTTCTCAAACAGTTAACGTGAAAACAGAGAGATGAATAACAATGAGATAGAATTGCTGGGGTTAAACTAAGCTAATCCTCCCTTGATTGTTATGAAATGATAACTAACACAGTTCCTACTCCCCTTATGACAATCGAATCTTTTCTAATATACTCAAGCCTAATGTCTTAGGTGCATTGAGCCTAAAATCCCAAATTAAACCCTAATGTCTTAGGTGGATTAATAAGAGAAATTGCATTAAGACAAGATTCATACGATCGCAAGTAGCCAACACCTATGTCTAGATTCTTGGACTACTTGGCATATAATTCATGAGCATGCTTTAACATCAACCTTTCAATTGTCTATTAAAGCAACTAATCATTCCTAAGATGATCAAGCCTAGGAAAGCATTAAGCATAGAATTATATACTCACAAAGAAGAAGGAAAATGTATTAATCTCAAGTCATATTACAACCAAGTTCGGATAACAATAGTCTAACCCCAACAAAGGGGAGTTTAGTTACACATAATTGAAAACAAAACAAAAGAGAGAATTACAGAGATGAACAAAGGGGAGAGCTCCATGGAATGATGCACACAGCCACAGCAGCAGAGGATTTTCTTTTTAGGGTTTTCTCTGAATGAATCTTCTTACGTTCGCTCAGTTTTTCTAGTACTGCGTGGCGGTCACGGCGTGATAGCCATCACGGCCAGGCCGTGATGGTTTCCGACTTGGCACCGCTTCATTTTTACTGATTCATCACGGTCGTGATACTCATCACGGCTAGGCCGTGATCCTTTTCGACTTTTCCAACAAACAAGTCACGGTAGTGATAGACATCACGGCTAGGCCGTGATCGTCTCGACTTTTTCCAACTGATTTATCACGGTAGTAATATCCATCACGGCTAGGGCGTGATCGTCTCGACTTTTGGAGATCTGGCACGGCTGACACGTCACGGCCGTGATAGCCATCACGGCCAGGCCGTGTGTGACCTCGACTTTTGGCTCAATTCTTTCTTGACTCTTTGCTCCTCACGGTAGTGAGGGCCATCACCGCTAGGCCGTGATACTCTCTCGCTTGGCTCAATTTCTTATCTTTCAAAGCTCTAAGTCATCCAAGTTTCATACTTGCTAATTCTTGGGCATTTAATCATGAATATCTGCAAAACAACACACAATACCACCTTATCTGTTCCAAAGGAAAAACTAAACAAAATAAACACTAAAATGGCCTAACTATATGCAAATGCATGCAGAAATGTACATGAAAAATGAGGTGAAATCACACTCATCAAATCACCCCAAGCTTAAGACTTTGCTTGTCCTCAAGCAAAAACCAAGGCCATAAGATGAAAACAACCAGGACAATGATAGTGAACTAAGAACCCGAATAAAATGATCCAAGCAACAGGCGAGTCAATTATTTCAGCAAGAGACAATCAATTCAAGTCCAATTAGGGGCTTAGTTTCCCTAGACTCACATTCTCACTAATTCGGGCACTCTATCTCACTTGCAGCTCACCCCAAGCTTGTTCATTTGCTTGGCTCTCTTTCTTGCCTCACTCACTCAAGTGTTAAGGGAATATGACATTTCACTCCATTTTCCTCAAAGAATGATTCCTACCATAAGCTTGACTATCAACCAAATCTTCACTTTATTAATGAAAACATCTAAGAATCAAGAGGTCTTATTCTTTGGTTGTAATGAGGCCATGGGATCAATTTTCAGGTGGGAATCTCAAAAACAGGAAATTTCAAAAGGCTATACAAACAATCAAGCATTGCAAGGCACGACCTTCTAAAATACCTTTCTTTGGGTTTCAGTTTACTCTTCCACCATTCTTTCATTTTTTTTTTCTTTTTCTTTTTACTTCTCATTCCTTTTTGTCATCCCCTTCCCCATTTTTATTTCTTTTTTTTTTTTTTTGTTTGGAGAAGGGAAGATTTTGCAATTCAAGAGAAGTAAAAATTTTTTTAGATTCATTTTTTTCTTTTCATCATCCCAAACTTTCAACTACATTTTCCAACCCATTTTTGCACAGTACTTTAGAAGGTCCCTCATAAGCATATTTAACACAACATTTTAGGGAACCAAGAAAAGCATGCTATTCATTCAGGCTCAAAATTGGGCAACTAAGGGTAGCATTATTCATTCAAAGCTCAGAAGGCCAGAAAAACACCTATTGCCTCAATCCTTTTCAAAAATATTCTCAAAAATTTGCAAGTTTCGAAATGGTTTCAAGTCAAGTTCTAGAGAAAAACAATCCAAGAGGAAAACACTCTACACAAAGAACGGGGGCAGATTTAGTGAGTGCCCCCTAATGGCTCAAAAGCTCACATTCATCAGTTCAAGAACCAGTGAGAACACAAATCCAAAAGAAACACATGCTAATCATCAACTATTCAAGACCATCTCAAGCATTTTTTATGAAGCCATATCACAAGAATATAAAATCAGGGTCCAAAAATTCACTATCACAGAAAACTTGGCACTTAGCTCTCACAATCAGATGCTCAATCTAAGCAGGGGTAACCGAATCATGCGATCATGCAACTTAAGCCTATATGAATGCAATATTTACAATGCATATATGGATGCAATATTTACAATGCAAGAAAAGAAGAGTACCCCTACCCCAAGCTTAAAGACTTACATTGTCCTCAATGTAAATAATTAAGTTTAGAGAGGGGAGAAAACTAGAACAACTCACAAGGTGGTAGTGGTGCTGAATCACATGCCTTCTGGTCTTGTTTCCTCCTGCCCTTCTTCTCCTCCTTCCTTCAAAATCTGGAATCACTCAACAAACTATTAACAAACCTCTTGAGCTCTCAAATTATTCAAGAGGGGGAAATCAAAAACAAAAGAGAAGATGAAAATAAAAAATAAAAAATAAAAATTGGGTTGCCTCCCAATAAGCGCTTCTTTAACGTCACTAGCTTGACGGATGATTTTTTTTTTCTTTTTTCTTTTCCTTTTTTTTTCTCTCTTTTTTTTTTTTTTTAACAAGATGGTGCCTGAAGAGTGACGGAAATCGCCTGACGATCAAAGTTGCCTCCAAGGTAGTGCTTTAGTCTTTGTCCATTAACCGTGAAGGTATCACCGGATGATGGATCTTCCAATTTAACGGAACCAAATGGAGAAACAGACTTGACATAGAATGGGCCGGACCATCTTGATCTCAATTTGCCTGGAAAGAGCTTGAGTCTTGAGTTAAACAGCAGAACTGACTGGCCTTCTTCAAACTTCTTGGGAAGAATGTGCTTGTCATGCCAGAACTTTGTCCTTTCCTTGTATATCCTAGCACTCTCATAAGCCAAGAGTCGAACTCATCCAACTCATTCAATTGAAGCATCCTCTTGTCCATGGCCAGCCTTGTATCAAAGTTCGGGGCCTTCAACGCCCAAAAGCACGGTGTTGTAGCTCTCTAGGAAGATGACATGATTTCCCGAACACCAATTGGTAAGGTGACATACCAATAGGCGTCTTATAGGCAGTCCGATAGGCCCAAAGTGCATCATCCAACTTCTTCGCCCAATCCTTCCTTGCATTGTTCAACAGTTTTTTCCAAAATTCTCTTCAACTCCGGTTGGACAATTCCACTTGCCCACTTGGTTTGGGGATGGTAAGGTGTGGTAACTTTGTGGTTCACCCCAAACTTGGCAAGCACCTGCATTGAACTCATTATTGCAAAAGTGGGTACCCCCATCACTTATGATAGCCCTAGGGGTCCCAAACCGGGTAAAAATATTCTTCCTCACAAAACTGATCACAGTTCTTGCATCATCCTTCAAAGTTGGCACGGCTTCCACCCACTTGCTCACATAATCAACTGCCACCAGGATGTACTTGTTGTTGTAAGACGACGGGAAAGGACCCATGAAGTCAATCCCCCATACGTCAAAGAGCTCTACCTCCAATATACCCTTTAAGGGCATCTCATTTCTCTTGGAAATACTTTTAGGTCCTCTGGCATTTATCACAATTCATCACCCAAGCTCGGGAGTCCTTGAAAATAGTGGGCCAAAACAGCCCGCTTTGCAGAATCTTCATGGCGGTCCTCTCACCACCAAAATGTCCTCCATAGGGTGAGTTGTGGCAGTGGGTCAACACCCCATTAATTTCTTCTTCAGGTATGCACCTCCTCAGAATTCCATCTGAACCTCTTTTGAAAAGATACGGCTCATCCCAAATGTAGAACTTGGCATCATGAATGAGCTTCTTCCTCTGTTGCGCATTGAAGTCCTTAGGAATCTTATTGGCCGCCTTGTAATTTGCAATATCCGCGAACCAAGGTGCCACTTGCACCACAAACAACCGTTCATCTGGAAATTCCTCTTGAATTGGCAACTTTGCTTCTGCCTGGACATCTGCTTGTGGGAGCCTGGACAAATGGTCTGCTACCACATTCTCCACTCCTTTCTTGTCCTTTATTTCCAAATCAAACTCTTGGAGTAGCAGTATCCACCTAATAAGCCTTGGCTTAGCATCCTGTTTAGTCATCAGATATCTCAAAGCAGAATGATCAGTGTAGACTGTAGTTTTACAACCAATCAAGTAGGATCTAAATTTATCAAAAGCAAATACCACAGCAAGCAACTCTTTTTCAGTCGTAGTGTAATTCAATTGGGCATCATTAAGCACCACGGTGGCATAGTAAATGACATGCAGCACTTTGTTTTTCTTTGGCCCAAAATGGCTCCCACCGCATAGTCACTTGCATCACACATTAGCTCAAAAGGTAAACTCCAATCTGGAGGAGCAATGGTAGTGCGGTGGTGAGTTTTTCTTTCAAAATTTTGAAGGCATGCATGCAATCATCATCAAATATAAAAGGAGTATCAGCTACCAAAAGCTTGCATAAGGGTTTCACTATTTTTGAAAAATCTTTTATGAACCTTCTATAAAAACCCGCATGCCCTAGGAAGCTTCTAACACCTTTCACATTTAAGGGAGGAGGAAGTTTTTCAATCACTTCAATTTTGGCTCTATCAACCTCCATCCCCCTCGATGAAATTTTATGCCCAAGAACTATACCCTCCCTAACCATGAAATGGCATTTTTCCCAATTTAAAACGAGGTTAGTTTCTTGGCACCTTTTTAGGACACAGGCAAGATTATTCAAACAGTTATCAAATGAATCACCAAATACAGAAAAATCGTCCATAAATACCTCAATAAACTTCTCATTCATATCAGAAAATATGGAGAGCATGCACCTTTGAAAAGTGGCGGGTGCATTGCACAACCCGAAAGGCATTCTCCTGTATGCATAGACTCCATAAGGGCAGGTGAAAGCGGTCTTCTCTTGGTCCTCCGGGTCAACCACAATCTGGTTATACCCGGAGTATCCATCAAGGAAACAATAGAAAGCATGACCCGCCAACCTCTCTAGCATCTGATCAATGAAGGGTAATGGAAAGTGGTCTTTTCTAGTGGCCTCATTCAGTCTTCTGTAGTCAATGCATACCCTCCATCCAGACACGGTCCTGGAGGGAATAAGTTCATTCCTTTCATTCGCTACCACTGTCATCCCCCCTTTCTTGGCACAACTTGGACCTAGGACTCACCCATGGACTATCGGAGATGGGATAGATAATGCCCGCATCCAACAACTTCACAATCTCCTTCTTCACAACTTCCTTCATATTCGGGTTGAGTCTTCTTTGCGGTTGCCTAACCGGCTTGAATTTTTCCTCCACACGGATTTTGTGCATGCAGAATGAGGGGCTTATCCCTTTCAAATCGGACATAGACCATCCAATTGCAGATTTGTGCTCCCTAAGCACCCTCAACAGCTTCTCTTCTTCCAAGGAATTCAACCCACTCATCGATGATAACTGGGAATGAAGAGTTCATCCCTAGGAAGGCATAACGGAGATGGGATGGCAATTCCTTCAACTCTAGCACCGGTGGGTCACCCTTATCTTCAATTCTCACATCTTCCACCACTTTGTCTTCATCAGTATTCACAACCAGACAAGCCTCCAGAGATTTAATCATGAGATCAACTTCTTACGCACCTACTTCTTCTTCTACATCCTCTACCATTAGAGCGGCTTCTAACGAATCTTCAAACTTCCGGTGCAAACTCTTGTCAGCTAATGAATCAATGAGGTCCACTATCATGCATGTGTCCTTGTCGCTTGGGTGTTTCATCGCCTCAAACACATTAAAAGTGACCTTTTTCGTCTTGTACCGAAGCACCAATTCCCCTTGATTGACATCGATCAAGGCTCTACTGTTGCTAGGAATGGTCTCCCAAGAATCGAGAGGAGTATCACCATCTTGACCATATCTAACACCACAAAATCTGCTGGAAAAATAAATTTATCTACCTTCACCAACAAATCCTCCACAACACCATAGGGGTATGTAATTGAGCGGTCTGCCAGTTGAAGAGAAATCCCTGTTGGTTTTACTTCACCAATCCCCAGCTTCTTGAAAATGGAGAGCGGCATCAAATTAATACTTGCCCCTAAATCGCACAATGCTCTCCCTATGTTCAGATGACCAATCGTGCATGGGATAGTGAAACTGCCCGGGTGTTGACAAATCTGGGCAAGTATACCCAGTCGTGCAAGTAATACGGTGGTAAGACCGGTTATCGTATCCACGGGGATTGGATGTCAAGTACCAATTCGCAAACTCAGCAACTATCTAGACTAAACTGAGAAATCAAAACAAACAAAAGAAAAGAAATAAAATCTTTTTATCTTTTTGGGGACTTTTAACAAACACTTGGAGTGCAGAAAGGATATGTTGGGACTAGACTTCACCAAACTTCTAACTCATGCACTATCAGGACTAGATACCTCCCATTCATGCTTCAGATATTAAAATCAATCCACTAAACTACTCAAACCCCGATTCCTAGGATGGCAAGAGCCTAAATCCACTAATAGACCCTAATTCCTTAGGTGGCCTAGATTAATGAATTTGCATTAAGATTAGGGATTACGCGATTACTAGCAAACCTAGTTCTATTCCTAGATACAAGGCTTACTAGGTGATTAAGTTCAGTTCCGGTTATGATACGAACGTTCCCATTGCATACCAAAACACAAATCAAGTCATGGGGGTGCTAGCCACAACAAGCATTAAGCATAGAAAAATAACCACTAATACGAAGACATGAACATAGATTAATCAGTCAAGATAAATACATAAACATAAGTTTGATTACATCTAATCCCAACACAGGGATTTAACTACTCATAAAACAAAGAAAACCAAACCAGAGAAATAGGAAGGAAGAGGAGAGAAGAGGCTCCATGTGAGCTTTCCTTCTTCTTCAAAGCAAGCCCTCTTGGCTCCCTTCTAGGGTTGAAACCCTAGCCCAGCTACAGCCTCCAAATGCCTTCAAATGGACCCCAAAAAAACTCCTTGTTCTGTCTGCTGCGTTCTTATTTATAGGTCTGTTGCGCGTCACGGCCGTGATGGCCATCACGGCCAGGCCGTGATGGCTTCTGCCCTGGGCGCGTCTTTACTTTTTGGTGCATCACGCTGCGTGATGGGCATCACGGCCAGGCCGTGACAGATTCTGACTTTTGGCTTCTGCTCTGCTTGATCATGGCCGTGATGGTCATCACGGCCAGGCCGTGATGGGCTCTGTTTGGCTCATATTCTTCACTTTTCAAGCTCTATTTCATCCAAGCTCCACCATGGCTGATTTTGATCATTTTTACATTGAATTCCTGCAAAACAACACCAAGAAACCGCTTCACCCGTTCCAAGGGAAAAATCTAACAAAAATCAAATAAAGAATGCCTAATCTATATGCAAAATGCATGCAAAAGTATACAGAAAACATCATGTAAAATCACACTATCACCGGGTCCTTCATTTTTACTGGCAGCTTCCTTTGAAGTATAGCGCTGCACTCTTCAGTAAGCATAACTGTCTCCTCCTTCCACATTCTTTTGTTCGTAAGGATTTCCTTCATGAATTTTGCGTAGGAAGGCATCTGCTGTAGAGCTTCAGCAAACGGGATGTTTATTTGTAGCTTTTTGAATACATCCAGGAACTTGGAAAACTGCTGATCTTTTGCCTCTTTCTTCAACCGTTGGGGGTACGGGATTCTGAAATATGGGGGCAGCTCCTTGGGATTATCAGCCTCTTCCAGAATCTGTCTTCTGGTCTTCTTCTTCGCAAATTCTTCATCAACCAGTTTCTCCCTCTGTGGTTCTTCAGCTTCTACATCAATAGGAATAGAGGTAGTATCTTGGGGATTTCTGGGTTCTTCATTGTTTACCTCTTCAAATTGTACCTTATCATCTCTAGCATCACTTGTCTTCTCTTCCTTCTCTTTTTCTTGTGGACTTAACATTCTCCCACTTCTTGTAACAATGGCCTTACAATCTTCCCTTGGGTTCTTCTCAGTATCCCCAGGCAATTGTCCTGGAGGTCTCTCTGCCATCTGCCTTGCTAGTTGGCCCATTTGATGCTCCAAGTTCTTGATTGAAGCATTCTGATTCTTTATAGTCTCTTGAGTAACCTGCATGAACTGGCCTAGAAGGTTCTCCAATTTGCTCGAACTCTCTTGAGGAGGCTTTGCTTGAGTATTTGAACTTTGTCCTTGTCTCCAACTGAAGTTGGGATGATTGCGCCACCCCGGATTGTAGGTGTTGGAGTAGGGATCATTTCTAGGCCCTTGGTTGCCCATATAGTTTACCTCTTCTTGTCCCGAGCTTCCAACCATATTGATCTCACAGTTTCCATTTGCATGGTTGCCTCCACAGAAATCACACACTGAGGCACCTTGAACTTGAACAGCTTGTACTTGAGAGTTCTGCAGTTGAACCGACCCCAGTTGTTTGGTAAGAATAGCCATTTGTGCTTTGAGGGCACCAATTTCATCCAGCTCTAGAACACCTCTATTGACCATTGACCGAGAACTAGGCATTTGATAGTCATTGTTAGCCATGTTCTCAATCAAGTCCTTTGCTTCTTCCGGTGTTTTCTGACTCAATGTACCTCCTGCAGCCGCTTCAATCATACTTCTTGAGTTCTGTTGAGCCCATTAACAAAAGTTGCGACCTGCTGCCATGTCTCCAGTTCATGATTTGGACAAGCTGTGAGTAAAGACTTGAATCTCTCCCCAGGCTTCATATAGTGACTCACCATCCCTCTGTGCAAAGGCATTGATCTCGACCTCGGCTTAATCATTCTTGACGGAGGGAAGAATCGAGATAAAAACTTGCTGACTAAGTCGTTCCGGTGATGATGCTTCCATGAGGATGAGATTGAAGCCATGCCTTGGCTCTATCCCTCAAAGAGAAAGGGAAAAGCCTTAACCGAATGGCCTCATCGGAAGCTCCGTTTAATTTGATGGTGTCACACAGCTCAATGAAGGTACCAATGTGAGCATGAGGATCTTCACTCTCCAACCCTCCAAATTGGTTTTCTTTGCACAAGGTGAAGAAGTGATGCCTTGATTTGAAATTATTGCAGGCCACTGCAAGTCTCACAATCGGAGTCCCACATCTATCAACTCTAGGGGAAGTGTAGTCCCCCATTGTTCTCCTTGGTGCATTCTCTTACGCCATGGTGACAGCTGCTATTTCAATTTGTGGTTCTTGCCACCTTTGGGTAACTCAACTTCTTTGCTCTTGTCTACTAGAAGATGCTCTTTCTCTGTTCTGTCTTGCCTTGGTTCTCTTTCTATTCCTTCTGCAGAGTCTCTCGATCTCAGGTTCGAATTGGAGTTCACCTGGGTCGATTGTACCTCGCATACACTGAACAAACGGAGTAGCACAGAACAAACAGAAAAACAGCACTTGCAGAAATTCACAGCAGAGATACAGAAATTAAGAACGAAACACAGTAGGAAAACAGTAAAAAAATAAAATGCCTAAATTAGGAGTCCCCTTTGGTACTCGTGATATTGGCACACCGATCCCCGGCAACGGTGCCAAAAACTTGACACGTACTCGGCAAGTGTACCGGTTCGTTGCAAGTAATAAAAACGGTGAGACCGGATATCGTTCTCAGGGATCGTGGACAATTACCACTTCGCAAATTTGACTACTATCTAGGCGATCGGATTTTTGATTGAAGATTGTTCTAACATCTAGCAAACAAACAAGAAGAAAATATTTTTGTTCTTTTTGGATTTTTCTCAAACAGTTAACGTGAAAACAGAGAGATGAATAACAATGAGATAGAATTGCTGGGGTTAAACTAAGCTAATCCTCCCTTGATTGTTATGAAATGATAACTAACACAGTTCCTACTCCCCTTATGACAATCGAATCTTTTCTAATATACTCAAGCCTAATGTCTTAGGTGCATTGAGCCTAAAATCCCAAATTAAACCCTAATGTCTTAGGTGGATTAATAAGAGAAATTGCATTAAGACAAGATTCATACGATCGCAAGTAGCCAACACCTATGTCTAGATTCTTGGACTACTTGGCATATAATTCATGAGCATGCTTTAACATCAACCTTTCAATTGTCTATTAAAGCAACTAATCATTCCTAAGATGATCAAGCCTAGGAAAGCATTAAGCATAGAATTATATACTCACAAAGAAGAAGGAAACTGTATTAATCTCAAGTCATATTACAACCAAGTTCAGATAACAATAGTCTAACCCCAACAAAGGGGAGTTTAGTTACACATAATTGAAAACAAAACAAAAGAGAGAATTACAGAGATGAACAAAGGGGAGAGCTCCATGGAATGATGCACACAGCCACAGCAGCAGAGGATTTTCTTTTTAGGGTTTTCTCTGAATGAATCTTCTTCTGTTCTGCTCAGTTTTTCTAGTACTCGTGGCCGGTCACGGCCGTGATAGCCATCACGGCCAGGCCGTGATGGTTTCTGACTTGGCACCGCTTCATTTACTGATTCATCACGGCCGTGATACTCATCACGGCTAGGCCGTGATCCTTTCTGACTTTTCCAACAAACAAGTCACGGCCGTGATAGACATCACGGCTAGGCCGTGATCGTCTCTGACTTTTCCAACTGATTTATCACGGCCGTAATATCCATCACGGCTAGGCCGTGATCGTCTCTGACTTTTGGAGATCTGGCACAGCTGACACGTCACGGCCGTGATAGCCATCACGGCTAGGCCGTGATGACTTCGACTTTTGGCTCAATTCTTTCTTGACTCTACTGCTCCCTCACGGCCGTGAGGGCCATCACCAACTAGGCCGTGATACTCTCTGCTTGGCTCAATTTCTTATCTTTCAAAGCTCTAAGTCATCCAAGCTTCATACTTGCTAATTCTTGGGCATTTAATCATGAATATCTGCAAAACAACACACAATACCACCTTATCTGTTCCAAAGGAAAAACTAAACAAAATAAACACTAAAATGGCCTAACTATATGCAAATGCATGCAGAAATGTACATGGAAAATGAGGTGAAATCACACTCATCACTACCCGTGCCACCAGATCATCGTCCAGCCGCCACTCTCCTCTTTCGTCGTGGAGCCAAGGTCACTCTTGGCTTAGCCTTTATGTTCTTCTCAAACCCGGAAGCTTCTTTCCTTTTGTTTCTCATTTCTATTCTTTTTTTAAAAAAAAATCCGAATAGAGTGATTTGGGGAAAAGAGGTGAAGAAAATGGGAGAAAGAGAGTGGAAGAAAGAGAAAATTTTGGCGAAGTTTTACGGCATGATCTCCTGATTCTGACGAAAGAAAAACTTAACGGTGAAAATCATTTTCTTGGGTTCTAGCTATGATTTTGTTTTCTCCAAAATCATTTTCTTGGTCTCAGGTAAAAATATAAATAGATACATCGTTATCGGTAATACAATGTAGATAAAGAGCAGGGTGTTACACAGCCATACTTCACCATATACAGTCTTTGCACAATCTCGCATCATCTTCACAAATAGAAATAGGGATAGTGTAACATCCCTGGCTGTTTTATGGATTGACGACTGTCCCCACAAACCAACACGAGTCTTTCCAGTGTGCTCTGTCCTCACTCACACGCTTCCCGGGAAAATTTCCCAGGAGGTCACCCATCCCAGAATTGCTCCCAGTCAAGCACGCTTAACTTTGGAGTTATTAAGTGATGGGCTACCGAAAAGAAGATGTATCTTGTTAGTATATGTAGTACCAATAAATTCATATAAGTCATCCTCAAATGTATAGTCCCATACCTACACAGTCTCAGGATCCCTCTCATTCCGGTGTGTAATCGGTTCATTCATGTGTCCCTCCGTCTAGAAGCCTGCCAGGAGTCGCTCCTTGTCCATGCCTTCTTGAACCGGTGACCACTCCCCGCCCTCGTCAGCCCCGGGTGTCACATGATGTTATCAGGGCAGTTCAATCCTTCTTTGGACTATGTTTAGGATGACATGTCTAGTTTGGGCAATTAGGAAATAATTGTGCTTATTTGTATGTGAGCTGAATACTTTACAATAGGATATTAAGACTGATCAACCATATAATCGATTACAGGGACTTACATAATCGATTAGGAGCTTTCTGGAGTGAATTCCTGAAGTCCAGAATAGATATAATCGATTATTATCAGTACATAATCGATTATGTGCTGTCTGGATCTGAAAATGTAGGAACTGAGGACATATAATTACATAATCGATTAGGAGCTTTCTGGAGTGATTTCCTGAAGTCCAGAATAGATATAATCGATTATTATCAGTACATAATCGATTATATGCTGTCTGGGACTGAAAATGCAGGAACTGATACATAATCAATTATGTGCTATCTGGAACTGAAAATGCAGGAACTGAGGCCATATAATTGATTATCAGGGGAAGATAATCGATTATTTGGTGATATAATCGATTACCTTCCCCTGATAATCGATTATATGGCCTCAGTTCCTGCATTTTCAGTTCCAGACAGCACATAATCAATTATGTACTGATAATAATCGATTATATCTATTCCTGACTTCAGGAAATTGATAGTGTGATTTTAGATGATATTTTCTATATACTTTTGCATGCATTTTTCATATAGATTAGGCATTCTTTATTTGATTTTTATTAGTTTTTACCTTGGAACGGGTGAAGGTGGTTTTGTGTGATGTTTTGCAGATTTGGCCATAATAAAGCTTGGAAGAATTTAGAGCTTGAAAAGAGAAGAGAAGAAATTGAGCCAAGCAGAATTCTGGAGATTTGCCCCGCGAGACTGGATTCGCCTCGCGACCCTGAAAGCTGACTGTGCCAGAAAATGCAAGCCTTTCTGGTTCGCCTCGCGAACCTTGTCTCGCCTCGCGAGTCTGGAAACCAGAAGCCATCACGCCCAGACCCTGATGCTCCTCACGGGCATATTGGAGAAGCAATTTACTGTTTCGCGTCGCGATCAACTCTCGCCTCGCGAGAGTTCAATTCTCTGAAGCAGCATATTTTTAACATTCGCCTTACGAGAGGACATTCGCCTCGCGAGCGAGCGCAGAACTGATTGGTATAAGTTGCTGTTTTAGGGCAGAATTGAAGGAGTTATTGGAGGGGAAGCACTTGGAGGCTGCGGCTGGAGTATGGTTCCAACCCTAGAAGGGAGCTGAGTTAGGGGGTTGCTGTGACGACAGTGGGAACCTTCAATGGAGTTCTCCCTTTCCTCCTTTCTCTACTTATTTTTCTGGTTTGGCTTTCTCTGTAGTTATGAATAGTTAAATCCCGTTTGTTGGGATTAGATGTAACCAAATTGATTATTATGTATTTATCTTGACTGATTATTCTGTGTTCATGTCTTCATATTAGTGATTAATTTTCTGTGCTTAATGCTTGTTGTGGCTAGCACCCCCATGACTCGATTTTTGTTTTGGTATGCAATGGGGACGTTCGTATCAGAACCAGAACTGAATTTAATCACCTAGTAACCCTTTCATCTAGGAATGGAGTTAGGTTTACTAGTAATCACATGATCCCTAATCTTAATGCAAATTCATTAATCTAGGCCACCTAAGGAATTAGGGTCTATTAGTGGATTTAGGCTCTTGCCATCCGAGGAATCGGGGTTTGAGTAATTTAGTGGATTGATTTTAATATCTGAAGCATGAATGTGAGGTATCTAGTCCTGATAGTACATGAGTTAGAGGTTTGGTGAAGTCTAGTCCCAACATATCCTTTCCGCACTCCAAGTGTTTGTCAAAAGTCCCCAAAAAGACAAAAAGATTTTATTTCTTTTCTTTTGTTTATTTTGATTTCTCTTGATTTATAGTTTAGTCTAGATAGTTCTTGAGTTTGTGAATTGGTACTTGACATCCAATCCTCGTGGATACGATAAACCGGTCTTACCAGTATTACTTGCTGCATTTGGGTATACTTGCCTGCATTCGTCAATGAAATCACTCCATAAAGCTCCTAATCGATTATGTAAGTCCCTATAATCGATTATATGAGTAAAAACAATAGAATAACATCAAAATTGACTGTTTAAATGGATTCAAAGGTTCAAAGGACTTCTAAACTCATTATTTTAGGTTGTTAACCATTATATCAAAGTTAAATTCGTAGAATGAAAGTTTAGAAACATCTAGGTGTTATAGATAGCACTAGATTGCATCACATAGCTCGGAATGATTGATAAACAGTTTTTTTTTTTATAATCCAAAAATATATTGATTAGGGGTACAAGGGTACCCCAACCCATATACGAGAACACAAAGGAGAAGAAGGAAGAAAGGATTAATGTAAGTAAAATGCTAGAAAACACCTTGCTAGCATTGGTATTATAGAGTCCTAACCAAGTAAAATAGCATAAAAGAAAGAAAGAAATTACTAGGAAGAGCACCAAAGTTGCTACTGAACAAGGAAAAACTGCATAGCCAATTTTAGGTCAACTGTCAGTCGCTCAGCCACCACAATCCACCATATAGCGCATCAAACCTATATAACCAGCACGCCCAAAGACCATTTAGGATAGTAGCCATTCAGAACCAATTACGCAGAGAGTTGTGTGAAGTTAAAGGCCCAACCTGAACATTTTCCACCCCTTGAAAAGTACCATCTTTAAACCACTTCACAAATAGAAGTATAAAGTATCACTCCAACAAATATCAGACACCCACTAAGTGTTAACATCCAAATATAACCAACAGTCCACCGTCCAATGAAATCATGAAGAAAACATAGATGAAATAACCCTCACTTGAATCATTCCACCCAAATGCAGCAGTTAAACCAATGAAAGCATACTCCAATGAGAGATTACACCTGCATAGGTGAGTATGCCTGCCACTAGAGCAAAACCAGCAGAAGGTATTCTGCTGCTAGGTGTGATTTTGTGTAAAACAACTAAAAAGACCAGTACCAAACTCCAAGAGCCAAACTATGTTGGTTCACTCCCCAAACTTTGTATAAAACCGATTTGCCACATAGTTATTACAAGAGCAATACTGCTTTTCAAGACAAAACAAAGGAACTAAAAACCCAAAATCAAGTAAATAAAACCAGCCACACCACAGGAAAGCCACTGACAGAACCGACCTATCAAGCATAACTCTCACCAAAGGCTAACTAACAAACCTTCACGGGTTACAACAAACACCAGAAAACACAAGGACTTGCTCTGACAGAAAACAAGAAAACTCATACCACCCAGAAACAGGACAACCCAATACTCACACTAAAGCTAAATCAAAGAGACACTCTCAGAGCACTGTCCTCTCGCATATAGTTAGGAATCCAGATGACCACTCCCCCCCGAAGGGATATAAGTCCGCCATAGATTACAAACCTGCAAGAAAACACTAAAAAAACCACAAAAATAAAGTTAGTTATTGCTGTTACCGAAATTAGTAACCAGTAGACACCTATTAAATAATTCCAATTTTCACATCCTTACAATCTCACTCCCTCACTTTTCTCACTCTAGGCATGGGCAAACTCCCATTTTGGCTCTCAGCCATTTGAGATATTTCAACTCAGACCAGAAAACCATCACAAGAAGGTATACAGCATGAAAATAGTCCTCACAATCAAGATTCAAGCGTGGACAGCATCATAAGGCTTTTTTGTTCACCACACTCTATCTAGCCGAGACAACTTGAAGGGCAAATGCACCAATTAGAAAAGGTATAACCACAATGGTTACTATCAGTAGAGAACCAATGCTAGGACTTGTTCCTAATCAATTCAGTGAAGTTCCCGAACACAACCGGCTCGTTTTTGAAGATAATTGCATTCCTTTGTAGCCAAATAGTCCAGATTGTTGCTTACCAAAACATACTTCTAAACTTCTTCATATTCCTCCCTCTAAACAGATCTATATGCATCAGATAGTGGCTAACTATGTCCGGGGGCACCTCTAGATCGAAACCAATCTACTTGTATAACCAAACCCAGATCCTTGTTGAAAAAGAGCAGTTTTAGAACAAATGTGCAGAAGACTCCTGAGCTTGACTACACAGCACACAAGAACAAGAGAGGATATCATTCAGTATATTTATTTGGAACAAATTTAACCTAGTAAGATCTCTATCTTGTAGAAGTTGACATGAGAATGCAAGCACCTTGCTTGAAGCACAACTGGTCCAGTAACCGCTCAAGATAGCCGAGAGCTCTTGGGGGTGACCCAGTAGAAGAGATTGCGAAACACACCAAACTATTTCTCGTGCCAAAAAAGTGTGTTTGAGCCATTACCCACCTTCTTCCCTACCCCATTTGTGAACCAGTTAACAGGGGCAGAGATCACACACATCCCTCCACATTTGTGATGAATTTCTTGAATTCCAGGCCTGCACCCCTGGCATGCAAGGTCTACTAAGTATGCAAGGTCTCGGGTTGCTTTGTCCTTTAAATTGTTGTCCAGTATGCACGGGTAGTTTCTTCAATACTTGGAGATTTCGTTCGTTGATCAGGGAACTGGTGATTGAGTTTATTGAACAAGGAAGAAAACTCGGTGGTGAACTGGTGATTTCGTTCGTTTAACAGGGAAGTTTAAAAAAAATTAACAATTTAATATTTATTTTTTTGTATTTGTTTTTCTTTTTATAAATAAACAAAATATTTGAAACATAAATCCCAGCCAGCGTACTGTTTTTCAAAATTATCTACTCAATTTTATTTTTATTATTTTTTTGACTGAATTTTATTTTTTAGTTTAAACTAAATATAATTTACAATTCATTATATAAATAAGAGTTTAATTGCTATATACTAACATTGTAAAATGTTTTCATCGTCAACCAATCACCAATTCATGATATAGACGACTTTTAAGGTAGTTAGGATAAGAGTCAAAAAAGTTTACTAACGTGACAATTTATGATTGGATATCTATATAAAAGAGAATTACATTGTCAGTGTATAGCAATTAAACTCATTAAATAAATGAACTTAATTTCGAATGTTCTACTAATCATTTATTCAATTAAATTGAATAAAAATACAATGAATAACTTTAAACAGATCAATTAAATTAAGAATGTTACACTGTTCATTTAAGAGTTTAATTGTTATGTATTGTCAGTGTAAAATTTTAGAAATCACGATATGAGTTACTTTTGAAGTAGTTAGCCAGTTAGGATTAGAGTCAATCATTTTAAATAATATGACAAGTTATGATTGATTGATAGTGTAATTCTTTTTTACACTGATAGTGCATACCAATTAAATCCTTCATTTAATCAAGTATCAAGTAATATAATACAATAATTACGCAATTAATACATCACCTTTGCAATGCAAGGTGGTCGAAGAAGAAATGGTTAATGATAATTTATAATTTTGTTTTAAAAAACCAAATTCACTATAAAATTGAATATTGAGAGAAGTAAAATATGAAGGCATTGTGGCAAATGTCAAATGTTAAAAATAGTATGAGATACATACATACATACATACATACATAGACAGATATATATATATATATATATATATATATATATATATATATATATATATATATTCTAATAATGGTAACTTGCACGGGAAAAGATGAAAAATAAATCAAATATATTTCAAGAGAGAATAAAAAAATTTCATACAATAATCAAGATCATCGAGAAGTGTTTAGTATTAATGTTTAAATAAATTATATCGAGAAATGATTAACCAACTCAATCCAGTTGTTGCTTTAAAGACATATATAGTCTTAAATGTTCAGAGAAGTACGACACCAAGGTAGTAAGAAAAGAAATGATTAATAATAATTTGTAAATTCATTATAAATTGAATTTTGAGATTGTCGTGACCGAGATCACGGAGGGGACGAAGAAAGAAAAAGAGTTTATAGAAGACCATGGAGTCGGTGCCAGTTTTAAATAATTTGGAAAATTGGAAAAACCTTTAATGAATGGTCTTTGGAACCAGAATCGAGTTCGGGAGTCGGTTATGAGTAAGGAAGGTGTTAAACACCCTACATCACCCATTCTACAAATGATACCTTAAATTAATTGTGTATGTTTATTAATTTTCAAATTATTTATTTTGCCCCAAAAATTATTTCCAAGAATTAACAGATAATGAGTTAATATTTAAAAAAAAAAAGATTTAATAGGAAAATTATTTTTGTTGTATTTTAAAACTTTTAATATTGGCAAATCCTGAATGAGGTTAAACATGGCGCATGAGTCCACAAGACAACCTCAAACCAAAGAGATTGAGCATGACATTTTTCATAGAGCAGTCCCAAAATAACATTAGTTCAATTTTTTAATTAGTTATTTACAAAAATAGAATAAAATGCATGAATTCAAAGAAAGAGATATTGTTTCATGATTTTCTATTTATTTTACTTCTAATTGTTGAATGTTGAAAAGTCCCAGGCAAAGGCAAGGTTGAACACTGTGAACACCTAATTTTGTCCGGTTCCTCTTAACAAGCTAACTTAAATAAACCAATACATCTGGCTTCTGATTAAAAAAAATAAATCATAATAATAATAATGAAAATAAAATAAATAAATAGATAGGATTTGTCAGAAATTTTTTCTTCCCAACAAACAAAATCCCCACAATGATCTTTCTCCTTCAGTTTTTTTCTTTAACCAACATACTCCCAGGTTTTTTTGAGCTAAACCAGAAAAGCAACAGCCATTGGGAAGCTGGTCCAACCACCAGAACAGTTCCCCACAAGGCTGAAGTCATCAAACACCATTTTGGGTAATTTTCCAGAGCTTAGGGAAAGGTCATGCCTAGATCAGAGGAAGAAAAAACATAAATAGAAATTGAAAAGGGACTAGAGAGAGTGGAGCTTCTGCACACACAAAATCATCTGGTCCCAAGGTGAAAGCAGATGAGATCTTCCTATATAAAAAGAGAGCATCAACAACACAGGGGGGGAGGAAAAAATTTAAAAATTCGGAGGAGAGCTAGAATAGAGGAAAAAAAATCACCCTGACACCTCTCTTGATCTCCCCTTTTTCCACATTGCCTTTCTCTTCCTTCAGCAAAAGAGCCATTCTATCACTTCTCTCCCAGAAACTACAAGCTTTTCATCCTTTCCTCCTTCTCTGTTCCTCCGCGCCGTCGACCGCCACAACGCCACCGTCCGGTCGCCGCTCGGAGTGGGAGGACGGCCACGATCTGCCACTCGCAAACCGGATCTGCCACCCACGATCTGCCACAAGCGAACCGGATCTGCCACGCAAACAACTGCGTTGACCGGCCTCCTCACGCCGCTGCCGCCGTGTCCCCTGCCTCGCCGTCCTCCACGCCAGCCTTCGTCTCCGCCTCCCGTGCCACCATCACCACCGTGAGCAGAACCGCATCAAGACCCCTCCTTTGCGCCGTCTGCACGTTGTTGAGTTAGGGTAACGTTGCTGCTGGGTTTATAACTTGTCTCATGACTTTCATTTTTTGCTTCTGATTTGCTTTGTTATTTGAGTTGGGCTTGTATTGTGTGGACTTATCATGATGTGCATGCTTGTTTTTTTTATTTTATGTGTGTAATTTTCCATCAAAAATGAAAATAAATCAAACTTAAAAATAAAGATAAACTATAAGTTAGCTATTATGTTTTTTTTTTCTTTTATTAGGTTTTAGATATTTGATCCAAATTTAAAATAAACCAGAATGCAAGATGTTTTATGTGAAGTTAAGAATTTTATTTTATCATAAATGCATATGTTTATTTTATAGAATGCAAATATTTTAATGTTAAAATAAAAGGGTTATCTGAGATAGCGTCTTGGTAATCCTTATCTTTTATGACATCTGAGTTGTGACAACTTAATAAAAATTCTCCCCAAATAAAATCCTTTTTTTAAAAAAAATAATAAAAACAAAAATCAAAATTAAAATCAACCAACCAATCAAATCTTTTCTAAAGAACTACGTGGCTTTGAGTTTCCCATCGCTTAGGGAATACGTAGGAGCAAGATAAATCATCTTGTCGGGCCAAAACTAAATTTTCCCCTTTTGTATCTCCTTTTAATGTTAAAATAATTAATCAAAAATTAAACTTTTCTATTTTTAGGGATGCTCTATGGACACGGTGCCATGTTCAGTCCCTTAGATTTGAGGTTGCCCTGTGGACTCATGTGCCACGTTCAACCTCATTTAATTAATTTTCCTTTTTTTTGCATCCCGTTTTTTCGTTAAAATAATTAATCAAAAAGTTAAACTTTTCCTTTTTAGGGATGCTCTATGGACACGGTGCCATGTTCAGTCCCTTAGATTTGAGGTTGCCCTGTGGACTCATGTGCCATGTTCAACCTCATTTAGTTTTTATAAACAATAATTTTAAAAAACGTAAAAAAATTAATAAAATATTTAAAATATTAAAAATAAAAGAATAATTCTTTCTTGTAAATAATTTTTGGGGTAAAATAAATATTTAAGAGGTCATTAAAATGATTTTTGCACAATTAACTTGAGGTACCGTTTTTAAACGGGCGACGTAGGGTGCTAATACCTTCCCTACTCGTAACCGACTCCCGGACTCATATCTCTCTTTTTTAAAAGACCAGTTTACCTTTAAATAATTGGGTTTCTAAGATTTTCCCAATAAAAATTTTAGTGGCGACTCTTCTGTTTTTATCCATCTTTTTCGCGGCTCCCGGACGGGACGGTCGCGACAGCTGGCGACTCCGCTGGGGACTTTTGAGAGTCAGGCCTATCATAGTTGGTTGTGCATTTTTTACCCTTTTAACAGCTTTGAAAATATTTGTTTTACCCTTTTTGTTTTATTTCTTTTTTAATGCTTTCATAACTGCTTTTGTATATTCTTGCAACCTTAGGGTAGAGAATTTTTGTATTGGTATTTGTTTGTTCCTTTTGCAGGTTTGGGGTAATTTTATTTTAGTAGGTTTTTGTGAAGGTTTGTGTGCTCCCATCACACACATCACTATCACAACTTGCACACACTTTTGGCTCTATACCCGAGCTTGCTCAAAACTCAAGGATTAGGCGGTGTCTCGACATTGTCATTGAAGAGGTCTCGTACCTCCCTGACATTTGTTGATTCACCACTCAGGTTGTACCCGATATCATGGGATGGTCATATTGAGAGGGTTTATCCCTACTTGTGACTAGATTCATGAATCGGATCCTTATCTTTCGGGATAGGGGTAATCTGGGAACCATGGCTTTTAGAAGTTTAGACCCTACCTAATTTTCACTGATAAAGCAAACTTAGTAGCCAACCTGTTTAGAGTCATTACCTCAGGTTTTTCCAACCCTAAGTTTTACCCAATTTAGGACAAAGGGAGCATACTTTTTCTCTCTCTCTCTCCATTTTTTCTGGCATCATAAACATAAATTGCCATGCACATACATATTTATTATGAAGTTTTCAAAAAAAAAAAAAGGAAAAGGGGGCGACACATCGTCGCTCCAAGCCCGAATGACATGTTCGAATATTATTGCACTTCTAATAAGCGGCGTGTCATAGTGAAGGTAGTGCATTGACAGCATACCCGACATAGGGTTCCCAACCCTACTGGGGTTCATGCAACATGAAGCATGTAGGGCATTTTTTTTTTCGTGTTTTTTATTTCTATTTTTTTATTTATTTGTGTTTCTTGACGAGGAAGACCTTAGTATTAATCTTATAGCAAAGAATGGAAGGACCAAGCGTCGGGAAGAGTACTAGCAATGCAAGCAGTTCCAAGAAGAGCATCAAGATCGACGTGACACTCAATGATGTTCGTGAGCTTATGGGAAATTAGTCAACAAATGTCAGAAAAGGCACGTTCGAACTTTAACAACAAGTATTGGAGGATACTAGATCTATTACGTATTCTGGTGGATGCCCCCGCTCTAAGTGCATTCGCTCAGTATTGGAACTCAACTTTGAGATGTTTTGAATTGCACGACCTAGATGTAACTCCCACCATAGAGGAGTATGCTTACATGTTGAGACTGCCTATCCAAAAGGAATCACGTGTCTATTTGTATTATGGACAATATGTGGCAGATGGGAAGATAGCAAGTCTATTGGAACTTAAACCGGAACAATTGGATAAAGTGGAAAAAGGAAACACTACGGGCTTGAAGAGGCGATTCTTGGAAGGTTATCTTAGGGAGTTGGCTCAACAACAACGATGGGTTCTTTTTAATAGGTTGTTGGCTCTCCTCATCTACGGACTGGTGCTTTTTCACTTTATTAGGATGTGATTGATCGATCAGCCATGGACGTCTTCTACGAGTTGAGGAATATGGGGTGAATTTAGTCCCCGCTATCCTAGCCGAGACTTTTCTCTCACTACAAGTTTGTCATCGAGAATCAACAAGGAAAGTTGCGGTCTTTGTGCACCAATGTTATATGTTTGGATTATGACTCACTTGTATCTTGGAAACAAAATTGATAGAACGGATGACCCGTTGAAAGGATTCATTCGCATGCCGCTAAAGTCACGCAAACTATATGAATGGAAACAAGAGTTTGATCAGGTCGACTCACGTTCATTTAGATGGATGTGCCCATGGTACAATGGGGATTCCGTTATATTCAGTTGTGGAGGTTTCTCGAATGTCCCATTGATGGGACCCAGAGGATGTGTGTCATATTCACCAGCTCTAGTAATGTGCCAACTCAGGTGGACACAAGATGAACCCCCAAAAGAGCTGCTGGGTGGAGCATATTTCCTATATCAAGAATGTGAAAGCATCAAGAGTCAGACAATGGCAATAAGGTCAGCATGGAACAATATTCACATAAAAGGGCGTGATGATTTAGGAAGGCGGATCATAGCTCGAACAAAAAGATATGAAGCATGGAGAGAGGCAAGAAGGGGGTGTCCTTCAAAACCGGAACCCCCACCCAGTGCTGAAAACAATCCTCTTACAGAAGATCAAATGCTGGAAAAAATTGAAATTCTAAAAGTTCAGATGGGGGTTTTGGATGAAAAGAACCAAGTTGCAGAAGTAACTATCGTCAAGCTCCAAAGCCAGGTCCAAAAACTGAATTTACAGATCGAGAATTTGAGAAGTGAATGTGCCGATTCCTACGAAGCCCCAAGTCGCATGAAAAGGGCAAGAAAAGAGAAAGAAGCAGTGATCCAAGAGTTGCAAGCAAAGGTGGAGTGTCAAGAAAACACGCTAGTCATAATTCTAAAGAAGAAAGAAGAGCTTGAGTGGGACGTAGGGGTTCATGTCGAAACAATACAGATAATAAAGGAGAGAGTTGGATCTCTACAAGAATCCTTGGCCCAGACCGAACTTTACTCTGATCGAGGATGGAACGAAGCTGCCAGATATCGTCAATTATTAACAGAAGCTAATGAAAGGGAAAATTGGCTCAGGACCAAAATGCAAGAAAATGAAAGAGGAGAAGCTCAACGTCACGCAGAATGGGTAAAGGGATGGAAATTGGTTGTAAGGGATGTGATCTATGAAAGGGAAGCATGGAGAAGAAAATATGAAGACATGATTGGTAGAATTCAATATCATACTTCCCAGTTGGTGGATCGATTTGAAGAAGTATCAATTCAGGTCTACAAGAACCCTTTCCTCCAAATACCACCGGAGGTGACTGAGTTCTTCAAGCATTTTGGGAAGCTTGCAAAGGGATTCGGGAAAAAGAAGATGAAGCTCTTGGCATAGTATTTTGAGGTCCCCAAAGATGGGTTAGAAATATGAAAACTCTCGATGTATTGTTTTTCTAGTTGACCAAAGACTCATGTTTGTATTGCAACATCCATCCAATGAAATAGAAGTTTTCATCAATTTTTTGTGGAATGCTCTCTCTTTTTCCAGATGATATCTGTCGAGGAGTGAATTCTCCCTTAGATACTTCATCAACTATATTTTTACCCTAAAAACGATGTGTTTTCCGCGTAAAAATATGGGTATCATCAAACAATGACATTGCTAGTACAAGATGTGGTCTATCGAGGAGTGAATTCTCCCTTGGACTCGACATCAACTGCAGTCAAGCTAGAGGGAATTATACCACTAGATTTGATTGCAGGATGAGTATTCTTGCTATAAGTATATGCGACGGTCTTCCTATCAAAAATGGAGTTTAATTGGTTTATGCTCTTTCTTTTGATTTTATTCATTTATTCTTTCTTTTATTAAATAAAACAGTGTGGTTTTTTGAACAATTGCTCCAAGACACCCTTATCGCACTCGATCACAGGCAAGAGCCATGGCGGATGAACTAGAAGAAGTTCAAGTGATCAGGGATGAAGTCAGTCAAATCAAAGATCAGATGGCTAAGATGATGGAGATCCTACAAGAAATGCAAAAGGAGAAGAACACAGGAGAACCCTCCAGCCTCGAACGAAGGACAGCCAGCCACACCTCTCATCCCGCCCGGTTTTTCTCAGATTCCTATTCAAGGCTTCAACCAACCAGGGGCCATGATGCCTCTCAACCCAACTCATTTTCCATTTGACTCGAACAATCCCCCATACGGTTTGCCTCGTGGGTTTGTACCACCAACAGCCCCCAGTCCACAAGATGGTATTCAGAACTCCGAACACATCACTCAAGCACAAATCCCCACCAATACTGTCGAAATACCGCAAGCACAGAATGTCAACTCTACAAATGGTAACACCCCGATAGTGACACCTATTTTCAATCCAAGGCCCCCACAATACACCCTACATTATGGACCCCAGGGGGCTCAAATGATGCCAAACTTCGGTTCCTCCTCCATGCCATATTCATTTCCCCATAATATGTACGGAGAAGCTCCGGTGAATCAGTCGGGGGGGATTCCCAGTCTAAAGAAAAGCTGGAAGTACTAGAGGAAAGATTGCGGGCCATCGAAGGGGTAAATAGTTATGGTCTTCGGGATGCCTCGGAACTCTGTTTGGTGCCAAATGTTGTAATTCCGCCGAAATTTAAGGTGCCTGATTTTGACAAATACCGGGGAACCACTTGTCCCAAGAACCATTTGACCATGTATGTTAGGAAGATGGCGTCACATGCCCGAGATGACAAACTCTTGATTCACTTCTTCCAAGACAGCTTGACCGGGGCAGCTTCAAATTGGTATACGCATCTCGAGCGGGCACACATCCGATCCTTCAAAGATCTAGCAGATGCATTCCTGAAGCAGTACAAGTACAATGTTGACATGGCTCCCGATAGGATGCAACTCCAAAATATGTCAAAAAAGGATGTAGAGACTTTCAAAGAATACGCGCAACGATGGAGGGAACTGGCTGCTCAGGTGGAGCCTCCCTTAGCCGAGAAGGAAATCGTAGCAATGTTCATTGATACACTCCGATCGCCTTTCTATGATAGGATGATTGGGAGTGTGTCATCAAATTTTTCCGACATGGTCATCATCGGTGAGAGAGAATTGAAAGTGGAATGAGGAATGGCAATATCGATGATACTTCATTAGGGAACAGCCCAAAGAAAACCCCATTCGTGAAAAAGAAGGAAGGAGAGGCACATGCAGTAACCTTGGAACAGAAGAAACCGAACCAATGGAGACCAAACCAAACACCCGCCTTCCATGCCCAATACGCCCCATATTACCAACCACCTCCATATCACCAAGCCAACCAGCCATACATCGCTGCAACCTCGCAATTTCCAAACCCTCAACAAATGGCTCCCTACCGACCATCATACCCTTCTCAGCCTCAAACACACCCCACCATGCCACCTCAAATCATCCAGCCTCTAAATCCAAACCCAAACACCAGCCAAGCAAGACCACCATATAACCCGGAAAGAAAGCCAGTGCGTTTTGACCCAATACCCATGACCTACACCAAACTATTCCGCCAACTTGTGAGCAAATCCGTGCTAACTCCTATCCCGACAAGACCACTAGACCCTCCTTATCCAAAGTGGTATGACCCAAATGCTCAATGTGAATATCACGATGGGGCCACAGGACATTCCACCGAGAGTTGTAGAGCTTTGAAGTTTAAGGTCCAAGACCTGATTAATGCCAAATGGTTGAGCTTTCAGAAGGATGCTCCAAATGTGGCACAGGGTCCTATGCCAAATCATGGGAGTTCGGGGGTCAATGCCATTGAGAGCTTCTTGGAACATACTCTAAAGAGTAAAGTGGCCGATGTTAGGACTCCTATGAGAGTTGTTTTTAGAGAGATGTGCAAATGTGGATTGATCCAAATCCGGGCCACGGAAGAAAAAGCTCTCGATGGGGAGATAAGGTGTGACTTTGATGGAAACATGGGGCATTCGATTGAAAACTGTCGGAGTTTCGGCAAGTCGTGCAGCAGTTAATGGATATGAAGATTATCTTAATTGGTTGTGGATCAAATGAATGTGCCATTAATATGGTTGCTGAATCTACAACTTCCCCAACCCCAATTAAGATAACCCCTTTTACTGTTGTGGTTAATTCTCGGCCAGTTCCTGAGCAAGTCACTCCGAAACCAGTGGTGATATACTATACCGAGGAGAAACCTTTGCCGGTTCCAAGTGGGCCAACACCGATCGTCATCCGAGTTCCAAGTCCTTTCCCTTACAAGGACACCAAAGCGGTACCATGGAAGTATGAGATGCAGGTCCAACCCAATCCTTCCAACGGGACTACTGTGGTCACTAACATTTCAGGAATTGGTGGAATGACTAGGAGTGGTCGCATTTACACTCCAGAGGTATTGCGAAAAGGGGAAATAGAAAAGGAAGGAAAGGATCACAAAGGGAAAGAGAAGGTGGAAGAAATCCTAGATGACAAGGAAGCAAACGGGGGTGAGAATAAAAAGGGTGTATCTGATGAGGAGGTAGGCGAATTCTTGAAGTTCATCAAGCAGAGTGAATATAGGGTTGTGGATCAGTTAAATCGGACTCCGGCTCGGATATCTCTTTTGTCTCTATTAATGAACTCAGAGCCACACAGAAGAGTACTGATGAAGGTGTTGAATCAAGCGCATGTCTCCCATGACATCACAGTTGATAAGCTCGATAACATTTTAGGTAACATAGTTCTTTCGATAATTATGTCACTTTCACCGATGATGAAATACCAGCCGAAGGTATGGGGCACAACAAGGCCTTGCACATTTCTGTGAAGTGCCGAGACCATGTCATGGCCAGGGTTCTCATTGATAATGGCTCTTCTTTGAATGTAATGCCAAAGTCAACACTGGCGAAGTTGCCTTTCGATGGAACTCATATGAAGCCAAGCACAATGATTGTAAGAGCTTTCGACGGCACCCGAAGTGAAGTCATGGGAGAAATTGAATTGCCCATTCAGATTGGCCCCTGCACCTTTGAAGTACTTTTCCAAGTAATGGACATCACACCAACATACAGTTGTCTCCTAGGACGACCATGGATCCATTCGTCTGGAGCTGTACCTTCCACATTGCACCAGAAGGTGAAGTTCATTGTTGATTGTAAGGCTGATAATTGTCTGCTGGAGAGGAGGATCTGTTAGTAAGCAAGCCATCAACAACCCCTTATATTGAAGCTGCCGAGGAAGCTCTCGAGACCGCCTTCCAATCACTTGAAATTGCCAATGCCACTTATGTTGGGGAGGGAGCTCCACTCTTGAAACCTCGGTCATCCAAAGCATCCATCATGATGGCCAAGGTTATGCTTCAAGGAGGATACCAACACTGGAAGCGGTGCTGGGAATAATAGCCAAGGTGTCGCTGACATCCTCATGCTCACTGAGAACAGGGATAGGTTTGGGTTGGGATACAAACCCACTAAGGCCGACAAGATGAGGGTGATAGAAGAGAAGAAAAGAAAGAGGTTGGCTCGACTGGAAAATCGTGAATGCGAGGCTGAAAGGGTTCCCATCTGTGACATTCGACAGAGCTTCCGAAGCGTAGGGTTTGCATTCCTGGACCAAGCAGCAGCTATTGAAGATGATTATCCTGCCGATCGTGGTATCAATCTGGTGTATCCATGCTCTCCGGATACAGAGCTCAACAATTGGGAGATCATTGAGTTCCCCAAGACCATAGGGTCCTTTTCAAAGTAATTCTGTAATGCTTATCCTTTAGCTCTGCCCAAGGCTTTAGGAGTTTTGTTGTAATGGGCTTACGTGTTTCTATTTCAGTATGACTTACCAATAAATGCATGCATTCAGTATCTTTGTCTTGTTATCTCTTTTTTTACTTTCGTTTTTGTTCACCATCCCTCACCAATAAATGCAGTCTCTCGTCTTTAACCTTTATTCATTCATCTTTCCCTGATAATTACCAAAATGCAGATCTAAAAGTGACTCTCTTGAAAAGCAGCAGTGTTAGTAACCCATCATACAATTTTGACTATTCAGTTGATCATCTTCGAGGAGGTTGTTGATGATGACGGGGAAGTTCCCCTTGAACTTTTGAGATTGGTAGAACAAGAAGCCGGGAAATTCGGCCCCATGAAGAGCCGAGTGAACTAATCAATTTGGGAACCAGAAGATGATAAAAAGAGGTCAAGATTGGCCTTTCCCTGAAAGAAAAGGAGCGGAGCAGTTGATCGAGGTTGTTGACGGATTATAAAGATGTCTTCGCATGGTCGTACCAAGACATGCCAGGGTTAGACCCCAGTGTAGCAGAACACAAATTGCCATTAAAGTCGGAGTGTCCTCCAGTAAAGCAGAAGCTACGAAGGATGAAAGCGGAAATGTCCTTAAAGATCAAGGAGGAGGTCAAGAAACAATTGGATGCGGGTTTCCTAGAAGTTGTAAAGTACCCTCAATGGGTTGCTAACATCGTTCCTGTTCCCAAGAAAGATGGAAAAGTTCGAATGTGTGTTGACTATCGAGATCTGAACAGAGCTAGCCCAAAAGATGACTTTCCTTTGCCTCACATTGATGTTCTTGTAGATAATACTGCTCAACATGCATTATTCTCTTTCATGGATGGTTTCTCGGGATATAATCAGATCAAGATGGCCCTGAGGATATGGAGAAAACTACATTTGTCACTTTGTGGGGAACCTTTTGCTATAAGGTTATGCCCTTTGGCTTGAAAAATCTTTGGGGCAACATATCATCTGGCTATGGTGGCTTTATTCCATGATATGATGCATAAGGAGATAGAAGTTTACGTAGATGACATGATCGCCAAGTCCAGATCCGAAGATGACCATGTTGATAATCTGCAAAAACTCTTTGAGCGGTTAAGAAAGTTTAAGCTCCGATTAAATCCAGCCAAATGCACCTTTGGAGTGAAATCGGGTAAGCTTCTGGGGTTCATTGTTAGTCA
The DNA here is from genome assembly GCA_030762895.1 of Sophora flavescens. Lineage (NCBI taxonomy): Eukaryota > Viridiplantae > Streptophyta > Magnoliopsida > Fabales > Fabaceae > Sophora > Sophora flavescens. The sequence continues at coordinate 218,344,338 of CM061062.1, forward strand.
AAGAGGGATAGAAGTTGATCCTGAAAAGGTTCGAGCAATCAACGATATGCCAGCACCTCAAACAGAGAAAGAAGTTCGTGGATTTTTAGGAAGATTGAACTACATTGCCAGGTTCATTTCCCAATTAACAGCGACATGCGAACCAATCTTTAAAAGCATTGCGCAAAAATCAAGCTGTGACATGGAATGAAGATTGTCAAAAAGCCTTTGAGAAGATCAAACAATACCTACAAGAGCCCCCAGTCTTGGTTCCCCCAGTGCCAGGGAGACCTCTCATCATGTATTTGACTGTGCTAGATGAATCTATGGGTTGCGTACTAGGGCAGCACGATGAGTCAGGGAGGAAGGAACGTGCCATCTATTATCTAAGTAAGAAATTCACCAGTTGCGAAGCCAATTACTCACTACTAGAACGCACTTGCTGTGCCTTGGCTTGGGCGGCTCGCCGTTTGAGGCATTACATGTTGTGTTACACTACCTGGTTGGTATCCAAAATGGATCCGATCAAGTACATCTTTGATAAGCCTGCTCTGACTGGAAGAATCGCTCATTTGGCAAGTCCTCGCTATCAGAATATGACATTGTCTATGTCACCCAGAAGGCAGTAAAAGGTAGCGCTCTTGCAGAATATCTAGCCAGTCAGCCAGTAGAAGATTATGGATCGATGCAATGTGATTTTCCAGATGAAGATATAATGGCTTTGTTTGATCGCGAGCAATCACCAGAAAAAGAAAAATGGACCTTGTTATTTGACGGAGCTTCTAACGCATTGGGGCACGGAATCGGGGCAATTTTAATCTCACCAGAAAATGATTATTGCCCTATCACTGCGAGGCTCTGCTTTGATTGTACAAACAATATAGCCGAATACGAAGCTTGTGCACTAGGGATTTTGGCAGCAATAGAGGCAAAAGCAAGGATACTGGAGGTATATGGGGACTCTGCACTAGTCATCCACCAGATTAAGAGGGAATGGGAAACCCGAGATGCCAAGTTAATTCCGTACCATGATTACATCAAAGGTTTGATTGAGCAGTTTGACGAAGTCACGTTTCATCATATTCCCCAAGAAGATAACCGATTAGACGCCTTGCTGTCTACCTTGTCCTCAATGTTCAAAGTAAGTGACGAGAGGAACCTACCACTCATCAAAATGGAAAGTCGTGGTCATCCCGCATATTGTCAAGTGATAGAGGAAGAGTCGATCAAAAACCGTGGTACCATGACATCAAATGTTTCATCCAAAGAAGGGAATACCCTCCGGGCGCTTCGGAAAATGACAAAAGAACTCTAAGAAGACTTGCAATGGGTTTCTATTTAGATGGAGATATTCTCTACAAAAGAAACCATGACATGGTGTTGTTGAGGTGCGTTGACGCAAAAGAAGCTAAAGCTGATAGTTGAGGAGGTACATGAAGGACCTTTTTGGAACACACGCGAGCGGTCATGCAATGGCCGGGAAAATCTTGAGGACTGGCCAATATTGGCTGACAATGGAGGCTGATTGCTTTAATTATGCGAAGAAGTGCCACAAGTGTCAAATATATGCTGATAAGGTTCATGCGCCGCCAGCTCCTTTGAATGTCATGTCGGCACCCTAGCCGTTCTCAATGTGGGGAATGGATGTGATCGGGCCCATCGAACCAAAAGCCTCAAATGGACATCGCTTCATTCTTGTTGCCATCGATTATTTCACCAAGTGGGTTGAGGCTGCATCTTATCCCAATGTGACCCGGAATGTCGTGATCAGATTTGTCAAAAGAGAGCTAATTTGTCGTTATGGGTTGCCGAGTGAGATTATCACTAATAATGCGACCAATTTGAACAATAGGATGATGAAGGAGATGTGCGAAAATTTCAAGATAAAGCATCATAATTCCTCTCCGTACCGCCCAAAGATGAGAGTGGAGGCCGCTAATAAAAATATCAAGAAGATTGTCCAAAAGATGGTGGTGACGTATAAGGATTGGCACGATATGTTACCTTTTGCTTTACACGGCTATCGTACCTCTATTCGCACCTCGGCAGGGCAACGCCATATTCTTTAGTTTATGGGATGGAGTCAGTGCTCCCGATTGAAGTAGAGATCCCCTCATTAAGAGTACTGAGAGAAGCAGAATTAGAAGAAGCTGAGTGGGTCCAGGATCGATTAGACCAATTGAACCTCATTGAAGAGAAGAGATTAGGGGCGTTGTGTCACGGCCAATTATACCAGAGAAGGTTGATGAGAGCTTATGAGAAGAAGGTACGCCCACGACAGTTTCGGGAGGGTGACCTGGTGCTCAAGAAGATTCTACCAATCCAAAAGGATCATCGAGGGAAATGGACTCCGAACTACGAAGGACCTTACGTTGTGAAAAAGGCCTTCTCTGGAGGAGCTTTAATTCTCACCAGGATGGATGGGGAAGACCTCCCGCTCCCTGTGAACTCGGATGCAGTAAAAAAGTATTATGCTTGAACACACTTCCCAAGAAGAAGAAGAAAAGAAAAGAAAAATGAAAAATGAAAAGAGAAAAGGCTCGCTAGACTGAAAATCTGAAAAGACAGTCTAGGCAAAAGTTAGAGCAACCCGCTAGACTGAAAACCTGAAAAGGCGGTCTAGGCAAAAGTTAGGGTTCAAAAAAAAATAAAATAAAAAATATAACAATGGAAGTGTCGTCAAGCCGATGAACTGGGGCAGTCCATAGGTTGGATATATGAAGATTGGGGCAGACAACATCTCTGAAGCCAATTAATGAGCAGTCAAGATTGAATGAGGGATACTAAAATTAGTCATTGAAAGAGACATCACTTGAAGAGATGTGAATCTACTCCGCAACGTTTTGCAACTTATGCTTTGTACACCTTTTCAATCCAAATATAATGACATTGACTTCCTTTACTTTATTTCGCTACCTTGGTCCTTTCCTCTTAACTTTTGTCATTTGTGTGTGTGCATTCATCCTGATAAGTATATACTGAAACGTGAAGCAAGTAATGTTTTTTTAAGCAGTTAGAATTCCTTAGAAAGCCTCAAAAGGTCTTGGGGGGGCACGATGCTTCCCCTATAAAGGGCATCGAAGAGAGGAAGGAATACTGAGACTCAACCATCGAGATAATTATCATCAAGAACATCTAATCATCAGGGGATAAAAGTGCAAGATATCTCTCCCAGATAAGACGGGCCTTGTTTTAGTTCATCCTCAAGACTGACTGTGATCGATGCCATTAGGGGGTCAAGGATCCAATAATGAAAGAAATAGCAAAGAAGAAATAATCTATCATCAATCTTTTGCATCATGCCCAAAATTAATAAGGGTTCTCATCATCATCATTCTTTCTGTAAATTGAAAACTAGTTATTTGAGTTTTCGCATTGTCATTCCATCAGTGAGCAAAATCTACATTCATATATTGCATTTGTCTATATGGCCTCACAAGCTTTTTATCTTTCAGTTCGAGCTTCTCACGGGCAATCCACCCCGTAAGCTCTTTTATCTTTCAGTTCGAGCTTCTGACGGGCAATCCACCCCGTAGGCTCTTTTTATCTTCAGTTCGAGCTTCTGACGGGCAATCCACCCCGTAGGCTCTTTTATCTTTCAGTTCGGGCTTCTAACGGGCAATCCACCCCGTAGGCTCTTTTATCTTTCATTTTGAGCTTCTCACGGGCAATCCACCCCGTAAGCTCTTTTATCTTTCAGTTCGAGCTTCTCACGGGCAATCCACCCCGTAGGCTCTTTTATCTTCAGTTCGAGCTTCTCACGGGCAATCCACCCCGTAAGCTCTTTTACCTTTCAGTTGGAGCTTCTCACGGGCAATCCACCCCGTAGGCTCTTTTATCTTTCAGTTCGAGCTTCTCATGGGCAATCCGCCCCGTAAGCTCTTTTATCTTTCAGTTCGAGCTTCTCATGGGCAATCCGCCCCGTAGGCTCTTTTATCTTTCAGTTCGAGCTTCTAACGGGCAATCCACCCCGTAGGCTCTTTTATCTTTCAGCTTGAGCTTCTCACGGGTAATCCACCCCGTAGGCTCTTTTATCTTTCAGTTCGAGCTTCTAACGGGCAATCCACCCCGTAGGCTCTTTTATCTTTCAGCTTGAGCTTCTCACGGGCAATCCACCCCGTAGGCTCTTTTATCTTTCAGTTCGAGCTTCTAACGGGCAATCCACCCCGTAGGCTCTTTTATCTTTCAGCTTGAGCTTCTCACGGGTAATCCACCCCGTAGGCTCTTTTATCTTTCAGTTCGAGCTTCTAACGGGCAATCCACCCCGTAGGCTCTTTTATCTTTCAGTTCGAGCTTCTAACGGGCAATCCACCCCGTAGGCTCTTTTATCTTTCAGTTCGAGCTTCTCACGGGCAATCCACCCCGTATTCGAGCTTCTAACGGGCAATCCACCCCGTAGGCTCTTTTATCTTTCAGCTTGAGCTTCTCACGGGCAATCCACCCCGTAGGCTCTTTTATCTTTCAGTTCGAGCTTCTAACGGGCAATCCACCCCGTAGGATCTTTTATCTTTCAGTTTGAGCTTCTCACGGGCAATCCACCCCGTAAGCTCTTTTATGTTTCAGTTCGAGCTTCAGACGGGCAATCCACCCCGTAAGCTCTTTTATCTTTCAGTTCGAGCTTCAGACGGGCAATCCACCCCGTAAGCTCTTTTATCTTTCAGTTCGAGCTTCTGACGGTCAATCCACCCCGTAAGCTCTTTTTTATCTTTTTGTTTGATCCTATGACGGGCAGTCCACCCCGCAAGCTTTTATGTGTAAATCTCAGTGGGCAATCTAACCCACGGGTTCTTCACAGGAAATCGGTTTGTAGACACAGGTCCTTTGCTTGTCAGTGTACCTCGGACAAAAATTGGAGTTCTTGTCTTTACTAGTTTCTTATAACGATAATCGGTTAACTACGGTTACACCTAATATCTACTAAGAAACAAGTAAAGAGGGGCAGCTGTGAACACCTAATTTTGTCCGGTTCCTCTTAACAAGCTAACTTAAATAAACCAATACATCTGGCTTCTGATTAAAAAAATAAATCATAATAATAATAATGAAAATAAAATAAATAAATAGATAGGATTTGTCAGAAATTTTTTCTTCCCAACAAACAAAATCCCCACAATGATCTTTCTCCTTCAGTTTTTTTCTTTAACCAACATACTCCCAGGTTTTTTGAGCTAAACCAGAAAAGCAACAGCCATTGGGAAGCTGGTCCAACCACCAGAACAGTTCCCCACAAGGCTGAAGTCATCAAACACCATTTTGGGTAATTTTCCAGAGCTTAGGGAAAGGTCATGCCTAGATCAGAGGAAGAAAAAACATAAATAGAAATTGAAAAGGGACTAGAGAGAGTGGAGCTTCTGCACACACAAAATCATCTGGTCCCAAGGTGAAAGCAGATGAGATCTTCCTATATAAAAAGAGAGGATCAACAACACAGGGGGGGAGGAAAAAATTTAAAAATTCGGAGGAGAGCAAGAATAGAGGGAAAAAAATCACCCTGACACCTCTCTTGATCTCCCCTTTTTCCACATTGCCTTTCTCTTCCTTCAGCAAAAGAGCCATTCTATCACTTCTCTCCCAGAAACTACAAGCTTTTCATCCTTTCCTCCTTCTCTGTTCCTCCGCGCTGTCGACCGCCACAACGCCACCGTTCGGTCGCCGCTCGGAGTGGGAGGACGGCCACGATCTGCCACTCGCAAACCGGATCTGCCACCCACGATCTGCCACAAGCGAACCGGATCTGCCATGCAAACAACTGCGTTGACCGGCCTCCTCACGCCGCTGCCGCGTGTCCCCTGCCTCGCCGTCCCCCACGCCAGCCTTCGTCTCCGCCTCCCGTGCCATCATCATCACCGTGAGCAGAACCGCATCAAGACCCCTCCTTTGCGCCGTCTGCACGTTGTTGAGTTAAGGTAACGTTGCTGCTGGGTTTATAACTTGTCTCATGACTTTCATTTTTTGCTTCTGATTTGCTTTGTTATTTGAGTTGGGCTTGTATTGTGTGGGCTTATCATGATGTGCATGCTTGTTTTTTTTATTTTATGTGTGTAATTTTCCATCAAAAATAAAAATAAATCAAACTTAAAAATAAAGATAAACTATAAGTTAGCTATTATGTTTTTTTTTTTTCTTTTATTAGGTTTTAGATATTTGATCCAAATTTAAAATAAACCAGAATGCAAGATGTTTTATGTGAAGTTAAGAATTTTATTTTATCATAAATGCATATGTTTATTTTATAGAATGCAAATATTTTAATGTTAAAATAAAAGGGTTATCTGAGATAGCGTCTTGTTAATCCTTATCTTTTATGACATCTGAGTTGTGACAACTTAATAAAAATTCTCCCCAAATAAAATCCTTTTTTTAAAAAAATAATAAAAACAAAAATCAAAATTAAAATCAACCAACCAATCAAATCTTTTCTAAAGAACTACGTGGCTTTGAGTTTCCCATCGCACCCGGGAATACGTAGGAGCAAGATAAATCATCTTGTCGGGCCAAAACTAAATTTTCCCCTTTTGTATCTCCTTTTTATGTTAAAATAATTAATCAAAAATTAAACTTTTCTATTTTTAGGGATGCTCTATGGACACGGTGCCATGTTCAGTCCCTTAGATTTGAGGTTGCCCTGTGGACTCATGTGCCACGTTCAACCTCATTTAATTAAATTTCCTTTTTTTTGCATCCCGTTTTTTCGTTAAAATAATTAATCAAAAAGTTAAACTTTTCCTTTTTAGGGATGCTCTATGGACACGGTGCCATGTTCAGTCCCTTAGATTTGATGTTGCCCTGTGGACTCATGTGCCATGTTCAACCTCATTTAGTTTTTATAAACAATAATTTTAAAAAACGTAAAAAATTAATAAAATATTTAAAATATTAAAAATAAAAGAATAATTCTTTCTTGTAAATAATTTTTGGGGTAAAATAAATATTTAAGAGGTCATTAAAATGATTTTTTCACAATTAACTTGAGGTACCGTTTTTAAACGGGCGACGTAGGGTGCTAATACATTACCTACTCGTAACCGACTCCCGGACTCATATCTCTCTTTTTTAAAAGACCAGTTTACCTTTAAATAATTGGGTTTTCTAAGATTTTCCCAATAAAAATTTTAGTGGCGACTCCTCTGTTTTTATCCATCTTTTTCGCGGCTCCCGAACGGGACGGTCGCGACAAACACGACACACAAATCCATAGGACAACCTTAATTCTAAGAAATTGAACATGACACTCAATTCCACAGAGCATCCGTAAATAACACAAGTTTAATTATTTTAATTAGCTAAAAAACACAAAAATAAGGAAAAATTAGTTTTGTCTTGACAAAATGATTAATCCCGCTCCTACGTATTCCCTTGATGCGATGGAAAATTCAAAGCCACGTAGTTCTTACACAAATGGCTAGATTTGTTGATTGGTTTTAATTATTATGAAAAAAAATTTATTTGAAAGGGTTTTTGATTTTTTTTTTGCCTAATTTTTTTAATATCGAAAGCTCCTAAGCGAGATAGAACATGGCGCGTGCGTCCATAGAGCAATGCCGAATATAAGGAATTGAGTGTGATACATTTCACAAAACAATCCCGAAATTATTTACAAAGATAAAATATGAGAATAAAAATAAAACGAAGATACTACTTCTAAAAAATAAGGAAAGGAAAAAAAAAACTTACTAATTCTAAAAAACTTATTAATCCAAAGACAAAAATAAGGTAAGAAAAGGAAAACTTACCTCTGGGATGTGTAAAAACACTACGTGTTTGACCCACGTATGCGAACTTCCAAGTTCCAAGTTGCGCCAAAGCAGTGCTTAAAATACAAAAGAAAGCAAAAAAAAAAAGTAATAATAATAATAATAATAATAATGATAAAACTTTTACTAAAATTCTCAGGATTTATATTTAGAATTAAGTCCAAATATTAGAAACCAAACTTTTTGTTCAAAAATCATGGGTCTTATACATAGTATTAAGCCCAAGTTTGAAGGTTTCTTCGTGTGTCAAAACACTTGACAATCTACTCTTTATAGGAAGTGAGGAGGGGAAGGAGCTTGCTTTCTCCCATGTGGGACTTGAGTCAAGTGGATAGATATCTATATGGGACTATTTTTCTTAAGAAGATAAGTGTACATCTTTTCCTTCTTCTTCTTTTTTTTTTTTTCCTTCTGGTATTTTTTCTTTTTATTTTTTCTCATATTTTTGGCAAAACAAAAATACATATTAAAAGATATAAAAAAAATTTAAAAGAAAAGGTAGACGAATTTGGGTATCAACAAGTGGCAAATATTTTTGTGGTTTTTGTATTTTTATATTTTTTTGGGTTTTTTTTTTTTTGCAAACAAACATGAAAGATAAAATATTTTTGTGAATTTTTAATTTATATTTTTTTTGGGATTTTTCCTAAATTTATACAAAAGTTAGAATGTGTCCAGTCAAAACGGGGTGTTCACATAGATAAGTAGAATATCAAGATATTGAGAGAAATGTCAAATGTCAATTTGTTATCTTGCGCATGGCAGGGAAAGAGGAGAAATAAATCAAATATATTTTTAAGAAAGAAGAAAAAAATTCATATGATTGCCAAGGTCATTGACAAGGGTTTAGCATCGGTATTTAAATAAATTATAATGAGAAATGATTAATCATCTTGGATATAGTTGTTGCTTTGAAAATATTTATATAATATTAAATATTTGGAGAAGTACAATGCCAAGTTAGTGAGAGAAGAAATGGTTAACACTAATTTATAATTTTTCCATAAAAATAAATCAAATTCACTATAATATCAAGGTATTGGTATTGGGATACATGCCAAATGTTAATAATAATATGGTAGATAATTATATTTTTAAGCAATTATTAACTAGCACCAGAAAAAGAGGAGAAATAAATCAAATATATTTTCAAGAGAGAAGAAAAAAATTCATATGAATACCAAGATCATTGAAAAGTATTTAGATTTAGTGTTTAAATAAATTACGTTGCGAAATGATTAATCAGGTTGGTTGAAATACAGTGGTGGTGATTGAAGAGAATGTTATTTTGAAAACAGGTAAGACTTAGTTTGAACAATATGTTATTTTGGAAAATAGTAAGACTTGGTATGAAGAAACCCATACTAGAATATGGACCAACGAAGTGTGCTAATGCTGAACATTTTGATTGGGATAAAAGGTCTATAGGAGAACAACTGTAAAAATGGCTATTTATGAGGGATAGGTTTTTGGGTTTCCTTTATGATGAAAAATGATATACACAGCCAAAGAAAGAAACAAAGATATGATCAGGATATGTTTTTTCATGTGGTTATAGTACTAGGCTTTTGGTAATTACAAAAACATGGTCATGACAAATACAATGATTTCATTGTAATTTGTATACATTTTAACTGCTTCAATTTTGAGTAAAGTAGTCAAAACCGGACCGGTCGGTCGGATCGGTCCAACCGGGAACCGGACATCAGGATGGTTCGGTTGACCCCAGAACCGGACTTGCGAGGAACTGGTGCAAGAACCGTTGAACCGGTTCAAAACCGATAAAACCGGTTGTAGGCCGATCTGAACCGACTCCCTAAATTTATTTATTTATTATTTTAAAAAAACTGAAAAAAAAAAAACCGAAGAAGAAGAAGAAGCATCTCTGAATCGGAGCTTGTTGATATGGATGAAGATTACAAAATATTCTTGAATCCATTTGGCATGTAGGATAAATGGCAATACTGAATGGCCACGTTCAGAAATACGCACCAACATGACATGGCCTAGGATAAATGATGTGGATGAAGATTACCAAATATATTTGAAAGATAATAATTTGAGTTTTTTTTTTTTTTTTTTTTTGATAAGCAAAAATTTATTGAATAGGGAGTACAAGGAGTACTCAAACTCAATACAATACCAAATGTTTACAGCAAAGGGTCAAAACATCCCAATGGATTCATACACCAATCAGTAAATTTTCACTTTGAATTTCTACCTTCCTTAGCCAAAAACCAGCCCCAAGAAACCAATTTTATATTAGATAAAGCATCAGAAAGGTCAGCCACACCATCATCGAAGATGATTCTGTTACGTAATAGCCAAAGACACCATACCACCGCACATCAGATAATATATTTTACCTTCTTACCCCGCCTACCTCTGCAAGGAAGACAATGCTGCGTAAAATTTTCAATTACCTCATGATGCCAAACCCCAGACAAACCAATCCACTCAAAAACTGAGCTCCATACTTTATAAGCAAAGGGGCAAGAGAAAAGAGCATGACTAACAGACAGTGTCGACAAAACAAAAAAGGCAACTTGTGTTATGATTGTCCACAATAATGCCTCTTTTGAGAAGAGCATCCCTAGTCGGCAACCTATCTAACAAAAGCCTCCAGACAAAAACCGCCACCTTTGAGGGGATGGAAGTCTCCCAAACAGCCATAATAGCTCTAGATAAATTTTGATTCAAGGCAAGCCCGACATCTCTAGATATGATATCTGAATAAGCTGATTTAACAGAAAAAGTACCCGAGGGATCAAGTTTCCACCTCCAAATATCATTTTCTGATTCACAAGGATTGTGCCCGTGTAACAAAGCTTGTACCTCCACCAAGAAGACTTCCTCCAATGCCGAAAGTTGACGATTCCAGACCCAATTCCACACCCAAGTACCGTTGATCCACGAGCCAGCTTCAGCAACAGATGCATTTTTATTTGCTGCTGCATCAAACAATACCGGAAAAACAAATTTAATTGAGCAAGGCCCCAACCAGTTGTCTTCCCAGAAGCGTGCAACATCCCCACTCCCAAGTTTAATGCAGACTGAATCATTGAACCAGCCTGGATGAAAAGACACCAAATCTCTCCACCATATTGAATCATGACTGCGAACCCGGACGCCCTCAAGGAAAATTCTGTCAAGAGGACCATATTTAAGAGATAAAAACCTATACCAGACCGCATCGGGTTCATGTAGACACCTCCATTTCCACTTTGAGAGAACACTGATATTGAAGACTTCCAAATTTTTAATTCCTAAACCTCCCATCTCCTTAGGTTTACACACCTTCTCCCAACTCACCCAACAGACTTTTCGGGATTCATTAAAACCACCCCACAAAAAATTCCTTTGAATACTAGTTAGAACCTTTAGCACTTTCTTAGGAACTTTATACATGGAAAGTAAATAGACAGGTAAAGCAGACAGAACCGAATTAATTAGCGTAACCCTCCCACCTATAGAAAGATGCCTATGCTTCCAGGAAGACCTTTTACGCATCAATTCCACCAAAGAGTCCCAAGTGGAGCATCTCCTGGGATTTGCCCCCACCGGGATGCCAAGGAACTTGAACGGTAGTGAACTAGAGGAACATGATAGGAAATTAGTAGCCGCCATCATAAATCTTTCAGTAACATTGATGCCAAACAAACTACTCTTGGAAAAATTAATTCGAAGACCGGACACCAATTCAAAACCCCTCAGAATAGATTTCAGGCTCCATAGGTTATCCCAAGTAGGTTCACACATAAAGATCGTATCATTCGCGTATTGCAAAATTGGAAATGACACCTCGGGAAAAGCCATGTAGGTAGTAAAACTACCCCTCTCAACAGCATTAGAAACCAGGCCAGATAAACCCTCAGCCGCTATTAGAAATAAAAAAGGGGCAAGTGGATCTCCTTGGCGTAAACCACGGGACATCTCAAACTCCCTGGTAGGACTGCCATTCACAAGTACTGACATCGAGCTTGATCTAATACATGCTCTCATCCACCTTCTCCAAACCAAAGAGAAACGCATCCTAGACATTATATAATCCAAGTAGTCCCAATCCACCGAGTCGTATTCTTTCTCAAAATCTACCTTAAAGAGTAAGCACTTCCCTTTCCTCCTCTTAACCAGATCAATCATCTCATTAGCAATGAGGACACCATCCAGAATCTGCCTGTTAGGTAAAAAAGCGGACTGACACGGAGAGATGACTTTACCCAAAATAACTTTAAGCCTGGAAGCCAATAACTTTGCAATAATCTTATACAAGCAACCAATTAAGGAAATAGGACGGAATTCCTTCAAGGATTGTGGATGTTTAGTCTTCGGGATGAGTGCCAAAAATGAGGATGTGATAGCTTTAGGGAGACATGCATTTTTCTGAAATTCCAGGACATATTCCAGCAGCTCCAACTTTAATAACTCCCAATTTGCCTTAATGAAATTAAAATTAAAGCCGTCCGGCCCCGGGCATTTGTTACCATCACAAGACCATACAACCTCTTGAATCTCCTCCAAAGAAACCGCATCAATTAGGAGACTATTATCTTCTGCCGAAATTTCTTTAAAGGTTATACCATCCAAATTCGGACGAATGAAAGACAGATTTGAGGAAAAATGCTCCTTGAAATATCTATGCGTTTCATTCTTTATATCCTCAACTGACTCGATCCACGAATCACCAATCTTCAATGCGACCAGCTGATTTCTCTTTCTTCTTCCTTTAATATAGGCGTGAAAAAAAGAAGTGTTTGCATCACCCTCTTGAAACCACCTTGTTCTGGATTTTTGAAGAAGAATACTTTCTTTTTTATGAAGCAAATTCCAAAACTGACTATTCAAGATCTGTCTCTGTTCTGGCTTTGGATCACCACCATTGGCAGCTATTTCATCAAGAGAATTCAGACCCAGCACAACCTCATCAATTCTTAAGTCAACCACACCAAAAACTTCTTTATTCCACCATTTCAGCTTATCTTTCAAAAGCTTGAGTTTTTCCTTTAAAACAAAGCCCTTCCATCCCTCCACACTAAAATCAACCCAACAATTTTTAACAAAATCCCCAAATCCTTCATGTTCCAACCAACAATTGTTGAAACGAAACGGCTTTGGACCCCAGTTTCGAACACCTCCTTTCAGCCACACCGGGCAATGATCTGAAATATCTCTATCCCCCACCCATTGAGCAGAAATATTCCAATCCTGAATTACCCCTTCAGACTAGAGGATGCGATCAAGTCTACTCATTGATTTACCATCGGGGCTAAACCAAGTGAATTTTTTCCCTGACAAAGGGACATCCACCACCTCCATATAATCTACGAATCGTTTAAATCCCAGCAATTCAGCCTGGTTGACCTGTAAATTCCTCCCCTTTCTTTCGTTGATATCTAACACAACATTAAAATCTCCCGCTAGACACCACTCCCCCTTCTCAAAACCGCCCTTAGACATACACAAATCATCCCACATTTTGCGTTTTCTGATCATAGAACAAGGTGCATATATATTGACAATATATACAGGTCTATCTGAGTCACTATGTTTTGAGCATATTCCAACAAAACCTTCACCCGAAAATTGAAATATCACTAGTGGAAAATATACATTAGACGGTAAAGGTTTACGTCAGTTAACCAAAAGCTAGACGTTAAAAAGGAGGCGGTGGCAGTTTTGTAAATATCAGGCTTCATTAATTCAATTTTAATGTCTGTTGTTTGAATGACTGACGTTAAAAGTGAAGTGACTCACTTTTAACATCAGTTCGATAAAGAACTGACGTTAAAAGTGAACATTTTAACGTCATTTCGATAAAGAACTGACATTAGAAGTAAGTCTCTTCACTTTTAACGTCAGTCCCTACATCAACAGACGTTAAAAGTTATTTTAATAAATTTTTTTATCTAGTATATGATTCCTTCCGCATTGCCTTCCTCAAAGTTTCAGTTTCACATGAATTGCTTTGATGTTTTGTGTTTCTGTTTTGAAAACTAAAATATATGTGCGAAGTATAAGTTGAATCAATAACCCAAACCGGATCTCATTCATGAAGTGTAATACAGACTGATCGATACAGAAGATTGAAAGGGTTTAAAATCATATAAAAAGTTACATTGAAAGGGTTTAAAATCCTAAACATTAAAGCTACATCCCATCAGAGAGTTTTATGAAATATGCCAAAGGGAAAACTATATATACTCCGAAGACCTCAGAAAACTGGGGGGCATGAGAGAGCTCGAGAGAGAGGCAAAAACAGGTGCACCAGATCCGTTTCAAGCAAAGGCAGTGGTTCCAGAGACTTCCAAGACGGTCACTTGCTGCCAAAGCTGAGGTTTTGGAACTGTGACCCCCGAGCACCTAATTAGCCCTCCAGCAGCTGATTCTCCGGAAGGTGATAAGGTGAGCAACTCACACAATGTAATTTACTCAGACTTATCACCCATGCAATGTAATTTACTCAAACTCAGAAGTTGTTTGACCATTAAGACAAAGACCTTTGAGTCTAGGAATAGGAAGAAAGAGTGATGAAGTTAATCTCCACGGCAAAGCCATATTGTGAAGCAGAAAAATAAAAGGATGGAAGGAAGCTATTTATAGGAGCAGGGGATGAAGTTACTAAGCTATTCTGATTTTGTTGAAAACTTACCTATAAACTTAATGCTCATTAAGAGGATTGAGTTACAAGGTGCATGGGTAAGTAGCACACAGATACGTCAAAGGAATGAATGTTTTTGCAGATATCTATACACTTTTAACGTCAGTTTTTTAAAAAAACTGACGTTAAAAGTGTTTTTCAATAAAAAATATTAATTGTTAACGTCAGTTTTTTATACAACTGACGTTAAAAGTTTGATTTTTTACTTCAGTTAAATAAATAGCTGACGTAAATAATCCTATATATTATCAGAATGAATATTGGAAATAATGTAATTAATATACGGGAACTTGGCAGTCATCAATTAAGTTGACGTTAAAAATGAGGTGGTGGGTAAACTATTTGCGTCAGTTCTATAAATAACTGACGTAAATAATTATGAAACTCATTTCATTGGTTGTCATGTCCCTGTTGTCCCTCTTAACGCAGATCACTCCATATAGTACTGCAGTTTATTTCTAAACCTTTTTTTTATACAAGTTTATTTTTAATTTTTATTAATTAGCTTGAATTAGTAAACAAATTATTGTGCAAATTAAAATAAATAAACACTTAACATAAAACAAGTTATATGTATAATCAAATCGTATGACATTGAAGCGATTCATAAGTTAAAATTACATGATTAAAAGATAAAAAATTTCTGCAACATAGCCCTAAAATATAAAAAAGTTTCTACATCAACATCATTTTCTTTCTCCAGTCCTGTCATCGAAACTCCAATGGATGCATCACCTCTCCCTCACTTGAATTCCAAGATGCAAAGTAAATCCTCGAGTCACTAGCAAACAAAGCAAAGTGAAATGGATCTTTGCATCTTTCTTCTTCAGTGGAGTTCCTTGATGCATCATCTTGAATCCACAATCACTTGCTTCCAAAGCAAAGTGAAAGGGATGACGGGGATGAAATAAAGTGAGAGAATCACATTACGTGATTCACCCAACCTTAATATCCATGCAATGTAATTTACTCAAACTCAGAAGTTGTTTGACCATTAAGACAAAGACCTTTGAGTCTAGGAATAGGAAGAAAGAGTGATGAAGTTAATCTCCACGACAGAGCCATATTGTGAAGCAGAAAATTAATTAAAAGGAGATGGAAGCTAGGAAGCTATTTATAGGAGCAGTGGATGAAGTTACTAAGTTATTCTGATTTTCTCGAAAACTTATCTATAAACTTAATGCTCATTAAGAGGATTAGGTACAAAGGTGAATGGGTAAGTAGCACAATAGTCAAGGGAATGAATGTTTTTGCAGAAACTAATAAACCTTTAACGTCCGTTGTGTAATACAACTGACGTAAGAAGTTGTGAGTGTTTTTAACGTCAGTTTCTTAATACAACTTACGTTAAATATATGACCTTTAACGTCGGTTATTACTAACAACTGACGTAATAAGTATGAGAGTTTTTAACGTCCGTTTATTAAGACAACTGACATTAAATATATGATCTTAAACTTCAGGTTTTACTAAAAACTGACGTAAAATGTTGTTTTATTTTAATTATAACGTTTACCCCCGCGCGCCTTCTCCACTTCTCTACGTCTTTTCTCTTTTCATCACGCTCAACCCTCACTCACGCTCTCACTCTGCCCTAATCGCGAGCTCATCTCCTCCGCAACCACCGCGAGGGCTTCTTCGCCACCACTGTGAGGTACACTCTTAACCCCTAACTCTGTCTTTCCCGCTCCTTCTTTGCAATAACTTGACATCTCTCTTTCCCCTGACCTTCCCGCGCACTAACTCTCCTTGTCCCTCTGCTCTCAGTAACCACATCGAACGTTGGCCACCACTCGAGCTTCCCCCCCACCACCACGCGAGCGCCTATTTCTGGTGAGTCTTTAATTAGGGCACATTTTTTTATTCACGGTTTTGAGTGCATGCATGTTGCTCTGCTGGTTTGAAACTGTAGTCTCAGTAGTTGAAACTTGAAACTGTGAGTTTGAGTTGTTTGGAATGTCTCTATTTTTGGTTTTGAGTGTATGTTGAAACTGTAGTCTCAGTAGTTGTAACTTTAAACCGTGAGTTTGAGTTGTTTGGAATGTCTCTATTTTTGGTTTTGAGTGCATGTTGCTCTCATTGGTTGATCATCACGGCCGTGATGCTCATCACGGCCAGGCCGTGATCAGTTCGCCTATGAGGGTCTGGTTCAGTTGGCACGTTACGGCCGTGATGGACATCACGGCCAGGCCGTGACCAGTGCTTGGCAATCTTCAAAAACTATAGTTTTCAATCTCCCGTATTGTCCTTATATTGGATATATAGATGTTTTGTATATCTACATGACCTATCTAGTTATTTTTATTTATACTTCTGTATTTATTTTGAGTTATAACCTATGTTAATACATATATATTGTTTTTGAACAGGCATACATATGGATCAGTCGGATAGCCCACATGCACGGGAGGACACTGTGGGGGTTTCGCAGGACCCGATCACGCCTACGACTGCTGATTCTAGTGTAAGTTTACATGCATGTTATATACTATCTTTAGTCCTTCTTGTTAATGTAAGTTTATAATGTTACAACTCTCTATTTTATCATTTTTTTTGTCCATACAGACATCACAAGCTCATAGGAAACGGGGTAGAGGAGCCACCTCGTTGAAGAAACTAGAAAAGGACAGGCAGAGCGGACAGAAGCTTGAGGTGTCCTTCGATGCTAATCTAAATGCCCAGGGACCCCGTGCTAAAGAATTTAATAAGTGGGTGTTTCTACAAGCGAAGCGAAGACGTAAGCATCAACTACAACCATCGGAATGGCGTTCCACAAGCGTTAAGGATCAGATTTGGGAGGCTATCACGGTATTTTACCTTTACATTCGTTTGATTTACATTATTAGATAATTATCCGAGTTATAATCCATCCAGTTGTTATATATGTATCTAATGTGTAGGTAGCTTGGACTGTGCCAAATGACGAGGATCATCGTCATAAATGTATGAAAATGGCATCAAAGCGTTGGAATGGGTTCAAGCATGATCTTACCAGGTAATATCTATCTGGGAAGAAGCGGCTTGATAAAATGTTCTCGGATTATCCCTGGATTGATCAGGATACTTGGGATATGTTTGCCAGGAGTCGACAGGATGAAGAATTTCAGTTTGGTTGATTAAGTTAATTTTGTATGCTTATTATAGATCATTTAACTATATTTAATTATGTGTTTTTGTTTGAATAGGCTAAGGCAAATAAGGGTCGGCAGAATCAGGCGAAGAACGTCCACCGCCACACCATGTCTCAGGGTGGGTACCATACTCGGATCCAGCAGATGATGGCGGATAGGTTGAGGGCGAAGTAGGAAGAGCACTCTACTAGGATTGAAAGAGGAGAGGTGCCTGAGGGCAAACCATCAAGTCCTCCGTCGGACATCGACCGCGAGGATGTCTGGTTAGCCGGCCGCATGACAAAGGCGGGATCTTTTAAAGCTGATGCCACTCGCGAAGTGGCAGATAAGATTGTAAGTAAATAATTAACTTGATTTCAATTGATATTTGTATAGATATTTGCAACACTTTTCACTTGCACGTTTTTTCATTTTTTTTCATTGTAGATGGATCTTAAAGCAAAATCCTCCCAGGGCGCATTCGTCCCTTTCGACGGCGGGGACGTCTTGATGACTGTTTCTAGGCAAGAAAGACCATCCTGGTCGGGTTCTCGGTGTTCCGGGAACGTGACCATCAAACAATATTATGGCAAGTCTGCTTTAAAGCGGGTGGTCAATGAAGCATCAATTTTGGCTGACATTACTCAGCACCTCATGACCAACCCAGATATTACAACACATCTGATGCAAGACTTAATAGCCAACCCAGAATTCAAGCAGGCGCTTGTCAGAGAGCTTTCCTCCGTCGGTACATCCCAGGACACCTCAAGGCTTGCCAACGCTTCACATGTGAGCACAAAAGAGAGTTTTAGTATGGCACATGTGGAGGACGATGAGTTGGCAGCTAGGGAGCGGGAGTTGGAAGTCCAGCGCCATGAGCATGAGTTGGAGATGAAAAGGCGTGAGCTTGAGTTGGACTCCAAACGACGTGAGCTCGAAATGTTAGCAAAGGTATTTATTCATTATTAATGTCCAAATTAGTCAAATAATTACTTGTGTTTTTTTTTAATTATCAAAAACTTATATATTTTATTTTTCCTAAACTGAAGGCCAAGTCGACGTCGGTGTCGCTGTCACCTATCACTCGTTTGTTCTCACTTGGTGAGGATTATGCGTATGAGATTTTTGAATGTCCATTAGATCACGATGGATGGGTGGCACGCCCAGATCAACATAGGATATTTTCCTTCGTTGGTGATGATCTCGGGAACGCCTGCAGAAATAACGTCTGGATGAACAGCAATGTCATCAGTCTCTGGTGCACGTAAGTTAATTTTAATTTTATAACTTATTTATTTTTGGTATTTTTCCATTTAATAATTTATTTTAATTTCAATATATATATTATGTAATTAACATCCACACCCTTTTCATATCTTAGGTATCTCCATCGTCTTCAGCTTGATAAGGGCGTTGCATCAGTTTACGGTTTCTTAGATCCGTCAATCCTTCTGCCCGAGTTCTTTGTTGGCGATGCATTGAGTAAATACATAGGGAACTTGTTGGGAGACAATCCGAAAGAATTATATCTGGCTCCCTACTGTATGGATGACCATTGGCAGTTGTTGGTACTTCACCCGTCTAGGCATACTGTCATATTCTTCTGCTCTCTCCACCATGATCCGCCACCGAAGGTGGTGGAAGCTGTAAATATGTAAGTAACTAATCTTAAATTTAATTTAAGTTTTAATATCAGTTGTTTTTAGTTTATTACACACATGATAGATGAGTTTGTTAATTGATCGACATGATTATTTGTTTATGATAGCGCGCTGAAGGCGAGTAGCATAAGTTGCGCCAACGGGAGAAGTAGGACTTCTAAGGCTAAAGCAAATCCTGTATGGAACATCCTCAAGGTTTGGTAGTTTATTTATCAAATAATTATTATTATAATTACTAATTTATGTGTATACTCAACTGACGTTGAAATTAATTTTGTTGGTAGTCTCGATTTCAACCTGACAGTTGGTCGTGCGGCTATTATGTGATGCTTCATATGCTGAACATAGTCTCCGCATCTATTACGGATGGATGGAAGAAGGTAATATTTAAACAACTTGTTAAATTATATATTATAGTTTTGAAGATGACTTGCATTGATGTTATTGTTATTATTTGAACGTGTCTAGACATTTATCGATCAATCGCCTATTCAAGAAGATGAGTTAAGAGACTTGAGGATGCGCTTCACTGAATTCTTCTTCAAGTATGCGGCTGAAAAAGGAATTGACAACATACCTCCGCACTACTTAGATAAATAGTTTTTTTGTTAGACTTTAGAAACTAATTAACAACATGTATATATATATCCTTAGATAGTTTTGTTTTTTAGACATTGGAACTAAAATTTATTTATATATATACATGGGTTTTGGTTAAAAGTCCCCCCATTGTTCAATTTTCCTTTGCAATTCTGTAATGTGTGTGATATTCTGTGTTACTGGGACTGAATGCAGGGATAGCTGAGGGGAGTGATATTTTAAAACTGAATTTAAAAAAAAAAAACCTATTAACGTCAGTTGTATCAAACAACTGACGTTAATAGTA
Organism: Sophora flavescens; assembly: GCA_030762895.1. NCBI lineage: Eukaryota > Viridiplantae > Streptophyta > Magnoliopsida > Fabales > Fabaceae > Sophora > Sophora flavescens. The sequence goes on from CM061062.1 coordinate 218,364,386, forward strand.
TTTTATAAAATATTCAGTACACTATTAACGTCAGTTGTTTATTACAACTGACGTTAAAATTAAACATTTAACGCCGTTCTTTATAACAAGCGGCGTTAGTTTTAACAAAATCAACGTCCGTTGTATTAAAGAACCGGCGTTAATAGTTTTAGTTTAACGTCGATTGTTTAAAAAACCGACGTTAATTCTTACAAAATTAACGTCTGTTTTGTTAAGGAACTGACGTTAATAGTGTTATATTTAACGTCAGTTCTAAACTGACGTTAAAATATTAACTATTAACGTCAGCTGTATTTACGTCAGTCAGTATTCTGACGTAAAAAATCAATTTTAACTGACGTAAAAAGCACTTATTGCACTAGTGTATCATATTAAACAAACCAGTTTTCCACATCATACTCAAACCACCAGAAAAGCCATCAGCATCTTTAGCAACCCATTCAACCTCTTCACTACCCCAAAGACTATGAATAAATTTATTATCAATCGAAGCACATTTGGACTCTTGAAGCATACAGACATCAAAATTACCTGATTGTATAAGGGATCTGATTCTGTGACGCTTAGAAGGATCCCGTAACCCCCTCACATTCCAAGTGACAATTAACATGGCTGACCACTTTTTCTCTCCTTCACACCATGGGCATTCTGATCTCTGGCTTCCATGGCTCTGATTTCTGAGATATATCTCTCATCCTGCTCCTCACCGCACACACCAAAGGCTTTTTCCTGTGCCCAGATTTTTCCGGGCAGAGACTCATCATAGTTCCTCCAAAATCTGGCATTACCGCAGACCACGTCCGAACTGTGAGTTGAGTCACAACAGAGCACCGAACCACCAGAGAAATTTGAGAGCTCCAAGTCGTGATAATTCTGTTGTTTATGAGGACCCCTTCCCTGGATTGTATTCTGGTAAGTAGTGGCAGCTGCAGTGCTTTGAGCCTCAGAATTTTCACTAGACGCCTCATTAGAAAATTCTGCAGAGGTTTCCTGATTCCCACCCGAGCCCATTTCAACATGAGAGCCCAGTTTCTCCCCACCAACTCTAACGTCATGGTCCTGTTTAAATATTGAGCCCACACTTGAATTCTCCACTATGTCCATGACGTTACCAACGACCTGCACTGGAACCGGCTCCTCATTAAACACAGCAACTTGAAGGAAGTTACAATTTTCCAAACCGCAACCATTCTGAGTGCACTGCACCTCTTGAGTACATTGCATCTTGCCAGCCTCAAACGAAGAGCTCTTGTGATCAGCATTGTCCCCATTTCCTAAGACCAAACTATCATAATTAATCATTGTGTCATTAAAGTTTGAAATATCCACATCGATATCCTCGAGAATCTCTCCTTCCTCCAATTCCTCGGAATCGTCGGTCTCACTACCCTTGGCACCGGCGTCGCTACCATCCTCCATCGACGAGCGAGGATATGGCGTCAACCACTGCATAGGACCATACCAGTCTTCAACCATTTTTATCGAGAAGAACGCGTCATTGATGTTAATAGTCGACACCCTGTTAACCAAATCATGGGTCTTTGTACGATACAGAATTCTGGCAACGTCCATGCATTTCTTCTTTCTGGTGTTGTCATCAACATCAACAAAGGTCCCGAAAGGAGCAACTAGGAATTCAAAAAACTCCGAACACCATGCATGCGCAGGAATCCCGTAACACCTGATCCAAGTCAAACGTTCGTTATCCACCTCCCTTGGGCTCCACGGTCTGAGTTCCTCGAACCACTGAGACAGCCAGTCTCTTCCTCCTTCAATCAATGCTTGCATGTCTTCATTGTCCTCTGTTTCTAAAAGAACCAGATTCGCCCCCATTGGAGTAACCTTTACTGCAAAATATCCTTGTCGAAGGAATTCTTCCTGCATGCAATAGGTAGTACCCGGTGTACACACTTTCCCCACGTAAGCATTTCCCAGTTTTTGGATTATTCCCGTATCCACCGAAAACTCCAGATTCACATGGCGCCATTTCTTCATGTAGCACCTCTCCTTCACCGCATACCCCTTAGTGCCACTTGTTCCATTTTTAACAGCATTGGCGTATGAAGGTCCCTCACGGCTATCTTTCTCCTTGCATGAACGAGGCTGGGCAACTCTTCCCGCTTGAAAGGCCTGATTTTTCCCGGGGACCGTTTTCCTGTTCCCAAGTTGCAAGTTGCGTTCAAATCTGGGAATATTCACGTAGATTTTTTGGCTGCCAATTATGATATTATCAAGTTTAGTTGCAAACAACTTTGGGTCAGATACGTTCGTGAACCTGACAAAGCCGAAGCGCTTTCCCCACATGGCACGACAACTTCAATAGCACTCCCATATTTTTGAAACACACTCAGCATCTCCTTTGCCCCGAATGCATCTGGAAACTCTGAAAAGAAAAAGGAAACTAACTGGATCTTGTTGACATTGATCTTTTCGCCTGTGACAGCAATATCCACCAAACGCTGCCTGCCTTTATCAATCGTCTTTCCTTTGAAATTTCGTTTTCTTCGTACGACCACCCATTCATCTTCTCAGGAGAAGGAGAACGAGAGACTGAGAAGGGGTAGGGGCGGTGGTGGCTGAAGTAAAAGGAGAATTAGGGTTTCTTTCTTTTAGTATAAATGGATTTGAGCCATCCAATCCAAAACCCTTAGTCCTTTTATTTTCTAAAACATGTGGGCTCCTTAATTTTAATATATTTTTCATTGGCTTTCAAAAAGAAAAAAATATGGACCAGTTCAACATCTCAACGTCCTTTACTAGAGAAATAGCTTTCTAAGAATGGTTTTAACATATTTTGCCATTCGTTTGGTTTAATAATTAAAAATTAACAATTGGGCTTAATAATTTTAGATCTTATGTTGTTATTTTTAATATTGTTATATATATATTATATTTTTTTTAAAAATTATTTAATTAATACTGGTTCAACCATGATTGGACCATTGAATCTTGAGCCAGTGTCTTCACCGATTCAATGACCGGTCCGATTTTAAAAACCTTGATTTTGAGTATATTATATTATCTTTTTTAATTCTAAGGATATGTTCATTAAATTGTATAAGATGTTGTCTCTGACAATTGTGGTCGACCTGTTTTGGTTTATGTATTCTCAATGGAAAATTTCCCCATATATACAATAAACAAATAAACTTGGCTTGCATAATTGGCGAAAATTGATAGGAAATTGAATTGTTTATGAAGCATAAAGAATAATGGACACCCTTAATTTGAGAGACATGCTACATAAATGTCATATAAAAGAAAGATGAATGAAAAAACTTAGAGTTTTGTATAAACATTTTAGATAAAGTATACTTACAATGAATAATTATATATGAAAAAATTAGATTAATTATAAAATATAATAAAATTATATTAGACGTTTTAACCTATACATTGCACGAGTAAAAAATACTAGAATAAACCCTAATAGCAACGGGGTGAAACAAAATATGGGACATGTTACACTTAGCAGGTACTTCCGATATTGTCATTGCATCTCAGGGTATACAACCGCAGGTATGGAAGATGCAAAAGGCGAGGCAAATTGGAAAAGTAACCCAGCAGAGATGAAACAACCGTTGCCGAGTATTGAGCAAGTACGGTGGAGTGAATGTGTGAAAGAGTAAAACATGGTTTCATAGTTTTAGTAATAGAAAATAGGAATTCATTTTCCTAAAAATTATAATAATAAGAATACTAATAATATTAATAATCAGATCGGTGGAGAAAAAAAACCAAGAATCAGTTACTATGCATTTGTTATAAATTATTTGACGAACATGTCACTTTTTTAGTAAAAAAAATTATTTTTAATGAGTTTTATTGTATTTGTTAAAAAAAAACATTTTTAAGGTTAAAATTAAAACCTTCTTCCATTAGCTTTAGAAACATTCAAAATCACTAACTACTTTTTTTAAAAAAGTGATACTTTTATTATAAATAATCATAAAATAACTTCTGTTTTTCTTTAAAATCTTTTAAAAAAAATAATCTCAAGTTATCGAATATCAAAATCATTTTTTTTAATCCGTAACGGGCCCTTATTATTTCTTAGTTACAAAATTAAATTTTCTAGCTATCTCCATTATCTTATAATGTCAAATAGTGATCTTCTTTTTATTAATCATTAACTAGATTTTGGTTTTAAATAATGGAAAATTTACTCGTGCCTTTCATGTGACACTCGGAGCCGACTAGGGCGGGGAGTGGTCGCCGGTGCAAGAAGACACAAACAAGGAGCGGTTCCTAACAGGTTTCTTGGCGGATTGACATATGAATGAACCGATTATACACCCGAATGAGAGGGATCCTGAAACTGTGTAAGTATGAAACTATACAATTGTGGATGACTTATATGAATTGATTGGTACCACATATACCAACAAGATGCGTCTTTTTTTTTTTTGTAGCCCATCACTTAAAAACTCCACAGTTAAGCATGCTTTACTTGGAGCAATTCTGGGATAGGTGACCTACTGAAAAATTTTCTTATGAAGCATGTGAATGAGGATATAAAACACGTTAAAAAAACCTGTATTGATTTGTGGGAACAGTCGTGAATCTATATTACAACAAGAGATCTTACATTTCGTACGGATACAAAACACTAGTAGACAGTATAAAATGTGTTGCACTGTTAACTTTGTAGTTTTTAATGGATGATAAGTCAATGGTACAATAGTGCAGCAAAGTGTTTATTATATTATACCACATGCGACAACAGTGATATCGTATGCGTGCAGTAGCACTTTTGCAAAGGTAAAATCTGCTGCATTGACTGAAGGCAGGAGAAGATTCAGATGCTAAGTTAGTTGGGTTGTTATAAATTTTCATGGAGTTAATTATAATACATAGATTATCAATCAATTATATATTATCATATTATTAAAAATATTTAAATTTTATAATAATTATCTTAAAAGATATATATAGAATGATATGTGATTGATAAATAGTATGAAAATCTTTAATGAAGATGTGACATGATTTTTATCCCGTGAGATCAGTTTCTAGTACAAACAAATTGCGCCTTAGTTTTCATTTTTGTTTTCGGGCTTTGTGGAGTTGCTGTATTGTTTGGTTTGGGTTATGGGCGTCTGTATCTTTCGGTGGTTGATAAAAAGGTTTAAAAAATTAGGCTGATGTATTTTTGGTCAGTTTGGGCCACATTTTGAGTGCTGTTTTCATAATATTTTAAGACTTACAAAATTTAAAATTAAATCAGAAAATATCTTCACTTAAATTATTATCTTATATATAACATGATAATATTGAATTTTACATAGATATAATTTGTTTCGAAATATGTATTGTTAAACATTGTTTAATTGTAGTTTTGTACTTCTATAATTTCATCATTCATTTATCTACGCATAATGTCCAAATTTATACATGCTTAGTTTAGCTATAAAAAAAATTATACATGCTTAAAATCTTGGGTTAACTGACCCAATCCCAATCTAGACTTTAGTTGACCATAACTAAACTAGGTTAGAGTCCAAATAAATTGAGCAACAAAATATCAGTCGAGTTTGGGTTATTTTGCTGAAACCTAACCTAACCTGATCCATGAGTACCTCATTAGATGAAAAAGTAAGGGATCTAAAAGTATTGATAAAAGAAATCCATGATTTCTTTTCTTTTCTTTTTTTGTTGAATCTGTGATTTGTTTTTTATGTGCGTGTATTTTATCATAATATCAACAGTTGATTTTAGGGTTAAAATCTCTTTCTTTTGATTGTCAAGTAGTAATTTAATGTCAAATAATTCCTCTTTTTATAATTGAATAAAAAAATACAACATTAATAAAAAACCACCAAACATTTTTTTAAAACTAACGTATAGAAATACAACATTGTATTTAATATTAACTAAAAAAACATATCCGGTAATAAATCTCAAATCGGGATTCTCTAAAAAATTAGTATATAATTTAAAATTTAAAATTTAAAATTTAAACGAGATTTTAATAATTATCAGTATTTTACTTACAATGGTTATTCCCCTAGATCCTTGCTCTTTGTATATGGGATTAGAGTACCATTTGTACTCTCTATCTATATACTTTTGTGCTTATTTAAAAAAATTATCAGCTCCTAACTTTAGTCTCAATAAATTTTCAGCCATATAAAATTTTTAGGAACAATGAGTAACAAACCAATGACAAAGTAATAAATCCAAACTCAATCTCTCTTCATAAATAAATCTTGACGAAAGCAGAGCCATTTCTTAAGACAATAATGTCATCTGAATAAAAGGTACATCCTCATCTGAATAAAGGTACAAGGAAGTACTCTGCCCAAAGAAGCTGCAACGAGAGAAATGTCATCAGCAACAAGATAAAATACCAATCATTCATGTTCAACTAATGCACAGTACTAGCTTGGGACAATGTTGACTTTTTCAAAAGATAAAAATAGATCAATAATTGACTAAGCACACTAGCTTTTCTTTTACTTTTAATGGTTATTATACTGAGAGGAACAACTTGGGAAATCACACTATCAATTTTTTTTTCAAATGGTAAACAGTTTATAAAGTTGCGGGATTACCTTCCAGATAAAAGTATAGAAGGAATGTAAGGCAGCGTTGCTCTTCATATCTACAGATTTGGCATGAAACCAGAGGACTAAAGCCAGAATAGCATGTCCCAAACCCTAACACATTGAAAGTGAAAATAATTTCAAACTTCTGTTGAATTGATCAAACAATTCCACATTCACTTTTATATATAAAAGTTCAATGTAATTGAGATATTGTTTTCATCAGAAGATGTTTCCTTACAAGACAAATACTATATACTATACTACAACCTGATAATATTAAACGAAATTGGAGTGTGGATCCATTTGTTTTTGTCAAACAACAAAAAATTATGAAAGGAGTAAAAGATACTCCAACCCTTACACAGAAAAAACAAAATTCCAAAAACATATCAATGATCACAGCTAGGAGTGAGCACGAGTCGGGTTGGGTCGGGTTTGGGGGAAATCTGGGCACAGCCCCAATCAAATGTGTTCGGGCTGGGTCTGGTCAGGTTTAGAAAAAAATATTGTATAACCTGAACCAAACGTACCCGACTATATTCGGGTTGGGTTGGGTCAGGTAGTCAGGTTAGCATTTAAAAAATAAAAAACAAAAATAGAAAAAAAAAACCACCCCACCTCCAGTAACCTACCCAATGAGCCTCTCTTTTATACTCCCTCCCTCCCCCTGGTTCATCAGAGGTTGCCTCCAACAACATGCAAATCTCGGAGATCTTGCTTCAGTGCTTCTAGTTCCCCATCATGCAAGCCGCCAACACTCCAATGCTATGCAAGAAACACTCACCGCAGCCACGACGACGAGTGGATGGAGGGGATACGAGGAGACGGAATGATGAAAATTGGAATCGATGTGACAGAATGCTAGAGACGACGAGGAGACAGAACATTGGTCGCCGGTAGGAGAATAGTGCTGCTGTGACCTTCTGTGAGGTAAGGGACGACGGTCATGGGTGAGTGAGAGATGAGACTGAGGTTGTGAGGGTAGGGTTGAAAAAACATATCTTGTGAGTTGTGATGAACTGAACTGAACTAATGTATATCTGAGTTGGGTGTTCATCGGGTTGGAAAATCTAGAACCCGATACCAAACCCATACTATTCGGGTTCCATAAATTTGAACCCAACTCAACTAAATCACCCGAACCAACCCAAATAATTTGGGTGGGTTGGTCGTGTTGATTGGGTCACCTGGTCGGCCCAGGGCCACGACACCTCCTAATCACAACATCATTTAATAAATAGAAAGGGAATAAAGCATTAGTCTGAAAATGAAAAATAAACACCATTTATTCCAGGAGAAATCCAAGATCAAAATCGAACTTTAACCAAATATGTAATACTTAGTAAATCTAGTTGTTTCTGTAATATCTGGAGTCTACATCAGTGATGTAACACTCTCTTAGTCTACATCAGTTTTGAAGGATGTATAGATGAGCAGCATTAATGTCACGCTGCTCCAAGAAATATCCTTTTGATTTGCCACTAAATCTGCCCGGATAGTTGAATATTGATATAGGAGAACTAGTTGAACTATCTTCACCCGAATCAACATTAGTAGGCATCCTAGTCCTTCTAGTGTCAACTTCATCTGGATAGTAATAAGAGGCAAAAGTGGAAGTCTCCTCTACTAAGTATGCTACACAAATGGAACCCTCTACTCGTGCCTTGTTCTTGACTTTGTGTTTAAGGGAGTACAAAAACCTATTAAAGAGGGATACATACAAATAATTACTAGTTTTAAGGAAAGCTAAACTACGACTTCGTGTTTTTGAATTTAATATATATTAATTAAAATAATTGATGTTGTATACCTCTCAAATGGATACATCCAGTGGTATTGGACTAGACCACCAACTCTTGCTTCGTAAGGTAGATGAATTGGAAGGTGTTCCATTGAATCAAAGAAACTCGGCAGGAATATTTGTTCCAACTTACATAACAACACGGGTATCTTGACTTCCACATCCTTTAATTGTTTCACATTTAGTGTTGTCGAAGTAAGCTCCCTGAAAAAGTGGCTAAGCTCAACAAGTGGGTTCCAAATTGGTTTCAGTAACGCGTCGAACGTAATTGGAAGCAATCGTTGCATGAACACGTGACAATCATGACTCTTCATTCCATGTAACTTTGCTTCCTTAATGTCAACACATCTACCTAGATTGGAAGCATACCCATCGGGTAACTTTAGTTCTTTAACCCACTTACAGACAGTTACTTTCTATGGTTTGCTTAGTGTATAACTTGCCTTCGGTTTGATAAGTCTGCCACGACCACCGTCCTGCAACTCAAGCTCCTTCCGATTACAGATTTCAGTCAAATCCAATCGAGCTTTATTTGTATCATTTATCGTCCACTTGATGTCCATCACAGTGTCAAACACTTTCATAAACACATTCCTCTCAGTATGCATGACATCAATGTTGTGACGGAGTAGGTGCATTCTCCAATACGGTAACCTCCAAAATATACTTTGTTTCGACCAATTATGCTTGACGCCATAATCAGGAATATGTTCTCCTTGGGATTCATGGACGAGTGGAAAGTCCTCTACTCTACGCCATACATTAGGACCAGACAAACACGGTGGAGGGGGTTATGGTCTCCGCATTCTTGTTCCTCCTATAAGGATGATCTTGTGGAAGGAATTGACGATGACAATCAAAATATGAAATCTTTCTACTGTTTTTAAGCATGAATGCCTTCGATCGCTCCATACATATTGGGCAACCAAGCTTCCCCGCGGTCACCCAACCCGACATCATCCCATAGGCGGGAAATTCATTGATCGTCCACATCAAAGTTGCTTTCATCATAAAATTTTGCCTCAAAGATACTTCATAAGTCAACACACCATCATTCCACAACATTGTCAACTCATCTATCAGTGGCTGCAAGTACACATCAATCTTCCCTTTTGGATTAGACGGACCCGAAATTATGACTGTCAGGAACATAAACTCCTGCTTCATGCACATCCCTGGGGGAAGATTGTACAGAGTCAGGATAACCGGCCAACAAGAGTATGCTTTTCCAGACTGCCCAAAAGGATTAAATCCATTCATGCATAATCCCAATAGGATGTTCCGAGGGTCCTACAAAAACGTCATATGAACCCTATCAAAATGCTTCCAAGCTTCTCCATCCGATGGATGACACAAGACATCTTGCTCCCTCTCATGCTCACTATGCTACCTCATGTGAGATGCAGTGGCCATTGAAGAGTACGATCTTGTAAATCTTGGGACGAGCGTAAAGTACCACATCTTTTTTAGAGCGGTCTTCTTCTCAATGCCCCTCCTAGTGCTTGAAAAGGTTCACTTGTGCAGATATTTTTTTACTTAGGGTTTGTGATTTGTGATTTGTGATTTTTAGGTTTAGGGTTTAAATTCATAAATTTAATTAACAAGCCAAAGTTAACATCTAGCAACTTGAGGCAAACCCAATGTGTGACAATGCTTGTTTCTTTAACAATGCTTATAGGTGCCTAGGCAATAATCTCCACTAACATATTCTTCCTCATATGGTATATTTGACACAAAGAAACAAGATGATCATGCAACGAATAGAGAAATGCCAAGGGACAACCATAAGAATCATAATGAACAAAAATAAAAAGCTCCCAAAACATGCATGCTAACATAAACACAGCACACACAGTGAAGTGACACACAAATACCTACATGAAAACTGAAACTAGGGAAAGGGTTGGTCATTTACTAAACCAAATTAGCCTATTATTTGCCTTCTAATCAGTATATATGTGCCATTGTGTTTTTTCAAACAATTCTAACAATTCTAACACAGATTGAAAACTAAAATCACAAACCCTAACAGATTGAAAACTAAAATCACAAACCCTAACACATATATTGAAATGAGAGACAGACAGAGAGCTTGCCGGAGTTTGTAGAGAAGACTGGACACTGATTTCTTTGTTGTGGTGGTCACTCTTAGGTGTGGGTTCTCTAAGAAAGGGAGCACATTGAGTTAGGGGTAAAAAAAATAAGAAAATGAAGGATGAAGGAGGGGGAGGAACTCACCTGAGGAATGGGAGCACAGCGGTGGCTCGATGGTGGTGGCGGCCTGATGTGGTGGATTCCGGCAAGTGTACCGGATTCGTCGCCAAGTAATAAAAAAGATATCGATCCCACAGACCGTGATCTCAAATCACAACTAATTATCAAATCAATTAAACTGGACTATATAGAGAGTATTTTGAAAAGGTTTTGGTTTTTGAAATCAGAATCAAGTAGCAATCAAATTCAAAATTGCAATCAATTAAAACAGAAAAGTAAATCAATTTGGGGTTTTTCAAATCTAAAGGGATTCCTAGGAATTGGGTTACCAACAAGATTGTTTATGTTACTAAATTGACTACCCCTTGTTAATTATCAAAATTGCTTTGAAGGCGAATTTATCCTAAACTAGTTAATGCTCCCTCTCGGGTTACAAAAACCATGCCCAATTAAACCAACCCCTACTCTCGTGGTAGATGAATTTAGATTGAACCCTTTACGCTTTGTGACAATTCGTTAATCCTCGAAGGACCGCTTCTAACTCTCGTGATTTAAGTCTTAAGTCTGATTCTATAGATCCGATACCTAAGTTCACCGCTAGGTTCTTCCTTAGAATATCTACCACATGCAAATAAGTGGCCACCGAATTCACGAGTAATTAAAACAATAGAAATCAGATCTAAATCAAAATCGAAATTAACGAAGGTAAAACATCAATTCACAACATAAAAACAGATCTTGGGCATAGCCCCAATCCCTAGAAATAAAGCTACTACTCAAGCATTGCCATGGTGATGACAAGCTTGGTTAACAAAAACATGAAATAAAAAATAAAACCTAAGAGAAGAGAAGAAGAGGAAGGAGAGAATCCTAATTTTGCCTAAGTGTGGCAGCCCCAAAAAGCCCTCTTTAGTCTCTGCCTAATTGCCCTATTTATAGATTAGGGTAATTTGAATCCCAATCAAATACAAATTCAGATGAAATCAGTTTATTCAGATCCAAATATTGCGCGTCACGACCGTGATGGCTATCACGGCCAGGCCGTGAAGGATTCTGCCTTGGGCGTTGCTTAACTAATTGGTATGTCACGACCGTGATGCTCATCACAGCTAGGTCGTGATGGGCTCTGTTTGGCTCAGTTTCTTCACTTTTCAAGCCCCATCTTTATGCAAGCTCCATCATGGCTAATCTCGAGCATTTTAATCCTTAATTCCTGCAAAACAACACCACAAAACCGCCTTACCCGTTCCAAGGTAAAAACTAACCAAAATCAAATTAAATATGCCTAAGCTATATGAAAATGCATGCAAAATGATAAGCAAATATGAGGTGAAATCACAGTCATCAAACTACCCCAAGCTTAAGATTTTGCTTGTCCTCAAGCAATAACTAAGGCCAGAAAAAATAATCAATCAAAGCAAGGACAGTGAATTCTAGAACCCGAGTAACTAATCCAAGTAACAGGCATATTCAATAAATACCCAATAGACAATCAATTTCAAGTCCAATTAGAAGCTTAGGTTTTCTAGATTCATGTCTCTCACCAATTCGGACACTCTTCTCACCTCACTCAAGTGTTTAAGGGTATATGACAATTCGCTCAATTTCCTCAAGGAAGGTACCCTACCATAAGCTCGATTTTAAACCAAATCTCTACTTTATTAATGAAAACACATAAGAATCAAGAGGTCTTTTATTTTGGTTGTAATGGAGCCATGGGATTAATCGTTAGGTGGGGAAATCAAGAAAAGGAAATTTCAAGAAGGCTAAACAGAATATCAAAAATACAAAGGATGGCAACCTTCTAAAATACCTTTTTGGGCTTTTTAGTTCACTTTTCCACCTTTCTTTCTTTCTTTCTATTTTATTTCTCACTTTCTTTTTGTCATCCTCTTCTCCATTTTTTTGTTTATTTTATTTAATTTATTTGGAGAATGGGAGATTTTCAATTCAAGAGAAATAATTTTCTAACTTTCTCATCTCACAATTCATTTTTCAAACTACCTTTTTACCCTTTTTGCAATACTTTAGAAGGTGCCATGCCAACCATCATTCATCAAATTATTTCAAGGTACCAAGAAAAGTATTTTATTTTTTTAAGCTCAAAATTGGGCAACTAAGGGGTAGCATTTAATCAATCAAAGCTCAGAAGGCCAGAAAAATACCTAGTGCCTCGATCATTTTCAAATATGTTTTAAAAAAAATTTAAGTTTCAAAACGGTTTCAAGTCAAGTTCTAGAGAATACAATCCAAGAGGAATAAGACACTATCACAAAGAAGGGGGTAGATTTAGTGAGTACCCCTTTTAGGCTCAAAAATCTCTCATTTAGTAGTTTAAAATCAGTGAGAAACACAAATCTAAGGAACCACATGCTAATTATCAACTATCAAAAGATCATCTCAAGCGTTTTTATTTTTAGCCTTATCACAAGAATAAAAAATTGGGTTCAAAAATTCACTGTCTCAATTTATTTGGTACCAAGTTCTCACAATCGGATGCATAATCCAAGCAATGAGGCAATCTAATCATGTGATCATGCAAAACTATGCCTATATGAATGCAACATGAAAAATGCAAAAAATGCAAAAAAAAAAAAAAAATCAAGAATACCCCTACCCCAAGCTTAAAAACTTACATTGTCCCCAATGTAAATAATCAAGTCAGAGAGAGGAGAAAAATAGAACAACTCACCGAGGTGGTAGCGGGTGCTGGCTCACATGCCTAGTCAAATAGATGCTGGGAAATGTGTCACGGCCGTGATCAATTCTGGTCTATAGGAGCTGGCTTGTCACGGCCATGACTTCCATCACGGCTAGGTCGTGATACATTCTGACCTTCAGGGTCCTTCTCATCACGCCCGTGATGGATATCACGGCTGGGCCGTGATCCTTTCTGATCTTCTCTGGTTAGCTAATCACGGCCGTGACCACCGTCGCGGCCTGGGCGTGATGACTTCTGACTTTATCTGTCCTTGGCTTTTTGCTCTTCCTTCCTTCTTAACCTGAAAACACTTGGCAAAACCATCAATTAGTGATCTTTCTTCTCTAAATCTCCTCAAGTTATTCAAAAACAAAATTAAAAAACAAATGGAAAAGGGAAAGAAAACTTGGGTTGCCTCCCAAGAAGCGCTTATTTACGGTCTTAAGCTTGACCATACTTATTTCAATCAACCGGGGTCGACTGGGACTAGAAGTTCAAGAACACTTCTCTTCCATGGAAGTCCTTCAAAGAGCCGATTTTGTTCATATGGCCAATTGCGCTTTCGCTTCGCTCTCTTCACTCTGAGCTTCATGGCCTTACATCCTCCCGGCGGAAGTTTTATTTCCACATGATGAGCAACTCCAACTTCATCACCCTTGGGTGCATCATTTGTCTTGCAAAGCTTCGAAGTCCCTTCCATGTTGAGCTATCCCTTCACCTCTAGAGACATTATATCGATCTTCTACACATGACTCTCAAAAGGAGGGTCGTTATATGAGTTAGTCAAATCAAAATCTACCCTACCTTCTTCTACATTTAAAGAGAGCTTGCCATTTTTTACGTCTATTATCGCTCTAGCTGTGGCCAAGAAAGGCCTTCCAAGAATGATAGGGAATTTAGAATTCCCGTTCATATCCAACACCATGAAGTCGGTAGGAATGAAAAATTTCCCTACCTTAACAGGGACATTCTCTAGTATGCCTAGAGGAGTTTTAGTTGAGCCATCCGCAAATTGTAAAGAGAATTTGGATGGACTCAATTTCTCGGCTCCTAACCTCTCAAAGATGGTAAGCGACATCAAACTCGCACTAGCCCCTAAGTCACATAAGGCTTGGTCTATTTTCACTTCTCCAATTGAGCAAGCAATAGAGAAACTACCTGGATCTTTTAGTTTAGGAGGCATATTAGTTTTTATCATGACATTGTGCTCCTCAATTAAGCTCTTAGTTTCTATTTCTACTTGCTTTCTCTTGACCAACCTTTGTGGGAAAGGTATTGGGGGTTGGTACGGTGGTGAAGGGACGTATTTTGGCTCTATTTCTTCATCTTCGCTCATGTCCTCCTCACATTCCACATCCTTTTCAACCACCCCAAGCTTATCATCCCTTAAGTATATAACATTACAATGTTCATTGGGATTAACTTCGGGTTGTCCCGGAAACGTACCCTTAGGTCTAGAGTATGTACTAGCTTGTTGGGCAATCTGAGTTTTTAACATCTTATTATGGATGGCTAAGTTATCTACCTTAGATGCTAACTCTTTTATTGCCTCATTGACTGCCCTACCTTGTTACCTAAACTCTTCATTTTGCTTTGTTTGAGTTTCAACAAAGTTTTCCAAGAGATACTCAAGTTTAGACTTTTGTATCTGAGGATACCCCGATGCGGGTTTCCTATTACCTTGGCCTTCCTGGAATTCGTGGTTCAATGTGTTGCTGTGGTTCCCGTACGAGAGGTAAGGGCTATTCTTCCTTCCTTAGTTGTAAGGATTTGGGGGAGCATAGTTTGGCAACTTCGGGTTCATGTCATAGAAGTTGTGACAAGGGTTCACTTGTTCCCCTGAAGCACCGGATCCATAGGCAATACCTCGTGGCCACTCCATTATGTCATGTCCCTGCATTCCACAAATCTCAAAAACAGTATTAGTAGCACCTATTGAACTCACATTAGCCTTTTCAAGCTGATCAAAGCGTTTATTCAGTGAGTCAATTTTAGACATAATGAGACCAGTGCTATTCATTTCAAACTTACCCCCCGAAATCTTTTTCGGGTTATTACCTCTTTTCGAGCTCCATTGGTGGTAGTTGGTGGCTACGTTTCCAATGATATTGAATGCCTTCGTCAGAGGCCTACCAGTTGCGAAGTCAAGTGACACCTTCGAAGAGTAATCCAATCCGTTGTAGAAGGTGTGCACTAACAACCACCTTTCGAGTCCATGATGTGCGCAAGACTCCAACAATCCCTTATAGCGATCCCAAGCTTCGAATAAGCATTTTCCGTCCTTTTGAAAGAACCCGGTGATCTGAGTTCGTAGGTAAGGCGTCTTGGATGGAGGGAAGAATTTCTCCAAGAATGCTTGCTTCAGTTGGTCCCAAGTCGACAAGGTATTAGCGAGCACTTGCTTCAGCCAAGCTTTTGCCTTTCCAGTAAGAGAGGAGGGGAACAACCGCAAGCGTATAGCATCGACCGGGGCATCATGAATCCTAATTGCATCGGTGAACTCCAAGAATGTCTCCACGTGATCAGTCGGGTCCTCCGAGGGCAATCCTCTGAATTGATTTGCCAAATCATGCTAATTAGCACAGGCGGAATAGTGTAGTTCTCCACCTCGATCTCTGGCCTAGCAATCCCAGTTCGCAAACCCCTCGCATTTGGGGCTGCGTAGTCCTTCAGTGATTTGGTATCCGGAAGATTCGCCATGAGTGGAATGAGAATCAACCTCTCTCTCTCTTTGTAGTCTCTTACGTCTATGAAAGGTCCTCTCGATTTCAGGGTCAACCTCAATAAGGCTTCCAAGACTTAGGGATCTTTGCATAAAAGAGAAAAACACAGAGAGACAGATACTCTAGAGAGAAAAAGAGATAAAATATATTTTTTTTATTTAAAAAAATTAAATAAAAAGAAAAAGTCCAGAAAAATCAATTTAAAAATTAAATTGAGATTCGAGAAAGCACAGTCCCCGGCAATGGCGCCAAAAACTTGATGTGGTGGATTCCGGCAAGTGGGATTCTTCGCCAAGTAATAAAAAAGATATCGATCCCACAGAGACCGTGATCTCAAATCACAACTAATTATCAAATCAATTAAACTGGACTATATAGAGAGTATTTTGAAAAGGTTTTGGTTTTTGAAATCAGAATCAAATAGCAATCAAATTCAAAATTGTAATCAATTAAAACAGAAAAGTAAATCAATTTGGGGTTTTTCAAATCTAAAGGGATTCCTAGGAATTGGGTTACCAACAAGATTGTTTATGTTATTAAATTGACTACCCCTTGTTAATTATCAAAATTGCTTTGAATGTGAATTTATCCTAAATTAGTTAATGCTCCCTCTCGGGTTACAAAAACCATGCCCAATTAAACCAACCCCTACTCTCGTGGTAGATGAATTTAGATTGAACCCTTTACGCTTTGTGACAATTCGTTAATCCTCGAAGGACCGCTTCTAACTCTCGTGATTTAAGTCCTAAGTCCGATTCTATAGATCCGATACCTAAGTTCACCGCTAGGTTCCTCCTTAGAATATCTACGACACGCAAATAAGTGGCCACCGAATTCACGAGTAATTAAAACAATAGAAATCAGATCTAAATCAAAATCGAAATTAACGAAGGTAAAACATTAATTCACAACATAAAAACAGATCTTGGGCATAGCCCCAATCCCTAGAAATAAAGCTACTACTCAAGCATTGCCATGGTGATGACAAGCTTGGTTAACAAAAACATGAAATAAAAAATAAAACCTAGGAGAAGAGAAGAAGAGGAAGGAGAGAATCCTAATTTTGCCTAAGTGTGGCAGCCCTAAAAAGCCCTCTTTAGTCTCTGCCTAATTGCCCTATTTATAGATTAGGGTAATTTGAATCCCAATCAAATACAAATTCAGATGAAATCAGTTTATTCAGATCCAAATATTACGCGTCACGGCCGTGATGGCTAGGCCGTGACGGATTCTGCCTTGGGCGTTGCTTAACTGATTGGTCTGTCACGGCCGTGATGCTCATCACGGCTAGGCCGTGATGGGCTCTGTTTGGCTCAGTTTCTTCACTTTTCAAGCCCCATCTTCATGCAAGCACCATCATGGCTAATCTCGAGCATTTTAATCCTTAATTCCTGCAAAACAACACCACAAAACCGCCTTACCCGTTCCAAGGTAAAAACTAACCAAAATAAAATTAAATATGCCTAAGCTATATGAAAATACATGCAAAATGATAAGCAAATATGAGGTGAAATCACACTCATCACGGCCTCGCGTGGTTGATAGTGTGATTTTACATCATGTTTCCTGTACACTTTTGCATGCATTTTTCATATAGATTAAGCATTCTTTATTTGATTTTAGTTAGTTTTTCCCTTGGAACGGGTGAAGCGGTTTCTTGGTGTTGTTTTGCAGGAATCAATGAAAAATCTGGTTAACTTAGAGTCAAGGGAATGAAGAAACAGTGGAGAATGCAATTCTGGGAATGCTCGCCCCGCGAGAGGTTACTCGCCTCGCGAGACTGAAGACAGCCAGAAACAACGGAATGTCATCCTTTCTGTCTCGCCCCGCGAATCACACCTCGCCTCACGAGCCTGAAGGCTGACTGTGCCAGAGAATGCAACCATTTCTGTCTCGCCACGCGAACCATGTCTCGCCCCGCGAGCCTGAGGACCAGAAGCCATCACGCCCAGGCCCTGATACTCATCACGGGCGTATTTGGGAAGGACCTTTCGGTTTCGCCCCGCGAGCCACTCTCGCCTCGCGAGAGATCAATTCTCTGAAGACCAGATTTTTAATATTCGCCTCACGAGATACGTCTCGCCCCGCGAGCGCGCGAAACCCAGAACCCCTGTTATAAGCTGTTTTAGAGCAGAATTGAGGGGGGGTTGGATTGGGAGAAAAGGAGGCGGCCAAGAAACCCTAGAAAACGCAACTTCTGCTGCTGTGGTGGCTGGGTGCATCCTTTCATGGAGTTCTTCCCTTCCTTCATCTTAGTATCTTTTCTTTTCCCTTTTACTTTGATGATGTGTAGCTAAACTCCCATTGTTGGGGTTAGGGTAGCTATTTCTAAATTCTCATGTATATGACTTGAATCTTGTATTATGGTTTTTACTTCTTTATTGAGTGATTAATTTTCTGTGCTTAATGCTTGTTGTGGCTAGCACCCCCATGACTTGATTAGTGTTTTGATATGCAATTGGAAAATTCGTATTAGAACCAGAACTGAAATTAATCACCTAGTAAACCTTGTATCTAGGAATGGAACTAGGTTTATTAGCAATTGCGTGATCCCTAATCATCATGCAAATTCATTAATCTAGGCCACCTAAGGAATTAGGGTCTATTAGTGGATTTAGGCTCTTGTCACCCGAGGAATTGGGGCTTGAGTAATTTAGTGGATTCATTGTCATATTTGAAGTAGAAACTGTTTATTAGTCACTTCATTGCATGGGGATGAAGTTTAGTGAACCTAATCCCAACATCTTTTATCATATTTGAAAACCATCTTTAATTGCCTTCCAAGTGGGTGAGAAAATTACAAAAAGAGTTTGTTTTTCTTATTTTGTTTATTTTTACTTTTGTGGGCTTCTTTTGTTGTTTTGGGCTTGACAGTTAGTTTAGAACTCTCTTCAATCCAAGAATCGATTAGATAGTAGTTGAATTGGTACTTGCTAGTACTTGTCGTAGTCCTCGTGGGAACCATAAAACGGTCTCACCACCGTATTACTTGCACGACTGGGTATACTTGCCCAGAAATGTCAACAAGTTTTTGGCGTCGTTGCCGGGGACTGCGTTTCAATACTAGCATATCCATTTTGGTTACTAATTTAAGCAAAAAAAAAATTCTGTTATAAATTTTTTTTTCTGTTATAATTTTCTGTTCTGTTTTTGCTGTCATTTTTCTGGTGTGTTTGCTGTTGTGTGCTAACCTTTACTGCTAACACTCTTGCTTGCTAGACTGTTTTTGTATGCGAGGTACTATCCCATCTGACCAACTCCTCTACGACCCAAAAATTAAAAGAACAGCTAGGGCGAATAGGAGGCAAGCAAGACAGCAGAATTTGTTAGCACAACAAGGAGAAGAACAAGAGACTTCCACCTCTCAAGTTTGTCAAGAAGAACTCAGGATGGCAGGCAATGGTGAAGATGCTCCACCCCGGAGGACACTTAGGGACTATGCCAATACAAATGTCAACCGGCATGTCACTAGTATAGTGAGGCCTCCAGTGAACTGCAACAACTTTGAAATCAAGCCAAATCTCATCAATATGGTTTCACAAAATCAGTTTGCTGGGTTGGAGAAGGAAGATCCTAACAGTCATGTTTCCAATTTCCTAGAGTTGTGCGATACGATGAAGATAAATGGTGCCTCCGATGATGCAATTCGCCTGAGGTTGTTTCTAGGCTCCAATCACAACCAAGGGGGAGCTTCACTACATAGGATAACTTAGAGGCAAAATTTCTGGCAAGGTTCTTCCCCACCTCAAGATTTGTGAAGACAAGGGGTGACATCATAAGCTTTGCTCAACAAGAAGGCAAGACTCTGCATGACGCCTGGGACAGGTTCAAAGTCTTACTCCAAAGATGTCCAAATCATGGGTTTGATGATCTTACTCAGATGCAAACATTCTTCAATGGACTGAGGCCGTCAACCAGGTATATGTTGGATGCCTCAGCTGGAGGTTCCATGAACACAAAGACAGCAGAGGAAGCATTGGTTTTGATAGAGGCTATGGCATCTAATGACTACTTGATGCATCATGATCGGGGTCCCACATCAAGAAGGGGAGTGTTGGAGTTAGATTCACAAACTGCACTGTTGGCTCAGAACAAGCTCATGACACAACAACTGGAGTCTCTTACCAAGCAACTAGCTCAACTCCCACAACAACTCCAAACTGTTCAAGGGATAACCATGCCACCACAACAGGTGATGAGATGTGATTTTTGTGGAGAAGATCATGATAATGGAAGATGTGAGGCACCACCTAGTTCCCATGAGGAAGCTAATTATATGGGGAACTATGGGCGGCAAGGCAACAACCAATTCCCTAGCAACTACAACCAAGGGTGGAGGAATCAACCAAATTTTGGTTGGAAGCAAGATGCCGGACAAACAAGCAAGCCTCTTCCTACACAACCGCCTCAAGACCGGATTTCTAACTTGGAGAGCACCCTCAACCAGTTCATGCAGATATCCATGTCAAACCAGAAAAACACTGATGCTTCTATAAAGAACTTGGAGGTTCAAGTTGGACAGATTGCAAAGCAACTAGCAGAACAATCCAGCAGCAGTTTTTCAGGTAACACTCAGACAAATCCTAAAGAGCACTGCAAGGCTATTGTTTTGAGGAGTGGTAAAAATCTTGAGCAAGAGGGTGGTGAGCCTTTGTTGAAAAATCAGAGAGAGGATGAAGAAACAGAAATAAATGCTGAAAAAACTGAACTGAGTAAAGAAAAAGGTAAAGAGGTTAAGGTTGAGGAAGAAGAAAAGGCCAGCGAACAAGACAAGAGGGAGAAGCTAGTGGATGAGAATTCAATCTTGCGGAAGACTAAAAGTCAGATTTTGAAAGATGGAGACAAGCCTCAAGTGATCCCCTCTTATGTGAAGTTTCCATACCCTCATTTGAGCAAGAAGAAGGAGAAGGAAGAACAGTTTGCCGAATTCCTTGACATCTTCAAGCGGTTACAGATCAACATACCCTTTGCTGAAGCACTAGAGCAGATGCCAACTTATGCAAAATTCATGAAGGAGTTGCTCACAAAGAAAAGAAAGTTTAAAGAAGGCGAGACTGTTGCCTTGACTGAAGAGTGCAGTGCGATACTTCAAAGGAAGCTACCTCCTAAGCTTAAAGATCCTGGTAGTTTTACAATCCCTTGCACTATTGGGAGTGTTGCTATTGGGAAGGCCTTATGTGACTTGGGAGCAAGTATCAATTTGATGCCGCTTTGAATTTTGAACAAGCTTGGAGGTGGAGAGGTGAAGCCAACAAGGATGGCATTACAACTAGCAGACAGATCCATCAAGCGTCCTTATGGTATTCTGGAAGACGTCTTGGTTAAAGTGGACAAGTTTATCTTCCCAGAAGATCTTGTGTTATTAGACATGGAGGAGGATGCTGAAGTTCCACTTATATTGTGGAGGAGGTGCGTTAGTCAAGAGGAAGCAAGGAAAGTTTTGTGGCATTGTCATAACTCTCCATATGGTGGACATTACAATGGGGATCGGACAGCTGCAAAGGTCCTCCAATCTGGGTTCTTTTGGCCCTCAATATTCAAGGACTCTTTCAATCATGTGAAGAGTTGTGAAAAATGCCAGAGGACCGGGAACATTTCAAGGAGGGATGAGATGCCACTGCAGAATATATTGGAAGTTGAGGTATTTGACTGTTGGGGCATTGATTTTATGGGTCCACTTCCACCTTCATTCTCCAATGAATATATCTTGGTGGCGGTGGACTATGTCTCTAAATGGGTGGAGGCCATTGCAACTCCAAAGAATGATGCCCAAACAGTGATCAAGTTCATCAAGAAGAATATCTTTGCCATGTTCGGTGTCCCAAGGGTTCTTATAAGTGATGGAGGATCTCACTTCTGCAACTCGCAACTGGGAAATGTGCTGGCCAAGTATGATGTGAGGCACAAGGTGGCATCCCCCTATCATCCGCAAACAAATGGGCAAGCGGAGGTCTCTAACCGAGAGATTAAGAGAATTCTGGAAAAGACCGTGGCCGCTTCAAGAAGAGATTGGGCAAAGAAGTTGGACGATGCCTTGTGGGCCTACCGGACTGCACTGAAAACTTTTGTGGGGTTATCCCCGTTTCAGATGGTCTATGGAAGGGCATGTCACTTGCCCGTAGAGTTGGAGCATCGAGCCTTTTGGGCGTTGAAGTTATTGAATTTTGATGTCACTCTGGCGGGTGAGAAAAGAGTGAATCAGCTGCATGAGTTAGAGGAGATGCGCCTGAATGCATATGAGAATGCAGCCATTTACAAGCAGCGAGTCAAGACCTACCACGACAAGAAGATCGTGATGAAAACATTTCGACCGGGACAACAAGTTTTACTGTTCAATTCCCGGCTGAGATTGTTTCCGGGCAAGTTGAAGTCTAAATGGTCGGGACCGTTCATTGTCAAGGAAGCCGCACCTCATGGAGTTGTGGAAGTGGAGGATCCTACTTCAAAAAGGACCTTCAAAGTCAATGGCCAAAGACTTAAAGCCTACTTGGGTGGTGACTTCGAGAGATTGATCTCAGCTGTGCACCTTCATGATCCTTGAGGTCATCTACCCGTCAAGCTAGTGACGTTAAAGAAGCGCTTATTGGGAGGCAACCCAAGTTTTCTTTTCATTTATAATTTGAGAAGATCAAGAGTTTTCTTTTACTAATAAATTTGCCAAGTGTTTCCAGGGTAAGAAGAAGGAGGGAAGAGCAAGAAGACAAGAAAAAGCAAAGCCAACACCCACCGCCGCCTCGGTAAGTCGTTCCAATTTTTATTTCCTCTCTCCAACTTGATTGTTTACATTGGGGACAATGTAAATTCTTAAGCTTGGGGTAGGGGTATTTTGCATTTGCATTTTTCATGTTGCATTCATATAGTTTTGCATGATCACACAATTAGATTGCCCTTGTTTAGATTTTGCATCCAATTGTGAGAACTAAGTGTCAAATAACTTGAGATAGTGAATTCTTGAACCCAATTCTGTTTATTCTTGTGATAAGGATACAAATAAGAAATGCTTGAGATGATCATTGATAGTTGATAATTAGCATGTGGTTCTGTAGATTTGTGTTTCTCATTGATTTCTGAACTACTAAAATGTGAGAAATTTGAGCCAAAGGGGTACTCACTAAATCTACCCCATTCTTTGTGTTAGAGTGTTATTCCTCTTGGATTGCTTTCTCTAGAACTTGACTTAAAACCATTTTGAAGCTTAAAAATTTTTGAAAACATTTTGGAAAATGATTGAAGCACTAGGTATTTTTCTGGCCTTCTGAGCTTTGAATGACTAAATGCTACCCCTTAGTTGCCCAATTTTGAGCCTACATGAATAAAATACTTTTCTTGGTACCTTGAAATATGTGGATAAATGATGATTGATAAGGGACCTTCTAAAGCATTAAAAAAAAGGGTAAAAAGGTAGTTGAAAAAAAATATGGGATGAGAAAATCAGAAAAATATTTCTCTTGAGCTGAAAATATTCCCTTCTCCAAATAAAAGAAAAACAAAAGAAAAAGAAAACAAAAAATAGAGAAGGGGATGACAAAAAGAAATGAGAAATAAAACAAAAGAAAGGAAGAAAGATGGAAAAGTAAATCAAAACCCAAAAAGGTATTTTAGAAGGTCATGCTTTGCAATGCTGGATAGTTTGTATAGCCTTTTGAAATTTCCTTTTCTTGATTTCCCCACCTAACGATTAATCCCATGGCCCCGTTACAACCAAAGCAAAAGACCTCTTGATTCTTAATTGTTTTCATTAATAAAGTAGAGATTTGGTTGATAGTCAAGCCTATGGTAGAATTCATTCCTTGAGGAAAGTGGAGCGAATTGTCTTATTTCCCTAACACTTGAGTGAGGTGAGAAAGAGAGCCAAGCAAATGAACAAGCTTGGGGTAACCTTCAGGTGAGAAAGAGTGCCCTAGTCGGTGAGAATATGAGTCTAAGAAACATAAGCCTCTAATTGGACTTGAACTGATTGTCTCTTGCTGAATTATTTGAGATGCCTGCTACTTGGATTACTTGCTACTCGGGTTCTTAGTTCACTATCTGTAATCTGATTGTCTATTTCTTCTGGCCTTAGTGATTACTTGAGGACAAGCAATTGAATAAGCTTGGGGTGATTTGATAGTGTGATTTTACATCATGTTTCCTGTACACTTTTGCATGCATTTTTCATATAGATTAAGCATTCTTTATTTGATTTTAGATAGTTTTTCCCTTGGAACGGGTGAAGCGATTTCTTGGTGTTTTTTGCAGGAATCAATGAAAAATCTAGTTAACTTAGAGCCAAGGGAATGAAGAAACAGTGGAGAATGCAATTCTGGGAATGCTCGCCCCGCGAGAGGTTACTCGCCTCGCGAGACTGAAGACAGCCAGAAACAGCATAATGTCATCCTTTCTGTCTCGCCCCACGAATCACACCTCGCGAGCCTGAAGGCTGACTGTGCCAGAGAATGCAACCATTTCTGTTTCGCCACGCGAACCATATCTCGCCCCGCGAGCCTGAGGACCAGAAGCCATCACGCCCAGGCCCTGATACTCATCACGGGCGTATTTGGGAATGACCTTTCGGTTTCGCCCCGCGAGCCACTCTCGCCTCGCGAGAGATCAATTCTCTGAAGACCAGATTTTTAATATTCGCCTCGCGAGATACGTCTCGCCCCGCGAGCGCGCGAAACCCAGAACCCCTGTTATAAGCTGTTTTAGAGCAGAATTGAGGGGGGGATTGGATTGGGAGAAAAGGAGGCGGCCAAGAAACCCTAGAAAACACAACTTCTGCTGCTGTGGTGGCTGGGTGCATCCTTTCATGGAGTTCTTTTCTTCCTTCATCTTAGTATCTTTTCTTTTCCCTTTTACTTTGATGATGTGTAGCTAAACTCCCATTGTTGGGGTTAGGGTAGCTATTTCTAAATTCTCATGTATATGACTTGAATCTTGTATTATGGTTTTTACTTCTTTATTGAGTGATTGATTTTCTGTGCTTAATGCTTGTTGTGGCTAGCACCCCCATGACTTGATTAGTGTTTTGATATGCAATTGGAAAATTCGTATTAGAACCAGAACTGAAATTAATCACCTAGTAAACCTTGTATCTAGGAATGGAACTAGGTTTATTAGCAATTGCGTGATCCCTAATCATCATGCAAATTCATTAATCTAGGCCACCTAAGGAATTAGGGTCTATTAGTGGATTTAGGCTCTTGTCATCCGAGGAATCGGGGCTTGAGTAATTTAGTGGATTGATTGTCATATTTGAAGTAGAACCTGTTTATTAGTCATTTCATTGCATGGGGATGAAGTTTAGTGAACCTAATCCCAACATCTTTTATCATATTTGAAAACCATCTTTAATTGCCTTCTAAGTGGTTGAGAAAATTACAAAAAGAGTTTGTTTTTCTTATTCTGTTTATTTTTACTTTTGTGGTCTTCTTTTGTTGTTTTGGGCTTGATAGTTAGTTTAGAACTCTCTTCAATCCAAGAATCGCTTAGATAGTAGTTGAATTGGTACGTGCTAGTACTTGTCGCAGTCCTCGTGGGAACGATAAAACGGTCTCACCACCTATCCTGGAGCAGGGAGGGGGAGGCTCGCGGTGGTGTAGACGGTTGCAGGGAGGATGGTGGCCCAGGGTGGTGGCACGACCGGAGCAGAAGAGAGGGATGTGCAGAGATATGAGAGAAATGGGGAAGAAAAGGGGAGGGGCTCGCAATTTAGGGATTTTAGTTCTAGCGACTGAATAATTCGATCGCTAACCAGTCGCAACAAATAAATTTTGAATTTGGTCGCCAAATCCGTCGCTAAATGACCCCATTGTTATTTTTTTCCACGCGCGTTTGCGACCGAACTGATATCAGTCGTAAAAATATTTAAAATATTACTGTTGGGATAAATTTCTTCGCAAATTTGGTCGCAAAAAAATCAACAAGTTTTGACATTTAATTTTATTAACTTAGTGACTGAATTCGCGACCAATCGCTTTGCTACCATGTTTGTCGGTCGCTATGTATATTATAATTAAGAATCTAACAGGTCACAAATTCGGTCACCAATAGCAACTATAAAATTTGGTCGCTATTTTCGGTCGCCATTTGACCTTTTTTTGTAGTGCGATCCAAACCGATTTAAACCGAAAAAGCCGAACCGAAAAACCGAACAAACCAAAAATCGAAAAAATCGAACCTAAACCATTTTTTTTTTCATTTGATTGAATCGGGTTTTGGATCCCCTAATGAAATCCAATCCAATCCGATCTACTATATAGGCATACTATTATTTTTGAAATTATAGTATTACTCATACTTAAGGATTATTTTTCTTACTTTTAAGTACCTCATTATGTTAAATATTCTTGTTGGAATGACATTATGAGACTATTTAGAATAAATGATAATGTCTTGAATTTATATTTTTCTAAAAGTTTTGATGCAAACATATATATATATATATATATATATATATATATATATATATATATATATATATACATACATACATACATACATACTTGATTGAGTAAACACGAAAAAAAGGAAATCAATTAAGTAAATTTGAAAAATAATTAGTTACAATTTATTTTTAGTCGTTTCAAGGAAAACATAGGATAAATGGGAGTATATATATATAGAATTAACATTAAAGAATATTTAATATAAAAGAACATGTTAAAAATATCAATAATTATTTTTTTCTCAAACTCCCAAACTAAAATTTTGTCAAGAATTCTCTATAATTTTTCCTACTCCTCATCAAACAAATAATGGTTAACAAGGAAAAAAAATAGTTCCTTTTTATAAAGGTTCTACTGTTTTAATGTAAAGAGAAGTTAAAATAAGTATTAGACACCCTAAACTAGCTCACTTAAATGAGTGTTATCTTTTTCCCACTATTAAATATAAGTACAAAGGACACTTGACAAATAGAAAAATAAAGTATGACAAAAACCGAATTATCTAATCCAATCCAAACCACATTTAATTGGATTTGATTGGATCAAATTTTTTTAAGGAAGCAAACCAATCGAATCCAAACCGCATGTTGTTTTCATAATTGGATCGGATGACTTTTTAGCTTAAAACTGATCCAATCCAATTAATGAACACCCTATTAATATTACCATAATCGATATATTAATTTTATATATACACTTGTAATTATTTAGTATGTTTCATGCTTATAAAAAAAATTATGAAGTTTCATTTCTCTCACATATTTCCTATCTCAATTTTCTTTGACTTGTGTCATTACTATCAATACTTAACCTTCCATATTTCTTGATTGTTGATGAATAGACTAAGAGTGTGTTTGGGAAAGTTGGAAAAAAAAATTACGTTGATAATCTGTTTTCGAATAATCGATTATTGTGATAATCGATTATAATCAGAATCTGTTTTTGTTTGGGTATGTTTGCTGAAAAACGATTTTAACATAATCTATTTCGTTTGGGTGTTGCAAAATAATCACTTTTATATAGTAAATTACGAAAAAAGGATATAAAGTTATTTATATAATTTAATAAAATATGATTTTTTTACATTAAAACTTGTTAAAATATATATTTTTTTATATTTTGTCATCAATTTTTTTCTATTATAAAAAATAAAAAATTAAATAAAAGTTATTACATTTTTTTTGTTATGAAAAGTCAAACTCCCATATTATAGTACAATATTATAATAGAGCTTGCCATATATTAATAGAGCATTGTGGTGAAGAAAATGCAACAATGAAAAAGTATCTCAGTTACGTTGGGGGCAATAGGGATGAAGTAGTCTATGCGTTCGGGGTAGGGATGACAATTTTATCTATACTCACGGATACTTGCGGATAAAATCCGTAATAGGTGTGGGGTGGGTAGTTAAACGGATGTCCGTGAGTAAAATAAATGGGCAATTCCAATACCCGTCTATAAACAGGGCGGTGACGGGTATCACACTATCCATACCCGCGGATACCCGCACCCGTTACTTAATTACTATAATATCCTTTATTATATATATCTACTATCAAAGTCCTTATATCATTTCCTAGATAATTTTCATCTATTGTGTTGTTTCATAGATATTTTAAGTGTGATGTATTAATTTGTAGGTCCTATTTTGTTCTTAACGTAGTGATTTGTTTAAGTTTTCTATGTATTTTTTTAATTAAAAAACAGATTTGTTTGTTTTTCATAACTACCTATGGATGTCTGCAGATATCCGTGAAAACTCGCGAATCCGTTAAGAACCCGTTAAACAGGTATCCGTACGGATACGAGACGGGTACGAGTGAATTTTTTATCCAACATGATGGATAGCGAGTAACCAATATCCGTGCCCGTCCCGCCCGGTTGACGTCGCTAGTTGGGGGCAAGAGGGATGAAATGGGAAAAGGCAGTGTGACACCAAAGTTGCTTCACGTACGCTAACATCGAGGGGTAAGTTGGGAAAGTACCATCTGAGCTAAAAATTAATCTATTGGAAACAATCAAACAGTCCAATAATTCACATGGTGATAAAACAGCTTCTTTAAGGCATACAAGTTTTTTTTACAAATTCATCATGAGACCCAAACAAAGATTTTTTTTAAAAAAACTTTTTTCCAACCAAAACAGCTGAAAGTCCAATAATTAAGTATTCCCAATCATGCTCTAACGGACAAAGACTTGCGTGGATTTTATTATTCCCTTCTACCTTCTGAGCTGCAAGATATCAAGCATGACAACTTTGAATATGCTTCAATTCATCGGTGGTTGACTGCACTAAACAGGAATTTTAATTGCCGTATAAGAACAGCAAGCATTTTGATCTGCAACGTTAACTCGGCATTTATATGTTTCATCACTTTCACGACTGTTTTGAAGGGTGTCGAAGAAAAATAAAATAAAATAGGATGAGTCACCATTAAAGTTTTTTTGTTTACTAGTCACTACTAAAGCTTTTAATTTGATAAAATGTTAGAAAACTAATTTATTTAAAGAAATTATTCTTCTTTTAAAAAATTGACTTCATGGGTCGATTACGACTATGGAAGGTACTGGCATCTTACATCACTTGTTCTAAAAATAGTATCCAATCGAACAACACAGTGGAGACAAAGCTGATTTGCTCGTCACTATGGCACCCTCATCTGGATAATTGTCCCCTCCTCTCATCATGCTATTAACAGAATTTGGCACTACCTTCTCATGGTTCTGCTATATATGTTACACTTTATAGAGGGCGAGACTCTTAGGTTTTTTGGGCATAAGGTAGCGAATTTGAGTGAGAAAATTTGAGGGAAGGATACAAAGCGGGAGAAGGAAAAACCATTCTGAGAATCAGATTTTATTTTATTTTCCATTTCCCTTGTTACTCACAGCTACCATGGCCTCCTTGAGACAAACCACACTGTTCAGAAATTTAGCCAAGTACAAACCCTTTATCCCTTAGCCTCTTGTTAAATTTCCAGAATCCCATCTAAATAGAAAAACACCAAGAACTTGTTCATCCCCTCATAGTTGATCAGAAAACTAGAAACTTCAATCCTACTTCTTCATCCCTTCTCATCGTCATTAATTTAAAAAAAAAAAAAAAGAAACAAAAAAATTGAAAAATCCTTTACTTTTTTTAAATTAAAAAAACTTAAAAAATTAAAATAAACCTGCCAATGAAGAATTTTTTATGAATTATGTGGTTGTATGTTTCCCATCGCATCGACAATATGTAAGAGCAGAATCAATAATTTTGTCAAACCAAAATTTTATTTCCTCTTTTTTGTTTATATTTTGTTTTAAATATGTGGTAAAATAAATATTTTCAAAGTTTTTAAACATATTTGCATAATTAACTCAAGGAACCATTTTTAGAATGAGCGGTGTAAGGTGGTAAGAAATTTTGTGATGACTCCCCTTGTTCTTTATCATCTTTTCACTACATCCTTTGAGAAGGTTGCGACAACACCAAACTAATGGCAGAAACTAATAAATCCAAACTCAACCACTACAAATCCAAACTTAACCACTACATAAGTAATCCTTTATTTAATATTTATCGATTTGAACTAATAGTACATATATAAGGCTGACATGTGACAGAGGCAACACCACTTCTTAACTCAGCAATGCAACCACATCCTCATCTAAACAAAGGTATGAGGAAGTATTCCGCTGAAGTAAGCTGCAATAAGAGAAATGTGATCATCAACAACATGATAAACTGCCTACCATTTATGTCCAAGGTATGCCGTATATATGCCTAGCGCTTGCTTTGGATAATGTTGAATTAAACATATATCAATAATTGTGTAAGCAAACCAGTTTTCTTTTACTTTTAATGATCAAAATACTGAGCAACAAAATAATTTTAGTTTAGGTTGCAGCTCTCAAAATTTTGTGAAAGAGATGTTGTAGGTTGCTGTAAACGAACTGAGTTGACTCCTTCCAACAATATTGCAATCAATGAAATCTATAATTAAACACACTTATACGAGAACAATAGCATGTTTTGTAACTTATAATTGTCGATTGGAAGTCATTAGAAATTTGAAACAAATTATTACTTCTCAACACAATGGAAAAGTAACAACTAGCTATTTCTTTTGAATAATCATTTTTTCTGTATAACATTCATTATTAAGCAAAATGTATATTAACCTAGAAAATCAATTTTTTTTTATTAATGATAAATGGTTTATGAGGTGATTACCTTCCAGATAAACATATAGAACGATTGTAAGGCAACGTCGCTCTTTACATCTACAGATTTGGCATGATACCAGAGGATCGAAGCAAGAATAACATGTCCCAGAACCTGTAACAATATTGAATGTGAGAATAAATTTCTAGCCAAACAAGTTCGTATTCACTTAATATCAAAAAATGATAGAGACAATTATTTGAATATTTATGAAGCAACCAAAACTTTCTTCTGAAATAATGCCTCCTCGAAGGAGAGCCATTTTTCTAACTTTTTTTTTTTTTTGATAAACAAAAATGGAATTATATGGGGTTTCCGGGATACTCCAACCCATATACATAGAATCCAACTAATGTAAATAAAAGGCAATCCTAAAAGGAGGATAATATTAGCTTTTACAAAAGTTTTCGCCAAAAACCTCTGTATAAACCAAAAAAACCTTTAAAGAGCCCAACGTAAAACGAAGAGAAAGCATAAAAAGCATCAGCCAAAACAAAACAGAACCAAAAGCATGCCACTCCCTATCCTTAAAAGGTGATGGACGCAGCCAATATATAGCAACAAAACACAGAAGCCAACCAGAAAAAGACAAATAGGAGAGGAGAGCCAAGCTACTTGATACCCCCACAGCAGGTAAAAAATATGATGGCAGATATAAGTATAACCATATGGAGAAAAAGGATCCCAAATCCGCAAAGAAGAACACATAGGTATCACTGTAGCATATCACAGAATTTATAGCTCCACTACCAATCTCTAACACTAATATCGTGAGCCTACAAATATAAAGTCACGACAGTCTAATATTACCCGAGATAACAGATCAACTTTTATTGAAAATCAGTATATAGAATAACACGTTACCGTGATAATTTTGCTCCAGAGGAAAGGAGATGTTGCTCCCACCAAAATGGTGACTCCATAAGCCATTTCAAGAAGTGTAACACAAATCCAAAATACCTAGCAAAGATTAATTAGATATGACCAAATGTATATCAGAGTATAACTATGGAGCTATCGAATGACAGGAACATACCCGTTTCGGACCCAGACGTAACGCCAAAGATTGGATGCCAAATTTTTTATCTCCTTCCATGTCAGGTATATCCTATATAAAATCCATAAAAAGATTTTTCGTTCAGTACATAAAAGTTTGTTGTTGAAAAACAAACTCTTATTTTAAGAAGTTAGAAATATTTACCTTGAACAATGCTATAACTACAACAAAAACACTCAAGATTGCCGTAGAAAAAATCAGTGGCCTTGGAAAGGTTGCTGGCCTGTTGAACACACGGGTCTGGACACATTTTAATATGTATTAGCAATTAGCAACTAGAAAACATGTTCCTTGAAAGGTAGGTTTACTAGATATGAAAGTTACATATGATTGTTTTCTCACACCAGGCATGTTATCATCACTACAACATAATTGTTTGTTAGGGAATGCCTCATTCGTTTTATATAGACATGCACACATAGTAGTAATTAAGGGTATTATATGAATCACGTACAGATTTAACATGATTCAGCCCAAAATATAAAGGGTTCAAATACATTATGATTGTTATAGTACAATTTTTGTGCGGATAAATTTTATATCCTCATCCATGCATCTTTCGAGGACAAAGTTGCAGCCCTTGTGCCAATGCAACTTTTATGGATAAAATTGCAAACCCTTGCCCATGCAACTTTTTAGGACAATTACAAACCCTTCCACTACAACATTATTAGAATTTCTTTTCTTTCGTTCTCGTACCTCTCACGATCATGTTCAAATACAAGTACTTGTTTTTTTTTTATAAGCGAAAAACACATTAAAGGAGTACTAGGTGTACCCAAACCATATACAATGTTAACACTATAAAAAAGGGAGGTCAGGTATATGTTCAACCTTGAGCATAGAAATCACAAGGTTGAAAGTGTCACTGACAAAGACTCCCCACCCAACAATGAACAACACAAAGTCCTCCCCAAACATAATCATAATGTCCAACAAATAAGGACAGTACCAAACTTCACAATCCAAAAAAAGACCTCTGTTGCAGTGTTTTATATTAAACCACCTAACTTATATAATCCATTCTCGCCAACAGCAGCTGTAATGCTATACTCTCCTGCCGAAAAATCACAGCAACATCAACTAGAGTTTACTAGCAGCCAACATGCACTGAAGGGGAGCATTACACCAATCAGAGTATGAAAACTCCCCTCTTATCTTAATCTTCACCCAATGCCAAGATCTAACCTTTATAAGATCAATTGTATTAGCACATCCACTTTCTCCTCCTCAAAAATTATTCTGTTTCTATGTATCCATATTCCCCAAATCACAAAAAACCAAGCCACAAACCAAATCCTTTTTAGTTTCTTCCCTCTCACCATGCCCAGATGATGAAGAAAATGCCCTCTAAAGTCACATGGAAGAGCTACTTGAAATCCCAACCAAGAGTAGACCTTAAACCACATCAGTGTAGCAAATCTGCAATTAATGAATAGATGCGAGGAAGATTCCTGTCATTGATGACAGAAAACGCAATCTAGAGACATGGGAGGAAAAAGAATTCTTCTTCGAGCCAAGTTGCACCTAGTAGGAATCCTGTCCAGCACAACAAGCCAAGCAAAAACCGAGATCTTCAAGGGAATAACTTTGAACCAGAATTTGTTGAAGAAATCATCAACTTGCTGATTGACAAGCAGAGAATTGTCGAGGGAGCAATTAAGTAACCGGCCATAGGCTGATTTTGAGGTGTAAGATCCTGATACATCATGATTCCAACTCCAAGAATCCCCAATTTGAGCAGACCGAGAGACAGTGTTGACCAAAGTAAGAAGCTCATTAAGAAGGCTTTCCTCCCACACGAAGAGACGTCTCCTCCACCTAAACTGCCAAATCCACATTCCATTCGACCATTCACCCATTTGGAAAATTGTCGCATTAATTTCTTCAGTTATAAGGAATAATCTCTCAAAGAAATTAGAAAGGCAATAGTTTCCAACCCATGGATCTAGCCAAAACAAAGTTGATTTGCCGTCCCCTACTTTCTTTAACAAGCCCCCTTTGGACCAATATTAGTGTACCATATCCTCCCCTAAGCCTACCAAGTCATTCCACCATTGAGAAACCACCCTTTCATTTCCAGATAGACCGAGTGACCAACTATTGCATTGCTCACCATATCTTTCTTTCAAGAAAGTGAACCACAAGGCATTTCCTTCCGTGATCAATCTCCACCTCCATTTACCAAGTAGGCTAATGTTGAATAAACTGCTCTCTCTCAAGCCAAGACCCCCTTTTGACTTTGGTTTGCAAACAGTTTCCCAAGCCACCCACACCACCTTCCTCCTATCCTCCGAACCTCCCCACAAGAAATTTCTTTGGAGCTGAGTAATCAATTTGATCACCTTCCTTGGAACCCTCATATAAGATAGGTAGTAAGTTGGAAGGTTTGAAAACACCAAGTTTAAGAGTGTTACCCTTCCTCCAATGGATAAGTGTCTTCCCTTCCATGATGCTAGCCTACTCTTGATTCTATCCATCATTGGTTGCCAAGTTGAACTCCTCCTAGGATTCGCTCCGATAGGCAAGCCTAGGTAAAGGAAAGGAATCGAACCTATTTTGCAATTCAAGAATATTGATGCTGCCTCCAAAAAAGAGTCTTCCACATTCACCCCAAACATACTGTTTTTGTGAAAGTTGACCTTAAGTCCGGAAATCAACTCGAAGCTTCTAAAAATAGATCTAATTTCCCACAGGTTTTCTGAACTCGCCTCCCTGGTGATAATTGTATTGTCTGTAAACTGAAGATGTGTGATTTCCATTTGAGAATTAGCCATCTTGAACCCCTTAAACTTGTTTAATTCGACTGCCCTTTTAATCATGCAGTTTAGACACTCCGCGGCAATCAAAAAAATGAATGGCGCCAAGGGATCCCCTTGTCTAATGCCCTTTGATACCCGAATCTGGATGGTTGGACAGCCATTAACCAAAATTTAAGTAGATCCTGAGAAAATAATTTCATCCATCCAACTCCTCCATTTTTCACTAAACCCACATTTAACCAACATATCTTGTAAGAATCCCCAGTTCACGGAGTCGTATGCTCTTTCGAAATCCACCTTAAAGATAATGCGGCTCCTATTAATTTTTTTTACAACAATCCACTGCTTCGTTCACAATAACCACCCCATCCAGAATTTGCCTCTCGGGTAAGAAAGTGGATTGGTTAGGAGAGATGACATCTTTCAAAACTAGTTTCAGTGTCTTCGCTAACAGCTTAGAAATAATCTTATGGAGGCTGCCTATTAGAGTAATAGGCCTGTAATCACCAATACCTTGAGGACAACTATTTTTTGGAATTAAGGAGATAAAAGAAGAGGTAAAACCTGATGGTAGTGAAGAATTACAGCTGAATTCTTGAACCATAGAGATCACATCACTACAAGTACTTATAAGTTACAATAACTTGCTCATCAAGAAAGTCTTATGCATTCTTTGTAAGTTATTTAGTTTCCTATATTTAAAAGCAAACCCCTCCTATATCTTACAAATCTCACATATCTTTCATTCTTATCACATATTTTTGTTTTCATGTTTCATTGTTCCTTAAAGGATTTATTTGATATATAATGACAGTGTAAAGATTGTTTACACTATCAATCAATAAGAAAACAACACATCATTAGAAATATTTGACTCTCATCAAAAGTCACTCATACCATGATTTTTGATTGGTTAACAGTGTAAAAAATTAAACTCTTTTTAAAATCAAGGGACCAATCAAATATAGGAAAAACCGGGAATTGGTCTTTTAACAATCTGATCATTTCTCACAACCCTGGCATTAGCGGTTAAGGTTGAAAGACAACTGCCTGTTGAAATCTGTTTTGAAGTCTCAACATAAATTGCCATCCTCGTCAAGTATGGGTGTCAAAGGTTTGAGTTGTCCTCTGACTTCCTCTTTTTGATGGAAGGATATTTTTATACTAACTTTGTTAATGATTGGTTTTGTTGCGGCATTAGGATTGAGAATGGTTGGTAGGGGTAATTCCATAAATTTTTGGGTTGATAATTGGTTGGGGCATTGCACCCTAAGGGTCTGTTTGGGAGTTGGAAGGTGAACGAATGTGAAGGATTTGAGGAGGAAGGGAGGGGGAAAGAGATGGAGAAGGGAAGATAATCTCCAAAACCCTCCTCTAGTTCAATTTTCTAGTTCCCCAAATTGGGAGATTTTGGTTCTTTAGTTATAAAATGAATTAGGGGAGGGTGTTGAAGGGCTTTGGAGGCGATCCTCCATTGGCCATCCTTTTCTCCTCAAACCTCTTCCCCTCCCTTCATGGGGCGGAGCCAGAAAGTTGACATTATGGGGGCCAAGATCAAATATATATAACGTAAAATAATAATAGGAAAAATTAACTAACATATAAAATCAAACTATATGAAACAATTTTGATATATGATTATCAACTCAATATAATATAAAGAATAAATTACATTTAACTACCTTTAAATTTATTAAAATAATATCAAACCCCAAATTTAGCTTTAAAGTACATTCCACCCTATTTTTTGCTTGTGACTAGCTATTGACTTAATAGTGTTAAGTTACTGAAAATAAAAAAATATCTAGACTAAGTCATTTTACAAAGAAATACTAATATTAGGGATTTAAATAGCTTAGATGTTACAAAAGAACTTTCTCAAAATAGAGTTTTCTGGCTACAATTTCTTAACTTCTAAAATAATTATTTTGTGTTAGATACCAAATAATATGACATTCACAATATGTTGAAAAGGACAAGTATATTGTTGAAATGGGTTTTTGGGATGGTTCAGAATGGGTTTGATCTTATATATTTTAATTGGAGGAGAAATTTTTTCCTGGGAAGAAACTTTTCTGACAGAATTCTACAACCCCTATTAAAAAAAATACAACTGGACAAACACAAAGAAGATGAATTGAAGTGGTGTGACAGAATAACACTTGGTAGTTAAACTGTTTTAGTTAGTTAAGTTGTTATAATAGTTAGTTAGTTAAATTCATTTGTGACTCAACTTATATAAATACACTTGATCAATGCAATAATAACTCAGACTTTCTCATTCAATTCTTCTAGTCTTACAATATGGTATCAGATGAAATCATCTCTTCTACAATTCTCCATCTCTGATTTCTTTCCTTTCGTTCATCATTCAAACTCAACAATGGCAAAAGTTCAGCCATTAAACTTTTTTCAACATCCTTCTAAAACAAGGTGATATCTCTGTCACTGTATACTTCACTAAACTGAAAATAGTTTGAGATGAGCTTTGCAATTTTAGACAATTGCCTTCTTGTGAATCTTCTTATTCGGGTAGCTGCAATATTCTCAGACCGGTTCAACAATTTAGAGACAATATTGACTGTGTAATGAGCTTCCTGGAAGGTTTGAATGACAATTATGCTGCAATTAAATCTCAAACCTTGCTAATAGATCACTTACCCCCTCTTCATAAGGTGTTCTCAATGGTGTCACAGCAAGAAAGGCAGCTTCAGATTACTCTCTTGCCTGATCCTATCATTTTAGCAGCCTCATCTCAGTCATTCCCAAATACTACATCACAAGCCTGAGGAAAATTCCCAAACAACAAAGGCAATAATTTCAAGAATAGTTCCCAGAAGCATTGTCATACTGAGGACAATTGCTTCTTCGAACATGGCTGCTCTTATTGCAGCCACTAATGAGCCAAGTCCTCTCAGTATGGTTCCTGTTCTTACTCCTGAGCAACTTCAAGGTCTTCTTGCTTTGCTACCGCAATCACAGCCTACTGCTCACTCAGCACACTTAGCAAGCACTCACAATGTTGCTTCTCACCCTACCTCAGGTAATCTCCATACTCCTTGGATCTTAGATTCAGGAGCAACTGATCACATCACATCTTATTTAACTTCTTTCACTTCTTATAAACATATTAAACCAATTCCTGTTTCTCACCCCAATGGTCATACACCACTGCTAACTGTAGTGGCACAATTCATGTCATTGACACACTCACACTCACTGACACTCTTTACATTCCCATTTTTTCATTCAATTTGATATCATGAAACCAAACTGACACAATCTTGTTCATGTCAAATTTCATTCTTTCATGACCATTGTTTAATTCAAGGATTGAGTCCATCGAAGATGATTGGCAGAGCTAGCAATGTCAATGGACTATATGTGCTGAGTGTCCCAGAAACCAAGCCTGCCCTCATTCATGTTGTTAACACAACAAGAAACACTTGTACAAATTTCCCCTCCCTTGATGTATGGCACTATCGATTAGGCCACCCCTCTTTACAAATTTACAATACTGTTTTACAAACACATTCCATTGTATATTCAAAATTTTCTGAAATATGTGACACATGTCATTTTTCCAAACAAAGAAAGTTGTCTTTTCCTTTAAGCTCTTTTGTGTCTGAATGTGTATTTGATCTCATTCATGTTGACATTTGGGGACCATATGAAACCCCTTCCATACAAGGCCATAGATGCTTCTTAACTATAGTTGATGACAAGTCTAGGTTCACTTGGATAAAACTAATGAAAACCAAAACAAAAACAAGAATCCACCTAGCCAATTTTGTGAACCTTATTGAAACTCAGTTTGCTTTAAAAATCAATACTATTAGATCTGATAATGGCCAAGAGTTCCTATTCAAGTCATTTTGTGACTCAAAAGGCATTGTCCACCAACTCACATGTGTTGAATCGCCTCAGCAAAATGGCATTACTAAGAAGAAGCATCAGCACATTCTCAACATTGCTAGAGCACTCATGTTTCAAGCTAACCTTCCAATCCATTTTTGGTCTTTTGTTGTACAACAAGCATTGCATCTAAGCAACATACTTCCCTCTGTTAAACTACAAAAGTACAAAATAATTCACCATTGTTTATCCTACACAAAAAACTTCCTGGCCTATCCAATCTTAGAGTGTTTGGATCAAATAGAAAGAAATTTCACTATCGAGCCAGGAAATGTTTTTCTTGGTTACAAAGATGGAGTTAAGGGATTTATCTTGTTTGATCTTCACAGCAGAGAGATTTTTCTTTCAAGAAATATGATAGTCTATGAAACAATCTTCCCCTTTTCCAAAATCAATTCAACCTGATTCCCCTCAATCAGTATTTCTTCTCTGCATCCCTACCGCAAATTCTATGGCAGCATCCACACCAATTCAAGCTCCTACCCAATTCCTCAAACACCTACACCAAATCAACCTAACAATTCTATGCACTAACCCTGCACCTAACCCTGCTCCCCCACCAACCATAAGAACATCAACTAGACAAAGAAATCCTCCAAACTACCTAAGAGACTAACACTGCAACATAGTCCATTCTCACTTTCCAGCAGATCAATCATCAGGTATTTCTTATCCCTTATCTCATTTTCTGTCTTTCAATCACCTATCCACTGCATATAGATCATTTGCACCGTCCCTCACTACAATTCCAGAACCAAAAACTTACACACAGGCAGCTAAGCATGGGTGTTGGCAGCAAGCAATGGATTTAGAAATATCTGCACTTGAGCAAAACAAGACTTGGATCCTTACTGACTTACCACCAGGAAACCACCCAATTGGTTGCAAATGGGTTTATAAAGTCAAGCTAAAATCAGATAGAAGCCTCGAAAGGTATAAAGCTCGACTTTTAGCAAAAGGCTACACTCAACAAGAAGGGATATATTATTCTGAAACCTTCTTTCCAGTGGTTAAAATGACCACAGTCAGGTTGGTCTTGGCTCTGGCAGCTGCAAAGAATTGGCATCTCCAACAATTGGATGTCAACGATGCATTCCTCCATGGAGATTTACACGAGGAGGTATACATGACTATCCCTCAAGGATTTCCGAATTCTAAACTAAATCAGGACTGCAAGCTTCTTAAGTCGCTTTATGGTCTTGAGCAAGCTAGTAGACAATGGAATTCTAAACTTACTTCTACACTTGTTTCCCTTGGGTACACTCAGTCGAAATCAGATTATTTACTGTTTGTAATGTTCACATGATCTCACATCAATATCCTATTGGTCTATGTGGATGACATAGTCCTCACTGGTGATGACATTGCAGAAATACAATTGGTTAAGGCTTATTTGGACAAAAGTTCAGAATTAAAGACCTTGGTTCTCTCAAATTCTTCCTTGGTTTAGAAGTGGCAAGAACTTAAAAAGGCATAGTCCTCAGCCAAAGTAAACATGCCTTAGAACTATTAGATGATGCAGGGCTTTTAGCTTGCAAACCAGTTCCACTTCTATGCTGCCAAATCTCAAACTCTCATCGGAAGGTAGCCCTCCTCATCCTGACCCATCTGCTTACAAAAGACTAATTGGCAGACTGATATATCTTACAAATACAAGACCTGACTTAGCTTATGCCGTTAATAAACTAAGGTGGCGTTTGGAAGAGTTTATTTAAGCTCCTTTTGACTTATCTGATGACATAAGCTCTTATGAGGTGTGTTTGGCAGAGCTTATAAAAATAACTTATGTCATCCCATAAGGAGTTTTTGACTTATTTTCATAAGCCACTGGGAGAAGCTTATGGAATTATCATAAGAGCTTATGCACTAAACACCCTCTACGGGTTTTTCACTATTCGAATCCTCTCATGCCCCTTTCTTTCTTTTTTTTCTTTAAGCGCTTATGACATAAGCTCTCATGCGATAAGGTCTTATGTGATAAGTTCTTAATTAAGTTATTTACCCAAACGCACCCTAAGTCAGTTTGTCTCTCGGCCAACTGAAGCACACTAAGAAGGTGCTATGCATATTCTTCAGTACATCAAAGACTCACCAGGCACAAGGCTTTTCTTCTCAAGTTCTTTTGATATCAAACTATCAGCATTCAGTGACTCAGATTGGGCCTCATGCCATGACAATCGTAAATCAGTCACTAGCTTCTCCATATTCCTAGGCTCCACAATGATCTCTTGGAAATCCAAAACTCAAGCTACTATCTCTCGGTCAAGCTCAGAGGCTGGGTATAGAGCTTTAGATTCAACAACCTGTGAGCTTCAATGATACTATACTTACTGGCTGATCTACATCACCCCCATTCTGGACCAGTTCCTTTGTACTGTGACAACAAATCCGCAATTACCATAGCTCAAAATCCCACTTTCCATGAGAGAACTAAGCACATAGAAATTGATTGCCACCTTGTTAGAGACAAAGTCCAAGATCGTCTCCTTCAACTATTCTCAATATCATCTTAAAACCAACTAGCTGACACTCATATAAAAGCACTTCAACCTAAAGTGTTTCATTCATTCATTGGTAGTTAAACTGTTTTAGATAGTTAAGTTGTTATAATAGTTAGTTGAATTCAGTTGTGACTCAACTTGTATTTGGACTCAACTTGTATAAATACACTTGATCAATGCAATAATAACTCAGACTTTCTGATTCAATTCTTCTAGTCTTATAATATGGTGCTTGGAAAGCTCTGGATACTACACCTCTAAATCGAGATATTTGTATTTACAAAACCTGTCTTCTAACCCTCATTTTCTCCCAAATTTAGATCCGGTGCTGTTTAAATCCTTTTGGAAGACACTAGTATCACAAAAAATCCTGGCTTTTTCATGGTTGTGCCTATTAAACAGGATTATATCAAAGGTTAATCTTTTGAACAAGAATATTCTAAACTCATTGCAGAATTCTACTTGTTGAACTAGAATTTACTGACTGATCATGTGCTATTAAGATGCTCCTTTTGTCAGCTAGTTTGGAAAAACATTTATAGATGGCTTGGTTTTCATTTAGCATTGCTAGAAACTTTGATTCAACACTATTTTCAGTTTAGAAGTTTTTTTTTTTTAATAAAAAGGCTAAGTCGGTAGGTCTAATGATATGGCATACAGTAATTTGGTCCATAGTTAATGGGTTCTCTCGTTAACCCTACGTACCACACGTGTAAAGTGTGCGTATGTGTATTGGTCTTGGTTTTCCATCCATTTGGATAGTGAGTTTTCCTTTTCTCATTAGTGCTTGGCTCATTTACAATATATTCATATCCGATGTTGAGGATCTAATGTCCAATATCAAGGTGAATATTGCATTTTGCAGCTACATATATAGAAGGTGGACTATTAGCAATTCCAAGGTTTTGATTTGATTTGTACAGGATGACAGGACAGTTTTGTACTTTTGGTGTTACATATGTTCATGTTCTGGTTTGATTTTTGCCTTTTTGTATTTTTTTTTTTTGTTCTTTTTGAACTTAATGTACATGGATTGAAGTAATCATTGTACTCCATGTTAATATTATTTGATTTATTAAAAAAAAATCATTTTTCACAAACTGGATTTCAATAAACCGGTAAAAAATCAAAAGGTAATCGTGAATTGGTCAAACTCATTTAAACCGATCACGGTTCATGTTTTAACTTGTCAAGTTCATTTTTTCTATTTTTTTACTTAAAATATTACAGTTGAAAAATATTTAAAATTATGGATAATCTTTTTATCCTTCCTCTCCTCTCTAGTTCATTTCCTTCTTATTCTTTTGGCTTGGCTTTGCGTGATTACAGGGCCGCTTGGTTTTTTATTTTTTTGTTTGTACGTTGTTCCTCTAAAAAACATGAGCTAGACAGTTTGTCTTTTATTCTTTTGCTGGTGTATTGCTGGTCTTGTCTTTGATCTGCTCCGTGATTTTTGGTTTTACAAGCTGCAATTATTTGACAAATTGGGTGGCTGACACGTTTATTGGGTTTGAGGTGGTCTAGGGGTATCTGTGTGTTGGAAGTTCCACATCATCTGCATCAAATCTCGGGATGTGATTTAAATATCTGTTGGGATATTAACTCCACTTAATATCAATTGGTTTTAGGATGTAATCTAACACTTTGAAGCTCTTGCTATTTTTTAAGTGGTTTGGGAGTCAAGTTAGATTTTCAACCATGAAATTTTTTCAATCCTTTTAGCTTCTCTGTTTTCTAGCTTGGGTGTTCTTGGTTAAACAATTACCTCGTCTTCTCCCATGTACTATCTTTACATACGGGTTTGGATATCCCTTATACTCATTTTAATATATTTTTGCTTATAAAAAAATTACTGTTAAATGATCAGTTTCGTTATGAAAATACATATGGACACATCTCAAAATATTACAAGATATGACTCTATCAATAAAATAAAAAAATGTTAATTATAATATTTAAATTAGAAATGTAGGTCAATAGCTATACTATTATTAACTAAATATGCCTCATGCTTATTTTTTTAATTTTATTTTCTATGATTTCTTTTGATTCTTTCTCGTTATGATTGATACTTAAAGCAGGTTATTGCTTATAGTTATTAGTGAATAGACTTCTTTGGTAGTTTAAAAAAATGTACCAAAAAAAGACTTATTTGATAGTTTTAAATAGTTTACCATGAATTAAACTAGGTCAACCTAATGTGTAGAAAAGCTCTGCATGCACATCCACAACAATATATACATCTTTTTTTTTTTTTTTTGGAACAATGAAAACTTATTTCATTTCATTCAACTTGTTTGCAATACAAGTGGGAATACTAGAATGTAAATTGGGACTTGCATATAAAATAGAGGCCTTGGCTAGCTCATGAGTAGGGATGGCAACGGGGCGGGGCGGGCTTCCCCTGCATCCATCCCCGTCAATATCCATGGATATTTATGCGGGTAGCGGATATCCATGGATATCCACGGGTATTTAAGAGTCTAAAATAAAATGAAATGAAATAAAATTATACAATATAATATAACAATATACTAATATTAACATTATATAATATACTATATATATTTTAAAAGATTTATTATTAAGGCTTTAACCACTAAAAAGTATCAAATAAGATAGAAAATAAAATTTATTTGATCACCTCAAAATGATAGAAATTGTCATAATATATATTATATATTTAATAAAAAAAATATTTATTATAAATATACGGGTATCCGCGGGGCGGGTACCATGATCCACATCCCTATTTAGTAGGTATTCATTTACTACCCATTGCGAGTAATTTATACGGATACCCGCATGTACGAGTAATTTTACCATCCCTACTCATGAGCCACTAAATTAGATAGTCGCCTAATAAACTTCACTTTGAAGTTTGACTCTTTCTCGTTATATATAATTAATAATTAAAGCAGGTAATTGCTTATTAGTGAAAAGACTACTTTTGTAGTTTGACAAAATGTACCAAAAAAAGACTTATTTGGTAGTTTTAATTAGTTTACCATGTTTATCAAAAAAAAAAATAGTTTACCATGAATTCTACTAGGTCAACCTTATGTATAGAAAAGCTCTGCATGCACATCCACAACAATATATACATCCTTAATAAAGAGCACAATTCAGAATGATATAACCTGCATGTGAAGAAAAAATCCGAGTGACCTTCCTATAGCCACATCAGTTACGAAGTCAATCGCGGTAAGGACCGGAAATTTCTTCCATCTTAAAAAGGGCAACTGAAAATTTTCAAAAAACAATGAAGTTAGACTCAAAACAACAATCAACAGTGTAGTCACCTTCAATAAATTTTTCAAATATGAGTATTTCAAAGTTTGAGCGAGTGCCTTTAAATTCTCATCTAATATTTTTTGTTTGTTTGACCAGACAAGCATACAAGGTTGTGTAAAATATATCAGATAACACATGTATTGTTTCATTTATTACTTCTTGAATTAATTAATATTTCTAAAGTCCTAATATCACATTATAATAAACAAAATAGTGTCAGAAAAAAATCTTTTAATTAAAGTGATCTAATTATGTGTAAAGTAAGAAAGAAAAAATATTGTTATTTTAATTTAAAGTGCAATAATCTTAACTCACTAAATGATTAACTTTTTTTATGAACATTAAATGATTAAAAATGAATAAAATTTTACTTTATCATTTTATACATAAGCTCATGTTAACAGAGGCTCCCTCCACTTTCACATAATATTCCAGCTCTTGGATGGTAAAAAAGTTAAATGCAATTCGAATAAACTCATATCGATCGAATAAGCAACCGCAAGAATACAACTCACG
Organism: Sophora flavescens; assembly: GCA_030762895.1. Taxonomy (NCBI): domain Eukaryota; kingdom Viridiplantae; phylum Streptophyta; class Magnoliopsida; order Fabales; family Fabaceae; genus Sophora; species Sophora flavescens. The sequence continues at coordinate 218,409,052 of CM061062.1, forward strand.
AAAACCGTCCTTAGGGCACTCGTTAGAAAGATCCAAAAAATTAATATCTCAAATCTTTTATTATTAACCAACATTAATGTATGTTTTATTGTAACTATTATATGAGTCTTGCTAACCAGTGTCCTAGGACACTGATTAAGGATTCAAGAAATAGTAAGTTTGCATTGTAAATCTAACTATATCACTTTTTGATAGTTTAAGCATACCAATTTCCAAGAAAAATCAAGGTATATTGTAACCCCCCCGGCATTACTATGTGGACACGTCCGGAAATAAATCTAAAAGGGATTAGCTGGTTGCTTTCGAAAATTGATTTATTTTAAGACAGAAAATTTGGGTGTAAAAAAAAAATCCTTCTTCTTTACCCTTTGGAAAATTGTGATACACACAACCAAAAACAGTATATTTGCACTATACTTCACAACACACATACAAAATTTTATTTATAAACAAACCTTCTACAACGTATAAATTTTCTTAAAAGTTTTTTCTTCTAAACTATAAGCAAAATATCAAAATACCCATACTAAACTTCTCAAAATACACATCCTCAAACACAAACCTAAGCTGGTCGTTCTACAGGACATTCTCATGGAAAGACCCCGTGATTGTAACACCCGGTTTTTTCACTGTTTACTGTTTTTATATCGACAAAACAAAGAGCAAGGTTTATAATTTTATTTTTTAAACCTAGAAAATGATTTTGGATAAACCAAAGTCATATTCATATTCAATATTACCATTAAATGTCATGATTAAATTTTGAGTCGAAAATTCAGACGAAAATCGGTCTGGGATTTATTGATAGTAAGATTTTACTGGTCAAATGACCTAATTTTGACTCGTGAACGAAAAAATTAAGATTTTTATGAAGTTTCCAACTTCTTTGGCTATTTTAATTTTTTCACCTAAAAAGTGAAATAATAAATATTATCCGGGCATTTTACAAAAATCGGGTAATTAACGGAGCTGAGAACGGGATTTGCGGGGCCCGCTAACGGATAAATAGGATGTCAAATCATGATGAGTCATTGTGGATGAGTCATAAAGATAATATCCAAGAGTGGTGATTACTTTTTAGGGAAAATAACCATTATGTCCTTATGGTTGATTTTAATTACAAATTAACCTAAAGCAAGATTACACCTTTGTCCTTGGATTTTTGCATGGTGGACCTTCCTACCCTTGAAACCCACGGCCCCAAGGCTGCCAAGAGGCCCAATTTTACACCTATTTAAGTAGCACTTCATCTTCTCCAAGAGTTTGCTCTTTTTTCTCCATTAAAGTGTTAGGTTTCCATAGCTCATTTTGTGAAGAAAGTGTTAGATTTCTTGCCATTTTCTTGATTCCAAGAGGTAAACCATTCTCATCATCCTTATTTAGCATCATGTTCTTCATTTAATTTTTCATTTTTAACTCTTTATCAATATGATACATTTTAGGGTTTCTAGATTAAAAAATTCATAGAAAATCATAGGAAAATCCATTTGACATGAAACCAATTTGTATAATCCTATTATTACCTTTATATTCTAGATCTAGAATTTTTCATTACATTTTTTTTTCTAACCCTTAAAACCTAAAGAGGCCGAACCTATACTCTAGAGAACTAGGGTTTTGTTCCAATTTTTCCTAAATAGTTTGTCATGATTCAATCTTATTAGTTGAATAGGTATTGAATCTATATTGTATGAACCAAATGAAGTTATCTAAGCCATTTTATTGATCATGGCCGAAATTCATTTGATGAGGGATTGGAAGATTTAAATTCAATCTTTGTTCAATAACCATTGATTTAGGGTTTTGAGTAATTAGGAGTGATTAATCCAAAAGTTTAGAATTTTTAGAGATTCATAACCCTAAGGGCAGCCCTAGGCCGAAACCTACATGTAGTAATATAGGTTTGATTAAGTTGTTTGATTGTTGATTAGTTGTTGTGTTTAATGAAGGATAAAGTTAGATTACCGTTTACACGCGTTACCGACACTGTGGGACTTGTCAGAAATTACTCACTGAAGAAACTGTGTTTTTGAGGTAAGGGGAAAGCCTGAGGGATTTTTCTGATAGCCATGTGTAATTGTTATTGTGTGTCTTAATTATGGTGTGTAAGTATTTATTTTTGTAGTTAGCATTATTTGCTTATTGATTATCTACTGTTAATTATTTGATTTAACTGCATTTAATTATTTGTTGTATTTGGTGATATGTTTTAAATTTATAAGTGTCATATTATTGATATGAAATAATTGTTGATGTGGATTGTGAGTTAGAAAGCCTGACAGTGGTCAGAGCTCAATTAAATACGTGATTAAAAGCACTTAAAAGCTTTTTATGAAATGATGAAGTTAATTTAGGTGAAAATAGTAATATAATATTACTTAATTAATTATTTGGTGTAAAATGGGAATTTATTAGAAATAATATTATTTTAATGATTTAATGACGAAAGAGCGTTTTAAGAGTCATGGTGAGGACGTAACCGTGAAAATATTTTAGCAATGCCAATTTTCACCCAAAGAATTTGTAAATAATAGAAAATATTATTTTTTTGAAAAAAAAGTTTCAAAAATAACTTTATTACAGTGTCAGAAAAATTAATTTATAGTAAGGAGTCAAGTTTTAGCCTAATTGCGTTTTAAAACGGCAAACGGCGGACAATTCCGTCAATATTGAAGAAAATATTCTTAAGAATGTGTAATAATCAATAATATTGATAATTAGTTTTAATTGAGATTTTGAAGTTCAAATTAGTGAGTTTTAAATAAAATGAATTTATAACGTAAATGATTTTCGGTAAACAGTAGATTATTTTCGTCAAAATTAAGAAATGTTTGGTTTTACTTTGGATTTTCACAGAATAAACATGTTTAAAGTTGTATGCGAACCTATCCCCAGAGATGTCGAATCTAGTGTTCTTAAAGATATGATCCGAGGCCCAAAAAGTGGAATAATGGACTAGAAGTCCTATAATCAGTGTATTGGTTTTGTGCACTAAAATCTACGTGTCTAAGACTGGTGCATCGGCCTAGATTCCGTGATTTGTACAATTTTGACTTAAGGTCAGTTATGGTTTAATTGAGATATTAAACTTATTAGTTTAAGATAATGGGTTGTCGCGAAACTTTTTAGTCCCGACATATAAAGAATGAACACAAAGAAAAACAGCGAGAATAAAATGTTTTACATCCATCCCAAGGCAGACGGGCCTTTGCATTGAACTTGAATGCTTCATGGCAAGTACTCATGCAGTTTCCGTCACTGTGCCTTGATGGATATACGACCACGTAGACCATGTACTAAGAGTAGTCACTACTTTGCCTTGAGTTGGAATGTGGAATGGTCAATAGAACTTTTCTATATCGGGCATTGATTCTGCCTTAATTGGCAACTAGAGCCTGATTAGCTCATCCATTGGTTGATTGGAGCTCCGGAGATTAGGTCTCAAAGTTAGTTGATGAATATTGAAGTGTCATGGTTTTTAAAGCGGTTACGACTGACGGGTATGAAACCCTTTGAGATATATATTGTTTTTGTCTTTAATATTCATGATTAAATGGTAATTGAGAGTCGTACATGTGGTTGTCGTTTTAAAATCCATATATTGGTACTCACCCTTGCATGTTTTATTGTTGTTCTTCTTTCTGTATGAATATTCTATTATATGAGTATAGATGGACCCGGTGATGTCTTTGGCCCATACGGGGGTCCGGTCCCTCCACTTTGAAGATGCGGACAATATAAACGCATGGGTCATCCACCCGGGAACCCATAACGTCAAGTATACCGGGCATGTGCATACTATCGAGGGTTCTATAGAGACTAGGCCACAACGCGAGCATAGGAGTATGGAGACCATTGGGGTGTCATTACCTCCACTGTGGCTACTTATTCAGCATCTGGTTGATCACGGGCAGTTGGAGGCATAACCATTGGCAGAGGCAGCTCCTGAGCCAGTTCTGGAGGAGGTTGTGATTGATCCCGAGGAGATGATAGTAGATCTGGAGGAAGATCCAGAGGAGTTCGTTGAGGATATACCCGAGTATGTTCCTCTAGGTGATGAGGATGATTCACTTGATGAGGGTACTGGTGTATTTTCCTCTAATTCCTCTACTGGGAGTGGGATAGACCCTGGTCTTCCCAACGGGTATCAGTAGTTGCTGACCAGCTGTCGGTAGTTTCATTTTTGGGTAGTGATTGCATCAGTCTTTCTGGCTACTGAGAGCCATGTTTTTGTTATATGGCCATAGACGTTTCACTATAGATATCCTTATGCTTTTACTTCTTTACTTAGTTTGTGAATGACCTGTTCTTATAAAGGTCCTATATAGTTACATATTTTGTACAAAAAACTGATGATGCATATGATATACATATATACATATCTGGTGTGTTACTTATGTGGTTGTATGTTGTTAGATGTTGTCAAGTTAACAAGAAGAAGGAAAAAAATTTATCACTATTTTTGGTATAAGAGAAGTATTAGAAAACATTATTTTCCGAAAGTGACCGGCATAATTAAGGTTTATTTTCCGTAACGTGTGACTGTGTGATATTCTAGTATGGGTGTTACAATTTTGGTATCAGAGCTGGTCGAGTCTTTCGGTAATGTAGGGCAATAGGTCTGTTGTGTTAATGTTTTGTGTTCTCTGATTAAGACTTGTTTGAAATTACTTCTTGGAAGTAATATATGGTAACGAGTGAGTTTACGTTTCAGTTTCTGGTGTTGGTTGAACTGATTGTGGGTTGCAGGTCAGATATGGAACCAAACTTTGATCCAGAAGCTGGACGTGGACGTGAACGAGGCCGTAGAGGTGGTCGTGTGGGCGGACGAGGCGATATGAATGATGATTACGAGGAAGAGGTGGACTATGCTGCACAGGCAATGAAAAACATGGCAGCTGCGATTGCCAATCAGACTGCATCCATGAATGCCCAGAATCTGCAAGCTTCGGAGGGCAAGGCTTTGATTGCATTTCGAAGCCACAATCCTTCACAGTTCGGTGTCAATGCTGATCCTGAGAAAGCGGATTTGTGGATTCAAGAACTAGAGAAGATTTTTGAGTTAGTGGCTACTCCAGCAGAAGTCGGAGTTGTTTATGCTATTTTCCTATTGATAGGAGATGTAGAGTACTGGTGGAGAGGTGCTAGACAGTTGCTGGAAACTGATTTTCAGGAAATTACTTGGGGTGTGTTTAAAACCGCATTCCTGAATAAGTATTTTCCAGAGAGTGTTTGGATCGGGAAAGAACAAAAATTTCCGAGGTTGTACCAGAGGGATCTGATAGTGGGGGAATATACTGCGAAGTTCGAATCACTTGCTAAATACTTCCATTTCTTTCAACCGCAACCAAACGAAAGCTGGAAATGTGAGAGATTCGAAGCTGGTCTGAGGTTCGAAATAAAGGAATATGTACTACCGTTGCAGCTTAGGAATTTTCAAGCCCTAGTGGAGTTAAGCAGAAAGATAGAATTAATGAGGAGGGGGAGAGATAACAAAGTAAATGCTGGAGGAACTTCTCGATTCAAGAATCAGAATCAAAACCAGAGTCAAAAGGGGAAGCATGACCAAAGGAAGCCTTACTGTCGATCACCGGGAAATAATCAGAATAAGAATTTGCAACAAAACCGTTCGAATGTTACTGCAACAGGAGGTGGAGGCCAAAGGAATCAAAATCAAGGCCAAGTTAGGAGATGTTATAAGTGCGGGGATCCAAATCACATGGCGGACAAGTGTACAACAATGGGGATCAAGTGTTTCAACTGTAATAATTGGGGACACGTCGCTAGAGATTGCACGACACCAAAGCATGAATCTACTGTCAACAACACCAGGACTAATAAACTGATGGCGGGGAGAGTTTACACTCTGAGTGGTGATGAAGCATCGAACTCCGAGGATCTCGTACAAGGCGATTGCGACATTGATGGTAAACTTTTAACTGTACTTTATGATTCGGATGCGACGCATTCATTTATTTCGATGGATTGTGTGAAATTGATGAAATTACTTATTTCTTCATTACCATATGATCTTATTGTTTCAACTCCAACTGCTAAGCCAGTTACTGTCAATACTATATGTTTGAACTGTCCTATTGTTTTTCAGGATAGACATTTTCTTGTTGATATGATCTACTTGCCTTTAATACAGTTAGATGTAATTTTAGGCATGGATTGGTTATCTTCTAACCATATTCATATAGATTGTGCCCATAAAACCTTAATTTTTCCTGAGGATGAGGTTTCTAGATTTTTGTCTGCTAATCAAGTAAAAGCTTCTTTGAAAGAGCAAGCACAAGGATACATGTTACTGTTTTCCTTACATGTTAAGAAGGAGTTAGACTTACAGTCCATACCTGTCATCAATGAGTTTCCGGAAGTTTTTCATGAAGATGTACTTGGACTACCTCCTGTTCGGGACATAGAGTTTGTGATTGATCTGGTACTGGGCACTGGACCGATATCCATGGCACCTTATCGTATGTCACCATCGGAGCTAGAGGACTTGAAGGAACAATTGGTGGAACTGGTGAGGAAAGAATTCATTAGACCAAGTGTGTCTCCGTGGGGAGCTCCAGTTTTATTGGTGCAAAAGAAAGACGAAACTTCTCGTTTATGTGTGGATTTTCGTCAGTTGAACAAAGTAATGATCAAGAACAAGTATCCACTTCCGAGGATAGATGACTAGATGGACCAGTTGCATGGAGCAGCGGTATTCTCAAAGATAGACTTGCAGTCGGGTTATCATCAGATTCGTGTGAAGGAAGAGGATATCCCAAAAACAGCGTTTCGAACATGCTATGGGCATTATGAGTACCTTGTGATGCCGTTCGGAGTGACGAATACTCCTGCTATATTCATAGATTACATGAATAGGATTTTTCGTCCTTATCTCGATTAGTTTGTCATTGTTTTCATAGACGACATTCCAATTTATTCTCCTAGTGAAGAAAAGCATGCTGAACATCTCAGTGTGGTTCTTCAGATTTTAAAGGAGAGACAGTTATATGCGAAACCTGAAAAATGTGAATTTTGGTTGAACCAAGTTCAATTTTTGGGTCATGTTATATCAAACGAAGTAGTCGTGGTGGATCCGTCAAAAGTTGAAGCTGTTTTACAATGGGAAAGACCAACGACGATAACGGAAATCCGAAGTTTCATGGGTTTAGCTGGATACCATAGGAGATTCATCGAAGGATTTTCTAAAATAGTAGGACCTCTTACCCAATTAACTCGGAAGGACCAAGCGTTTACATGGACTGGAGCGTGTGAAGAAAGCTTTCAAGAGTTGAAGAAAAGATTGACTACGTCACCTGTATTAGTATTACCTGATCCTAAGGAACCTTTCGAGGTATACTGTGATGCTTCGCATCAAGGGTTAGGTTGTGTACTGATGAAACACCGGAAAGAAGTAGCTTATGCATCTGGGTAACTGAAGATACAAGAAAGGAATTACCCTACTCATGACTTGGAATTAGCAGCGGTGGTTTTTGTGCTAAAGATCTGGAGACATTTCCTGTATGGATCGACGTTCAATGTTTTCAATGATCATAATTTTTTTAAATATCTTTTGGATCAGAAAGAACTCAACATGCGGCAAAGACGCTGGTTATAATTTCTGAAGGATTATGATTTTCAACTGCAGTATCACCCCGGGAAAACAAACGTGGTAGCAGATGCCTTGAGTAGAAAGTCTATACATGCATCTACGATGATGGTTAAAGAACTAGAATTGTTAGAACAATTCCGAGATATGAGGATAACAGTTGAGACGTCGCCAGGAAAACTTTGTGTAAGTATGGTTACTGTTTCCAATCAATTGATGGAACAAATACGAGAAAAATAAGAAGGTGATAATTACTTACAAGGAGTAAGGGAATTAGTACGAAAACGAGCAGTAATGGAATTTAAAGAAGAAACAGATGAAATTCTAAGGTTCCGTGAAAGGATTTGTGTACCTGATGATGCTGAACTTAGAAAGTTAATTTTGGGAGAAACTCACAAGAGTAAATTGAGTTTACATCCGGGAGGTACCAAGATGTATCAAGACCTTAAGATATTATATTGGTGGTATGGAATGAAAAAAGACGTAATGGAATACGTAGCTTCGTGTCTAGTCTGTCAGAAGGCCAAGATTGAACACCAGAGGCCTGCAGGAATGCTACAACCTTTGGACATTCCAGGATGGAAATGGGGGATGGAATTTCAATGGAATTTGTAACAAGTTTGCCAAGGACTCAAAAAGGGTACGATACCATTTGGGTAATAGTTGATTGATTAACCAAATCGACTCACTTTTTGCCTGTTAACATAAAGTATCCAATAGAAAAGTTAGCCCAGTTGTATATTGAATAGATTTTCAGATTACATGGTGTACTTTCGTGTATTGTTTCGGATTGTGATCCAAGATTTACGTCAAGGTTTTGGCAAAGTTTACAAGAATCGCTGGGAACAAAACTCATATTGAGTTTTGCTTATCATCCACAAACAGATGGCCAATCAGAGAGGACAATCCAGTCGCTGGAGGATTTGTTGAGAGCGTGTATGTTGGAACATACTGGAGGATGGGATGAATTTTTGCCATTAATAGAATTCACTTACAATAACAGTTTCCACTCAAGCATAGGAATGGCACCCTATGAAGCTTTGTATGGTCGACGATGCAGAACACCTTTGTGTTGGTACCAAGATGTTGAAAGTCTACTGTTGGGACCAGATATCGTGCAATAGACGATAGAAAAGGTGAAAATGATTCAGGAGAAAATGCGGACAACTCAAAGTCGATAGAAAAATTATACAGACAAATGACGACGACCTCTTGAATTTGAGGAAGGTGATCATGTATTTTTGAGAGTCACACCAATGACTTAGGTTGGCAGGGTAATCAAATCCAGGAGACTCACACCTAACTTTATTGGACCTTACCAAATTCTTTGTCATGTAGGTCCAGTAGCTTACAAAATTGCTTTGCCACCATTTCTTTCCAATCTCCATGATGTTTTTCTTGTATCACAATTGAGGAAATATATTCCAGATCCATCTCACGTAATCGAACCCGATATAGTACAATTAAAAGAAAACTTATCTTTTGAGACGACGCCTGTACTAATCGTGGACAAGACGATTAAGCAACTCAGGGGTAAACATATATCCTTAGTCAAGGTTATTTGGGATAATACAACTGGAGAAACAACTTGAAGTGGAAGACAAGATGAGGTTGCAATACCCTGAACTTTTTACAGGTACGTAATTTCGGGGACGAAATTCTTTTTAGTGGGGTAGTATTGTAACACTCAGTTTTTTCACTGTTTATTGTTTTTATATCAGTAAAACAAACAGCAAGGTTTATAATTATATTTTTTAAACCTAGAAAATGATTTTGGATAAACCAAAGTCATATTCATATTCAATATTACAATTAAATGTCACGATTAAATTTTGGGTCGAAAATCCAGACGAAAACCGGTCTGCGATTTATTGACAGTAAGATTTTACTGCTCAAATGACATAATTTTGACTCGTGAACGAAATACTTAAGATTTTTATGAAGTTTCCAACTTCTTTGGCTATTTTAATTTTTCACCTAAAAAGTGAAATAATAAATATTATCCGGGCGTTTTACGAAATCGGGTAATTAACGAAGCTGAGAACGGGATTTGCAGGACCCACTAACGGATAAATAGGATGTCAAATCATGATGAGTCATTGTGGATGAGTCATAAAGATAATATCCAAGAGTTATGATTACTTTTTATGGGAAATGACCATTATGTCCTTATGGTTGATTTTAATTACAAATTAACCTAAAGCAAGATTGTACCTTTGTCCTTGGATTTTTGCATGGTGGACCTTACTACCCTTGAAACCCATGGCCCCAAGGCTGCCAAGAGGACCAATTTCACACCTATTTAAGGAGCACTTCATCTTCTTCAAGAGTTTGCTCTTTTTTCTCCATTAAAGTGTTAGGTCTCCATAGCTCATTTTGTGAAGAAAGTGTTAGATTTCTTGCCACTTTCTTGATTCCAAGAGGTAAACCATTCTCATCATCCTTATTTAGCATCATGTTCTTCGTTGAATTTTTCATTTTGAAGTCTTTATCAATATGATGCAATTTAGGGTTTCTAGATTCAAAAATTCATAGAAAATCATAGGAAAATTAATTTGGCGCGAAACTTATTTCTATAATCCTATTATTACCTCTATATTCTAGATCTAGAATCTTTCATAAAAAAAATTTTCTAACCCTTAAAACCTAAAGAGGCCGAACCTATACTCTAGAGAACTAGGGTTTTGTTCCAATTTTTCCTAACTAGTTTGCCATGATTCAATCTTATTAGTTGAATAGGTATTGAATCTATATTGTATGAACCATATGAAGGTTTCTAAGCCATTTTATTGATCATGGCCGAAATTCATTTGATGAGGGATTGGAAGATTTAAATTCAATCTTTGTTCAATAACCATTGATTTTGGGTTTTAACTAATTAGGAGTGATTAATCCAAAAGTTTAGAATTTTTAGAGATTCATAACCCTAAGGGCATCCCTAGGCCGAAACCTACATGTAGTAATATAGGTTTGATTAAGTTGTTTGATTGTTGATTAGTTGTTGTGTTTAATGAAGGATAAAGTTAGATTACCGTTTACACGCGTTACCGACACTGTGGGACTTGTCAGAAATTACTCACTGAAGAAACTGTGTTTTTGAGGTAAGGGGAAAGCTTGAGAGACTTTTTCGATAGCCATGTGTAATTGTTATTGTGTGTCTTAATTATGGTGTGTAAGTATTTATTTTGTAGTTAGCATTATTTGCTTATTGATTATCTGCTGTTAATTATTTGATTTAACTGCATTTAATTAGTTGTTGTATTTGGTGATATGTTTTAAATTTCTATGTGTCATATTATTGATATGGAATAATTGTTGATGTGGATTGTGAGTTTGAAAGCCTGACAGTGGTAAGAGCTCGATTAAATACACTTTTAAAAGCACTTAAAAGCTTTTTATGAAATGGTGAAGTTTATTTAGGTGGAAATAGTAATATAATATTACTTAATTAATTATTTGGTGTAAAATGGGAATTTATGAGAAATAATATTATTTTAATGATTTAATGGCGAAAGAGTGTTTTAAGAGTCATGGTGAGGACGTAACCATAAAAATATTTTAGCATTGCTAATTTTCACCCAAAGAATTTCTAAATAATAAAAAATATTATTTTATGAAAAAAAGTTTCAAAAATAACTTTATTACAGAGTTAGAAAAATTAATTTATAGTAAGGAGTCACGTTTTAGCCTAATTGTGTTTTGAAACGCCAAACGGCGGACAATTCTGTCAATATTTAAGAAAGTATTCTTTAAAATGTGTAATAATGAATAATATTGATAATTAATTTTAATTGAGATTTGGGCGCATAAGCATCAATATCATTTTTTTGTAGGACATATAGTCTATAACTTCACCTTTTGGACCCCCGGTCCATACTTTAGAATACTAGACCCCGACATCTAGGTAACTAGGTTTGTCTTTCAATTTAAAAAACATTTTCGTTCTGTGAAACACAAATCAAAAATAAAATTTCCTCAACTTATCGAAGTTGTTGGAAATAACCCGTTGTATAAAGCTACTTTACAGAAAATCCTTTTACTTTGGAAATTCATTTTATAGAATCATCAAAATCACTTAAAACTCATTTTTCTTTCAAAAATCTATATTGTTGGACCTGAAAATATCGCTTTGAGACTAATTCTCTGTTTTAACTAATATTGTTGTTTTTAAGAATACTTATGTAATTATTGTCGGAATTGTCCGTCAAACGTCCGATCTCCGCAAAACACGTACACGATTCATACAACAATTTATCCTTCAACAAACTACAACAAATAATTATCAATCAAACAACTAAATACTCTATTTTCCTATATGAAGGGTTCGGCCATGAGGAGATTAAATTGGCTAGACATGATAAAATTTTGCAAGCTTTTGGATTAAGGATCCTTAAGCAAGATTGAGACATAAACAAATCTTACTTAACCAAAATTGAATCAAAACCATCTTAACCACAAAGTTGAGACTTTCGTCCATGGGGTGATTTTATGACTAAAAATCTCTCAAAATCTTAAGCTCTTGGATTAGTGATCCTTGATCACTTAAAACCCTAAAACAATGATTAAGATACAAGGATTGAAAAAAAAACACTTCCAATCCTTCAAAACCCCAATTCGGTCATGACACAAAATATAGGCTAGAGATTTTAGTTTGATTCAATCATCTTGGATTCAATACATACATGAATAAAAAGGATTGAAACAAGCAAGACTTGTTAAAAAATCGAACAAAGTTCCTCCCCCCACTTCAAGTTAGGGTTCGGCCTTGATAGGTTGAATAGGCAAGAATTTTTTGTTTGATGCATGCTCTTGGATCTTAAATATAGAGATTATAATAAGATCATAGAAATTGGTTTCATGATCATAAGATTTTTCTATGATTTTCTAGAGATTTTCAAACTTTCTAGATCTAGGAATTGAAAAAGATGATCATGACTTCAAATCACAAAAATAAATGAAGAACATGATGATGATTAAGTAAGAAGAGTATGGTATACCTCTTGAAGTTTGAAAATGAGCTAAGAATCAAGAACTTCCTTCACAAAAATGGCTATGGAAAACTTAGAGTTTTTAAGAAAAAGATGAACAAACTTCTTGGAGAAGATAAGTTGGCTTAAATAGAAATGAAATGGGCTCACAAAGAGGGTTTGGGTCGTGAGAAACTAGGGGTAAAAGGGTCCAAGGCATAAATTTTTAGGGACAAAATTGTAATCTTACACGATGGCAATTTTGTGATAAAATACAACCATAAGGACATTATGGTAAATTCCCCAAAAATCATCATGACACTAGTGAGTCACCTATATGACTCACCCTTGTGAGTCATCATGGATGACTCACGACCTTCATCCATTGGGTGTCGGATTTTGTCTCTGCACGTCCGTTCTCGACTCCGTCGATTACCCGATTTAGGTTTTTACGCCCGAATCAAGTATAAAAACTATTTATTTTGAAAATTTTCAAAATAACATATATCGTTGGAAATGAGATATTAGATCTATTCTTTTTGCTCACGAGTCAAAATTAGGTTTTCTGATCAGTAAAATCTTACTGTCAGTAAAAACGCAGACCGGGTTCCATCAGAATTTTCAACCCAAAATTTAACCGTATACTTATAAAAATAAGTATAAAATGAATATGACTTTGTTTTTCCCAAAATCATTTCTAAGTTTCAGATAAAAATATAAACGTTTATTTATATTTATATCGATCTTAGAAAACAGAAAAATCGGGGTGTCACATGTATCACTTTTTGCTCTGATTAGCATTTGACTTATTCTATTATAAAATGGGGTTAGTTGTCTTTTTATCAAAGGTGAAGGAAGGTAAGTGTAATTTACCCTAAATTTTTTTATATTTGCTAGTTAATGTTTAACAATGTAGTCATTAATTATTTTTCAATGTAATTTTTTCTCAAACAATATAAATAATTAACAATGTCATTATTAGTTTCTCAAGACAAATTTATAAAAAAAAATAGTGATAATGGCCACAATGTATATAATACCTGAACATAATTAAATTAGTTTACATTATATGACTATGCCCTCAATTAAATTGGGATGAAAAGAATCTGTTATCTTTAATTAGAGTATCTCACTTACTAATTTTAAGCAATCTCTATTATGTGACTCACTTATGACAGGACTAAACTTTTGTTGATGGTAAAGAAAAAGTTATCGAATAAACTCACATCGACATTATAAGCAGCCGCAAGCATACAACTACCGAAAACAATCCAAAACAATGGCCATGAACCGACAATCCACGCAAACCCCAGACCCTGTAAAAGAGAATAAAGTGATAAGCCTCGTTCTACCTTCTCAAGAGGCGCAAGTTTATCTTTTGTTCAGTAAAAATAAAATAATACAATTGTTATCTTGAACAATATACCAATGGAAAAAGTACATTAGGACAATTGACTGCCATCATAGTCTCTCAATTGTCATAAATACTCAACACCCAGACCATGTTGTATTAATATTTTCTCGCATATTGGAGGCATCAGGCATGTGCAACCATGCAATAACATAATCATCTCATTTGATGTAAACTATCAATGGATAAGGACATTAGTTTATGGATTTAATTGATATGCATTGTCGGAGTAAAGATTTGTTATATACCTAATTAATCATAAATTAACATATCATTGAAAATATTTTACTCTGATTCTAACTCTCTACCATAAAGTCATATATATAATGATTTCTAATTGATGGAAAGTATAAAAAACTTTATAATAACAGTGCATACAAATTAAACTATTATTTGTTAATAAAATCAAGAGATCGAGTGAAACTTTGATAACCTTTAGAAATCTAAGCTTTTCCTGAAGATCAAACAAGTCTCAAGTCTCAAAACAAATAAAATAAAATTGATGGCTAGAAGGATGGTGACTCATAGACAAGAGATATAGACAAAAAGCTATACTAAAAAACTAACGTTATATATGAGAAAGGAACAAAGGTTGTAACATTCTCTGGTTGGATGAAATCTAGTATCACCACTTAAATTTTGGATTTAGTTGATATTCAATCTCATTGTAAAGATTTTTTTTTTGTCAAACAATATATATTGTTATATCATTAAAAAAAAATATTTGACTTTTATAATAAATCACACATAGGATGATCTGTATTGGTTGATAATACAAAAAAATTTATACTGACGGCATATCAAAATTAAATTCTAATTTTTTTTATCATAAAGTTTTAAATTTTGATAATATAACATATATTAAGAGAATTAAACAAACAAAACGTAATTAATTATTCATATGTCCAAATTTACACTATAGTTAATTGATGATCAGTAACGAAGTCAATTGATTATTAAACTACATATTGAAACAAACTTATATCAATGTTTAAAGGAAAATCGAGCCCCATTATGCATATCCAAATTACTAAAAATGATAATTATATATATCATTACCAGAATTAAAGAAGATACAGTGATAATGACACCATTTCTGAAGGACAATTCCCCAGATACCAATGGAAGATGTGGCTTATTTATCTGCAATCAAACATTTATAAATGATAAGACAATCCATGTGTAGAGTACGTGTAAGGTATAAACTTATCACAAACTTATCCACACTGGGTCTGTCGAAGTGGCTTGGAAATTCTTTTTGTGTTAATTTGGATGAATTTGGCTTAGTGTTGCAGCTGGAACAGAGAAATATTGGTATTTCCTTCGAGGGGCAGAATTTAGTCAGGAGATATCTATTCCTGTGGGGAACTTTGGCTATTGTTCAACCTTATAGATTTTATGCTTTAGATTGAGGTAATATCTTTGGTGCTCCAATTAGGTTATGATAGTATTGTAAATTATTACTTTGTATACGGGTTCGGGTATCCCTTGTATCCAATCTAATATACCTTTTGTTTATAAAAAAAAAAATAGAGTAATTCATGAGGATGCTTGATAGGTTTACGTATATTAGAGACCAGAGTTTTTGGTGGCCAAAATCAAAGAAACTGGTGAAGATGTGCTTGTGTTCACTATATGGGCACCTAATTATCCCCTTTATTGACTACATTGATAAGCATAAGCTAGACAATTCTGCTACCATCATCTTTCTATTACAAGAAAATCCAGAATTCCAAAAGACAGCAAATAAACAAGTAAAATATATGGGTTTGGGTACCCTTGTACTCATCTATATATATATATATATATATATGATTATAAAAAAAAAGTAAAATATATATTGCCTATCCGGATTATTTATTTCTATTAGGAAGTTTCACACCTTGTCTATTTCAACATCACATAATTGATTCAAGCCAGCACCAAAAATATGCATACAGTAGGAAGCTACCACAACCTGGAATAGAAAACTCAGTATTAATAAAGTTACATAATAAAATAACACTAAACATTTTTAAGCGGAAAATACATTATCAAATATATATAGCTATGAGGCATTTTGAAGGGCAAAAGATTTTGCATACATCAAATAAAGAAACAAAGAAAAAAAAATTGATGCTCACATAGTACAAAATATTGTTAAACTTGCATTCAATGGTGTATATTACATAGTAATGAGCTTGACACTGTAATTTTTTTTGGATAACCTAAAAAATATTAATAACAAAAATAAGGCTAAGTCAAATCACAAGAAATGATAAGAGAAAGCTAACATACAAACATAAGCCCGGTCCTGCAAAATTGTGCAAAGCAAAAACCCCAAACCCGATTACTAAGCTTGACACCGTATTTAATTATTGGTATTGCTAAACTCATTAATAGTTGTCAATGTAATATGAAATGATAGTGTGAATTTTTTTAACTAATAATTGTAAAAAAAGAACTCAATAGTCTAAACTGAATACCATACTACAAAACATTAAACATAGTGCTAAAGACATCTTTATCATTATATATATAAAAGTAACATGGTCTAAGTTTGCCTTATAAGTAATAATTTGGTAAATTAAGTGATGATTATTATTAGTAATTTATTTATTTTCTATAAATTCTAA
The DNA here is from genome assembly GCA_030762895.1 of Sophora flavescens. Taxonomy (NCBI): domain Eukaryota; kingdom Viridiplantae; phylum Streptophyta; class Magnoliopsida; order Fabales; family Fabaceae; genus Sophora; species Sophora flavescens. The sequence goes on from CM061062.1 coordinate 218,425,651, forward strand.
TTTAGGTAAAATTTGAAACCAATAAGCCCATGTCTTTTTTATTTTATTTTATAGTTTTGTGCATATCAGTGTTTGTAGTTTTGCTATTGAACCTCAAATTATTAAAGAGAATTAAGTTGTATTAATTTTTATAAATTTTAAGATAGGTAAAATTTGAAACCAATATGATAGCTTATGCCAATATGTTGTATCATTGGTTTTTAGGCAAAATGGTCATTTCAAATGCTTATCATATAACGAAGTTGCTAACTAATCTAAATATAAAAAACGTCTTGAGTAAAAAGAAATGTATGAATATAATATTTCATATAAATTTTTCATTATTATTATGTTTCATCATATTGGTTCCAACATAATATTTTTTAATTAAAATCTTGGCAGATATTGAAAAATGGAAATATTTTTGCCAGTCAAGTAATTAGCCTTATGTCTGGCTACACCTCCACTTCTTTAGTATATGACATATTTGAGTCAAAAAAAAAAAATTCTGATATTATTGAGTCTACACATGTGTATATTTTAAAATTGAAACATATGATATGATGTTTACATCTGTACACATAATTCTGATAAAATTTACAGAAGTGTTTCTATATAATGTTGACCAAAGTGATTGGGATTGATATTGATCAAGGATGTTCCTATTATGTTGTTGCGAAATATAGATTAATCTTCATCATTATGCAATGTACTAAAATTATAATTGCTCAAATTAGTAACTATGTTTTAGATGCAAAAGTCATCTCAGGAAGCAGTATTGCCTAAAAAGATTTTATTCCGAGATAGTATTAACTCCTTCTGACAAAAGACTCTTTTTGAAATTCAATGTAGATAATTTCCTATTGTTATTTCTTTTACAATGACAATAAATAAAATAAAATCAAGAACAATCTCTTAAGCTTCTAGTGCTCTTTACTATAATACACTTTTGAATTATCAAAAATAATAATAATAATAATAACAATCTCTTAAGCATGTGGGAATTTATCTTTCGCATCACTTATATATGTTGCCATGTTAATTAAGGGTTACCTCGCGTACTGGATTGAAGATACTTCTATGTGACAATGATGGTCACATTTCCAATACTACTTCAAATGTTTTATAAATAAGTATTTCAAAATTTAAGCGAAGTTACTGTTGAAAATTATAATATTCCCTAGTTGTTTTGGTTTATATCTTGTCCTTATTAGTCCTTTTTATATTTTTTCAGGAACTTTGATGACCTTTTCATATTTTAATATATTAATATGTATCGACACCTTCACAGCTATATATGTGCCAAATATTACCGTTTAATTTTTCGTCAAAACAATTGAAAATACATGTAATTCAATTTTTTCCTTATATTTCCTACTTCAAACACAAAGTCCTTAATCTGTTTGTTATGCATATATCTAGAATCTAGAAATTTAAATTACAAACAATATTTTTCATACCCTATGAGTATCCTATGCATCGCACTTAAAATGTTTATAAAAAGGTCTTTCAGAATTTAAGTTAAGTAAGTTGCTCTTGAATTTTTATATATATTTCTTGGTAGTTTAAGTTCATATCTTGCTTTATTAATTTCCTTTATTTTTTAAGAAATTTTGACAAACTTTTTCAAATTTTAATTCATTATCTTATAATTCAACATTTTCCCAATGTATATGTGTGTGTGCCACAAATATTGTCCTTTTTTTTTGTCAAAATGATTTAATACGTATAAATCAGTTTTTATATACATTAATTATTTTCGACTTTAAATAGAAATCATACATAAAGTCATTAATCCATTTGTTATGCATATATTTTGAACTTAGAAATATAAATTATAAATAATATTATGCATACTCATAAATAATTATCTCATACATTGCCTGGGTACCAGTATTAGTTTTCAAATATAGAAGAAAGCTGGCCTTTTAAACAACCAAATGATAGTAAATAGAAGAAAGATGACATTTTAAACGGTCAAAGGATGGTGAATAGCTAGAAACATTACTAGATTAAGTGTCTTTTCATTGAATTTATAAACAACTAACATATTTTAAAATATCACCTGCAGCCAGCCAATAAAAAACGACGCCAGAGATAAATCCGACAATTTCTCCACTGCAATGAGAGAATTAAAAGTTGCTCCAAATACCTACACAAATAAAGTAATCCCTTTTAAAATATTTATCTTACAATGAATGTTCATACAAATTAATTAAATTGACTACATATAACAATTAATTGAAGGTTAGTTACAAGATTTATTCTAGAAAAGCTTTAACCTTTTTTTTTTATATGCAAAAGGTATGTTGATTGAGAGCACTAGGGGTGTTCTAACCCATATACAAGATAAGAAATAGGTCCAAAGTAAATAGAATACGGGATGAAAACATCAATATGCATATTACAATGGCCTAGCATGAAAAAACAACCAGAAAAAACTAAGAGCTTTAACTTAACTGTGCCAAATGCTGCATATGGCCTGCTAAACTTGTAGAAAGTATCCAAGGCACCTTTGACAGAGCCCCAAGTGCTTTCGGGATCTCGAACTTGTGGTTCATATTCAAATGATTGTCTAGATGTTGCATTCACAATATATTTTCTCTCATTTTCTTGATTTGTAGATCCTCCCTTAGTGACTTTGTAATGTTGCTTCAAATTATGTCGCTGAGACAACATGGCACAATATTCTTTTTGGACTTTCCCATTTTTGTGCCATAAAGTTGTTACATAAGAACCTAGAATATAAAAAAAGTTGAATATTGTTTGTAGCATAGACCTTAAAAATTGAAAAAAAGACAAACATTTCCTAATTTAGTATTATATCCCATAGGGATTAAACAACTCTAAAGTGAGCAAAAATGTAAAGTTAGAAAGTAACAGGATCCAGCTTTGATTAACTATAATGCATTAAGATCTCAAGTCACTTTAACTAATTAATGGTGAATACACTATTTGGTCGCTCCATGTCATTTACAACACATATTTCGTAGATAAATATTTCATGGCATTTATTATCAACCATGTTGTAATATACCTAGAATTTAATTTGATCAACAAGTCTCAAAAGGCAAGGTTCTAAACAGTGGTTGTTGAGGCCATAATAACTCTTCCATAGATACTAGCTATACATATTACCACATATAAACTACACTCAACCCTTTTGAAGTTTAACAAAATAATAACAAATCCCTAATATAATTATGAACTACATCTTACAAATTTTTAATGTTGATTAAGATCGACTTAACACCAGTCGCTAAATAATAAAAGCAATATTTATAATTATAACTTGATATTTATATAGTAAAAAAAATTCATAGACTTTTTTGTTTACAAAATAAAGTTAATTCTTAATTTTAAAAATAAATGTACAATTTGAAAAATCATATAAAAATAAATATAATTGATCACATTTTATATCCATTGTTTGATAGAATTGCGAGATCCACCAGAATCACCTTCACTGCACGTGGCCACGCGTCCCGTCGCATCGTTGTTAGTCCGAACATCGATCGTCACTTAAAACCACCGTGCAGACCGTGCCTCCCACTGTCGTGAACACATCCTTGCACGCACCGTCCGCTGTGAGCTCCGTTACCCGAGCCACCAGATCGTCGTCCAGCCCCACTCTCCTCTAAATTTAGGTTGAAAAGTCAGGCGAATCCCGGCCCGCGAATTTCATTGACAGTATAATTATACTGCTCAAAAGACCTAATTTTTACTCGTGAACGAAAAACTTAAGGTTTTTATTTAATTTCCTATGATTTTGGTTATTTTGAAATATTATATTTCCTACGATTTCACTAAAAAGTGAAATATTATATTTTATCCGGGCATCATGTTGAATCGGGTAAGCAACGGAGCAGATTTCGGGATTTCCGGGAGCCGCTAACGGATAATACCAATGAGTCAAATAGGGCAAGTCACCCATGTGAACACATTAATGGTGAACATGGCCTCATGATGACAATTTCTATGGAAATTGCATTTTGGTCCTTAAACTTATTCTTAATTGCACTTTGGTCCCTAAGTTAGTTTCTATGCTTTTCCAAGTGAATTGGGCCAGAATCTTTGCTCCAAACCCATTAGAGGGTCGTGGCCTTGAGGCCCAAATTCCTTGTCCATGGATTAAATTTCATAAAGCCAATTGAAATCATATAAGTTTCCTAGATTATGTTTATGCCTTAAGCATTTTGGTGGGCCAAAACAATTGAATCCAAGCCCAAAACTCCACGGCCCATGCGCAAGCCCAAGGGGGAGTGGTGGCTGCCCTTAACTTGGGTGAGCCAAGCTCATTCTTGTACATTCCACAACATTCTCCAATATTCTCAAAAGTTCTAAACTATTCTCAAAAGTTCCAAAGTATTCTAGCTTTTTCCTAAGAACATAGTAGCAAGTTGATGAAGAAGCTTCAAGATAACTCACATGATGAGTCACAATGTGAACACATTAAGTGTTGCACATGGTCATTATTACAAACTATTAGGAATTTGCAAAATAGTCCCTATACTTTTGGAATTTTGCAAAATGGTCCCTAGGAGTTATTTGCACCTAAATCCTTGAAGAAGACACCTCCTTTCTACTTAGTCCCTCAAAAGTGGCGCAGCCCACATCTCTAAAGGCATACTTTCACTTCATTATTTGCCATTTCACACTTTACAGAAAAACCCCCAAAAGTTCTAAGTTCATACCATCATTTTGTGAAGCAAGTCATTGGATCTTCACTTGTTTTTGATCTTCAAGAGGTGAATCCTATTCTCCTTCCCTAATCATGTCTATGTTCTTCAATAAGTTTCATGATTCAAAGTCTATTTCATCTATGTTCATCACTTTTAAGTTTCTAGATCTAGAACTTTGAAAATTCATAACAAATTCTAGAAAAATCTCATGATGTTGAAACCACTTCCTATGTTCTTATAATCATGTATATTGTCTGTATCTAAGAGTATGTGATGATCAAAAATTTTCTTCCCTTGAAACCCATCTTGGCCGAATCCTAGAGGAAAGGATGGATGGAGTTTTGTTCTTGCTTTTGATGTATGATCATGTCTTTCATCATACATACTTGTATACTTGTTGAATCCTAGTTGGTTCATTAAACTAAAAACCCTAGCCTCATGAACATGTCTTGGCCGAATCTACCCTTTAGAGGGTTAGGATGGTTTTGATTCTTAACTTTGTTGTGTAGCCTTAATCCATTTCCTTAAGTTTTCTAGAATCATTAATCAATGACTTAAACAACTTTGGAGTTTGATTAGTCCTTAAACACTATGAGGCCGTGACCAACATAGGAGGATTTTGATGTTTTGTGATTGTTTATTTATGTGGTTGTCTGGTTGTATTGTTGAAGGTTAAGTATAAAGCGGTGTACGTGAGTTTCCGGCTTTCGACGAATTAAATTCAACTTGTTGTGAATCTTCGAGAGGTAAGGGGAGCTTACCTGAGGGATTTTTCTCAATAACCATTTGTTTTTAGTGTAGGCTGTATAATTTATATGTGGTTGTGGTTATTTGTTTATGTTGTTTATGTTGTGTTGTTTATCTGTGTATCGGTGATTGATCTGCTTTTAATTTATTTAATTATCTGCAGTTGTATATTATATTGCTATGATGCATGATCTGCCTGGTGATATAATTCTGACGACGTTGTTGAATGTTGTTTGAGAAGCCTGACAGTGGTAACCGATTAATCAGATAAAAGCTTTAATAAGCTGTGTAAATTATATTCAATGTTTTATGGGAAATGCTGGAATATAATAGTGGTGGAAAATATTGTTTTGGAAAAATAATGAGTTTTGAGAAATATTATTATTTTAATGATTTAGTAATGAAAAAATGAATTATGAGTCACAATGAGAGCGAAACCGTGAAAATATTTTTGCACTGCTAATTTTCACGTAAGAAATTCCGCAATATTATAAAAAGATATTTTATGAAATTAATTGTTGAAAATAAGTTAATTATGTTTTTAGAAAATTATTTAAGTGGAAAAAGCTAAGTTTTGGCTTAAAAAGTGATAATTGACGGCAAATTTGGAAAAATGTCGACAGCAAGTATCTTGAAATGACAATTCGTATTTTAAGTAAGTTTAAAATCTCAAGTGACTCACCTTGTGAAAATTAAGTTTTAGTATTTGAAGATTTTATTGAAGAATTTTCCATGTGAAAAGATTTTCCAAAAAAAAAATTAATTCAACTGTGTTGAAAGTGGTGTTGAACTTAGTAACCGAGACGTCGGGGTACTAAGGTTCTTTGTTATTATAGACTTGGGGTCCTTTGGACTTTGAGGTCCTGTAGACTTTGTGTCTACTGTATACGGGGTGTATAATGTGTTTAAACATTTAAGATGTTTTCTATTACCACGAACCTATGACTGGTGCATCGGTCGAGAGGTGTCGTGATTGAGCACTCGGACTGTGAGGTCCTGTGTTTTAATGAAAGTTTTAAAGATGTTAAAACTATGTGAGTCGTAAGACATTTTGAGCTTCGGCAAAGAAAGATCGAACACAAAGAAAAGTGTCAAGAACAGAGTGTTTTTGCATGCATTTGGCAGACGTGCCTGTATTCTGGCTTGGTGCTGGTGTTCTGGCTGTGTGCCTGGTGTTCTGGCTGCGTGCCTGGAGTCTGATCAACTCATTACTGGTTGGGATATCTCATGAGATTAAGTGTGGATGTTTAGATGATGTACTGAAGTGTTCATGCATAGTTTTTCAACGTTGATGTTTGGAGTGTGGAACTCATTGATAAACTGTATGCTATACTATGGATGCTTATGTTGTTATAAACAGGTATGTGTGCATGTGTCTTCTTTTGTGTCGCGCATTTAGTTATTGTGTTAAATCCATATATATATTGGCGTCTCACCCTTACAAACATATCAGAGTCGCACAAGGGGTATGATGTCTACAAGAAGAAGAAGGCTGTCTAGTTCGGGGCATGCTGTTGCTGCTTCTATCGATTGTAGAGTGTTAGTTACGACCAGCTTAGGTCCTATTGCGTTATATTATGTTTTGAGAATATATTAAACTGATAATGATCTAGGTGTGAAAACATATGAGGCAATATAGTTGTATGACTTATATACATTATGTATTTAAGTGTGATCTGATTACATTGTTGTTGTTTTGAGGTTAAAAAGAAGAAAAAATTTATCACCATATTTTGAAAAGATAAACGTTGAGAAAACATTATTTTCCGAAAGCAACCAGCAAGTTAAGTTTTATTTCCGCAAACGGGTAACCATGTGATGACCCGAGTTAGGGTGTCACACAAGGTCACTCTTGGTTTAGCCTTTATGTTCTTCTCAAACCCAGAAGCTTCTTTCCTTTTGTTTCTCATTTCTTATTTTTGTTTTTTAAAAAATCCGAATAGAGTGATTTGGGGAGAAGAGGTGAAGAAAATGGGAGAAAGAGAGTGGAAGAAAGAGAAAATTCTGGCAAAGTTTTACGGCATGATCTCCTAATTCTGACGAAAGAAAAACTTAACGGTCAAACTTAATGGAAAGGACCAAATTGATTTTTTAAAATAGAGGGATCAAGTTAAATAAGTTAAAATAAATAAGGGACCAAAAGAGTAATTTAGCAACCAAAAAAAAAAAAGAAGAAAGAGTGAAAGGGGAGAGGAGTATATTTGACATACTTGCATCATTGATCTTGGCATATTACTCGTGAAGCAACTTCCACCTGCCAATGCATGGCTCCTCATGTTATTAAGCAAATATTATGAAAAAATTAACAAGTAGCCAGGAATTTAAAATATATCACATGGAATAAAAAAAAACTTACAAACAAGCTTAATATTGAAATTTAGAAAAATATTTTGCAAATTTTTTAAAAAAGTTTTAGATGCTTTTATTTTAAAAAAGATACAGTGTTAAGTATATATTTTCCATATTTTCATCTCAATCTTGGAAGACAATAAATACATGGAAATAATTTTGTAATTATAACATTAACTGTTTAGATAAATGAAAAATGCTAATATTTAATAAACATTGAAAAACTATTCTTGAAAATGACTTTAAAATAAAAAATTTATACTGGCATTGTATCAAATTAAGCTCATTTATTTGGCAAAATCCAGCTTGGAGCCTCAAGGTTTCCACTCGGTTGATGCTGTTAGTCCAGCTTTAGGAACTTTTGTTCTAAATGATTGTAATGGGAATATTACCCGAAGACTTGTTTGTGAACACCTAATTTTGTCCGGGTATTTTCTTTTTTAATTAATATTTGAAAAAAAATTGCATAAAAATTCTTTAAAAATTGGTTATGTTATTGGCCCAATTTGTTTCTGTTACAAATTGTTTTGAGTCAAAGCCCAAGTGAAGAGATGTTTAAAAAAATAAAAAATAAAAAATAAAATAAAATAGAAAAAAGCAAGATTTCTGCTGATAATTAAAAAATTGAAAAAAATCTTTTGGAAAATATGTTTTCTTCACTGACTCACTCAAGTGTAGATCTCACAAGGCTCAAGGCTATTAGTCTCTATTTTTGGGCAATTTCCAGAACTTGGAAAAGCACTCTAGCCTAGATCAGTGAAATAATACACAAAAGTGGAGTTTGGAAAAAGATTGAAACATATTTTGATCACAGCAACACTCCACTAGTGGAGTCCCTTTCCATCACAGCTGGCATAATCAGAATTGTTTTGTCATCTTCTCCTCCAAATGGTGCATAAATTCAGAAAACATAGCAGAAACAAGGGGAGGACATAGGGGAGAAAACAGTAAGGAAAAAAACCATCTCTTCCTGCAGTAGGCGTGACCCCCCCCCATCTCTGACTTATTTTTTTTTCTTTTTCTGTCTCTCTCTCTTTTCTATTTCCTCTCTTTTCTCACGTTCAGACTTTTTTTTTTCTTTCCTTCTTCTTCTTTCATCTTCCTCCTCCCATTTCTCTTCTTCACCATAAACCCATCTCCTTCTTCCTCCTTCACCATAAACCCATCACCTTCATTCTTCCACCTTCATCTCTCTCCTCTCATTCTTCTTCTTCTCCAACAACCCAACAACAACAAACAAGGAAAGACAGAAAAAGCCACACATACACACACAACTCAGATCTGTTTTTGGTTCGTCCTCCACCGAGTTGCAGATCCGGGTTTTCTGGTTCGTCTCCTCCCACGCACCTGCCTCGTACCACCTCAGCCAGCCACAGCACGCCGCCCACGAACCGCCAGAACCGTGTCTGGACCGCCCCAAGCTCCGACCGCATCTCTGCTCGCGCGAACCAGCCCAGCCGTCACCTCCCGCAGCCACCACATCCTCCTTCTTTCTCAGATCGAGAGCCAACAGTTGCAGATCCGCGACCTCCACCGCTGGGGAGTTGCAGATCCGCGGTTCTGTTTCGTCCTCCACCGCGCGGACGCCGCCCTTGGTCCACACCTCTGTTCCGATCGCATCCCTGCTCATGAAACGCACCAGCTCCGCCGCGCGAGCATCGTTCCTCCGCTCCGCCGTCATCACGCTCCACTGCTCCAGGAGGCCGCCGCCGTCCTCCATCAGCACAGTGCCGCCATCCGCCTCTACCCCTGCAATCAGCGCCCCTCTCTTGGTTCTCCTCTCCTCTGCAGTTTGGTGGTAATGATAAACCAGAAGCTAAAAGCTTCTATCTTTCTTCTGCCATGCCTTTTTTATTCTTCTTGAGTTTGGGCTGATGGTGTGTGGGTTTGTGTTGTTATTGTGTATGTTCTTAAACAAAAAAAAGAGGAGAGAGATTTTTTTTTGAAGTTAAAATATTTATTTAAATTATTTGAACACATGTTTATTCTCTACAAGAACATATCAAATCAATAAATATGTTAAATTGCACTTGTCTTAATATTAAAAGAATTTTTTTAAAAAAAACAAATAAAAAAAAACAGGAAAACAGAAAAATAAAATCTTTTTTAAGTTACTCAACAATCTACAACATTGATGTATGATTTTTCATCCTCAAGTATTGTAGGAATTGTAAGGGTTCATCGTATAGCTCCGCTATCTTTAATCCTGTGCAAAGGTGAATTCCTTTTTGTATAAAATAATAAGTGCTTTCAATTTACTCCTTTTTATCAAAATTTTATTCAAAAATAAAAAATAAAAATCTCTTTTTAATTCACGCAACAATCTAAATCGAAAAATAATTGTGGGATTGCTTTGTGAGAGGTTTCACACTCAATTCCTTAGGTGCGAGATAGCTCTGTGGACGTATTTGCCATGTTCTACCTCGTTTAGGAGTTTTTGACATAAAAAAATTAAATAAATAAAAAACGAAAATTCATAAAGACCTTTTAAAATAAAAATAAAAAAAATCAAATCTTTATCAAAATTAAAATCAACCAACCAATCAAATCTTTTCTAAAGAACTACGTGACTTTGAGTTTTCCATCGCACCCGGGAATACGTAGGAGCAAGATAAATCATCTTGTCGGGCCAAAACTAAATTTTCCTTTTTTTTGTGTCTCTTTTTATGTTAAAATAATTAATCAAAATAATTAAACTTTTCTCTTTCCAGGATGCTCTATGGACACGGTGCCATGTTTGATCCCTTAGATTTGAGGTTGCTCTGTGGACTCATGTGCCATGTTCAACCTCATTTAGTTTTTATAAACTATAAAGTTTAAAAAAAATTAAAAATTAATAAAAAATTAAAAGTTAAAAATAATTCTTTCTTGTAAATAATTTTTGGGGTAAAATAAATATTTAAAAGGCTGTTAAAATGTTTTATGCACAATTAACTTGAGGTACCGTTTTTAAACGGGCGATGTGGGGTGCTAATACCTTCCCTACTCGTAACCGACTCCCGGACTCATATCTCTCTTTTTAAAACACCAGTTTATCTTTAAATAATTGGGTTTTCTAAGATTTTCCCAATAAAAATTTTAGTGGCGACTCCTCTGTCTTTTTATCCCTTTTTCGCGGCTCCCGGACGGGACGGTCGCGACATTGTTACTTAGTCTAATATAAGTTAAGCCTTTTCTAGCAAAAAAATTAAAATTAAGCTCATTTATCTTTTGTATAAATTTCAGAAGAATATTATAAATACCGAAAATATTCAAAGGAAAATGTATTTTTCCATATTTTATGAGGTTTTTATTTTCACGAGAGCTGGTAATATTACATTATCTAAATATAAAGGATTTAACAAAAAATAAAATACAAAAATCTGGTTGCCTTTTCCCCACTTCCCGCCCATGATTTGGGGTAATTGATTTTAAAAAATTGAGGTTGAAAAAAATGAGTCACTTTTGATAAAGAATTTTGTGAATCACGTACCTAAAATCAATTCTTTTCTACCTCGACCCAGAATCGATTTTATTGGATGCAAAATTTAAAACAAACACCTTTAAAATCACAAAATCACTTTCGCTAGGCACAAACATGATTTTTGACAATCCAAATTCTAAACCAAACAAACACAAATTAAGTAAAATCACTTTTGAATTGTAAATATAAAGAGTATTGTAAATCTTATACATAGGCTCCGTTTGGATAACACAATTTATAACTTATTATAGTTTTTCTATTCGTTTAAGTGCTTTGTGATTTTATGTAGAAAAGATTGTGTTTGGATAAGCTTAAATTAGTAACTTATTTATTTCCAAAAGTTGCTTTTAGCTTATTTTGTGAAGTCAATTTTGTTGCAGCAAGCCAGCCAATTGCTGGATCTCAATGTAAAAGCAAACATATATACATACCAGTGGTAATGGAAGGAGCTCCAGGAAAAGATGCAAGAAGCACAGAACTCATTTAGGTTTACACTGTAACTTCAGTTTCAGTAAGTTCTGCAGTTTTATGGAACAAAACAAAACTCACTTCCTCACTGACTTGGATCCAAGACGATCGTCGTTTCCTCTTTATTGAAAAACTATATATGGTGCATGTTATATATAAGTTACTGATCCGGTAATATATGCTGCCATATTAGCTGTCATAGCTGAATTATTAAGTTTTTATTACGTTGAGTCAAATTGTTTGCCGCCACCAGATTGGAACCTTCAGATTTAATATTCTTAAGAACTTCCCTTCTGTTCTTACTCCATTTTTAATTTGGGATTCAATACCACTTACTGCACTTTCAAATTCCATTTGATGTTAACAATCGAACCTTAAACCTTGCGCTTAATTTTATCAGTTGACCTTTAATTTATTTCTCCTATGTCGTCTGATTTCCTCTCTTTCATAAATATCTTATTATTTGTCCTCACGTTTTACCAAATCTTGTGGCATTTATCTACCCAAATAAAATCTTGTGGCATTTTCAGGCTATTCTGTGAACCTTAAACCTTGTGCTTAACTTTATCAGTTGACCTTTAATTTATTTCTCCTATGTCGCCTGATTTCCTCTCTTTCATAAATATCTTATTATTTGTCCTCACGTTTTACCAAATCTTGTGGCATTTATCTAACCCAAATAAAATCTTGTGGCATTTTCAGGCTATTCTGTGAACCTTAAACCTTGCGCTTAATTTTATCAGTTGACCTTTAATTTATTTCTCCTATGTCACCTGATTTCCTCTCTTTCATAAATATCTTATTATTTGTCCTCACGTTTTACCAAATCTTGTGGCGTTTATCTAACCCAAATAAAATCTTGTGGCATTTTCAGGCTATCTCACAGAATTTTATATATATATATATATATATATATATATATATATATATATATATATATATATATATATATGGGTTTGGATCAATTGACACCAGCTTTATTTTACCTAATAAAATTATTTGTGAATAAATCAGTATTTTTGAGAATTAACTTTTTACCTATAAAATTAAAAAGGCAATATTTATTATTATTATATATAAATGTCAATAATATATTTAATTAATAGATAAAGAATTAATTTAATGTGTATTTTATATCATAATTAATTTATTAAATAAGAGAAAAAGACTGCAAAGTTTTTAGTTTAACAACAAATATCGATTAATTGAATATATAAAATATTTATTAACTGTTTATATTTTGATGAAACTATAAAACTAAAAAAATGTTAAAATATAAAATATTTATTTCATAAAACTGATTTTTAAAAGGATTTCAATTGATTATAGAAAATATAGCATAATAAGTTTTTAATTCCAATTATCCATCCAAAAAAAAAATCCAATTAAAAATATAAAATATTTATTAAATAAATATTATAACTTTGATGAATAAAGATACATAGTATCTCTTCTCATTAAATAAATCTTATTTTCTCTTTCCTATTAAAGTTGCTTTTAATTATTCTCTCTCCTCAAGAAATATGATAAACTTAAGTCGTCAGATTAAATTAGGCTAAAATATCTTTTTTGTCCTTTATCTTTTTGGGTAAAATTCATTTTGGTCATTTATCTTTGAAAAGATTTATTTTAGTCCTTTATGTTTCAAAAGTGACCCAAAATGGTCCTTTTCGTTATCTCCCATCCAACTCCGTTAAACTCCGTTCACTTTTATTTAAAATTAAAATTATAAAACTGAAAAAAGAGGAAAAATATCAAGGGGCGCACAACAACTTCTTCTTCCCCATAATGTCTTCTTCCTTATTACCGCCACTAGCACCACCGCCGCCGCCACCACTACAATAAAGGGTGGATTACCGACGGATATTTACCGACAGACCTCAGTTCCGTCGGTAATGAGAAGATTTCTGATTGACTAAGCCATCGGTAAACATGAATACCAAAAGTTTCTATATTTACTGATGGATAGTCCGTCGGTAATGGTACCGTGGGCTTTTCCGTCGGTAATTTTGTCGGTATAGAAAGCGAGAATGCTAATTTTTTGGCTCGAGAGTGTACCGACGACCTTATCCGTCAGTAATTATCGACGGAATAGTCGTCGAAAATAATTTACAACAGTAACGACGGACATTTCCGTCGGAAATTCAAATTTCGGAATTACTGACAGATAAGGCCGTCGGTAATTTAAAAAAGGCCGTTGGTAAATTCGCGTTATACACCAGCGTCATCCCCTTCACTTTTCGTTTCCCTCTTTCTCTATTCTATCTGCCTTCTCTCTTCCCCTCTGCACCGCACCCTCCACCACGTCAGAAACCTTCCCCCACCTTTTTTCTTCTCCCTTCGACCATCGAGCCAGAATCCCTCCCCCACCCTTCTTCTTCTCCCTCCGTCCACCGGGTCTCCATCCGGCCACCACGAGCCCCTCCACCACGCCAGAAACCTTCCCCCACCTTTCTTCTTCTTTCTTCGGCCACCGAGCCAGAAACCCTCCCCCACCCTTCTTCTTCTCCCTCCGTCCACCGTGCCTCCGTCTGGCCACCACGTGCCTTCCCCTCAGGTATGTTGAGTTGCTGAGTTCTTGAGTTCAATGCTTTTCCCTTCCCATTGTTTAGTTGCTTAGTTTAATTCTTTTGATTTCCCTCTTTTCAGGCCACCACAACAACCACCACTACCAGGAGGAGCAACCACTGTCAGGTTTTTTTTATTTATTGATTGAGCAATATTTTTTATTTTTATGGATATATTAAATATTTAATTAGGAAATTCTTTTTGAATTTTAGTGAATATGATTTGTAATTTGTGATTTAAGAATATTTATGTTTTGTATTTTTTTGATTTGTTTGTTTTGAGTTTGGGTTGCTGTTAGAATTAAATGTTGTATGACTTTTGTAGTGTATTATTATCCTCATACATTATTGATGCAATTTGACTTCAAGAACAAAATTATATTGTTAAAATGATGAAATAACTAGCTATTTAATTAAGGAGTAAGTAAGTGCACTCTAAGTATGTGAGTAAGTGATAAAGGAATTCCATCGATACCAAATACATGTAGCGCGGCGATATCATTGGTGCAACAATTCCTCGTGGTTATGGTGAAATGTGATAGGAATCGATGTCTAAGTGTTAGTGAGTGAGAGAGTATCAAACATAATTATTTGAATTAATTTTTGTGATAATTAATATAAATTACGTATTAAATAAATATTAATGAAAGGTGAGATGATTAGATACACTCATGACGCATTGGAGAGCTTGGACGAGGTTGATGTCATGATTAAAACAGACAGTGTAAAATAGTTTAATATCCAAATAAAATTAATTTTATATAATAATAGTTAAATGAATAAAAAAAATTAATAATAAAATTAAATATATGTAAATAACTAAATACTTACACAACATTTAATATAAAATGAAATAAATAATAAATAAAGATCGAATATAGATTTATTTTTTAGACGAATACTTTGTGTATGATAGTTGCTTATGTGTTTTAATTGTTTGCCAACAATGTCAAACTTTATAATTAAGATGTCTCTGTTTCTTATTATATTATTTTATTTTAGAGTATAATTAAAACGTACTTAAGAATGATGGTTGCTTAATTGTGTGTTTTATTTTTTGCTAATAATGTCAACGTTTATGCAAAATATCCCTATTACTTAATTACTTATTTTATTTTAGAGTATAGTTAATACGTTGTTGAGAAAAACCTTAGTCACCCGTTCGAGGTTCAATATTATTGAGCA
The DNA here is from genome assembly GCA_030762895.1 of Sophora flavescens. Taxonomy (NCBI): domain Eukaryota; kingdom Viridiplantae; phylum Streptophyta; class Magnoliopsida; order Fabales; family Fabaceae; genus Sophora; species Sophora flavescens. The sequence goes on from CM061062.1 coordinate 218,441,091, forward strand.
TGTGTACTCGTGGTCATGGTACCGCTCATTTTATTGAATCTTGAATTGTCCAATTGGGACAGTTTGGGAAGAAACTTTTTCTCCACTGATATACTAGTTACTCGACGATTCTCATTTGTGAAATAGTTGATTAAATTTCGGGTCGAAGCATTTCCTTTTGTTCTTAGGGTCCGTACTTGATTATGGTAGTTTACCGCGGTCAAGTCGTGTACTTGGAGACCGATGGAAGATGCTGCCGAAATTTCGTCAGCTATAAGACATGAGAAATGATGAGTAACTAGTATAATACACTGATGAAAACTTTTTCCTCGAATGGGATAGGGCCACACCTTTTAAGGAAAAATACTTCAATTTATCTGAAAATGCAGAAGGATGAAATATTATCCCTCGAATTGTAGTTGGGTGTATGATAGGAACAAGTCTGAGAGACGACTTCTGAAACAATCATTTGTAGTTGGAGTTGAGGAGTTTATATCCAAAGCAAAGCAACATTGTGATTATGTCGAAGAGGGGGGATTAGATGTCCGTGCAAAAAGTGCAATTGTATGGCGGTTTTGAGTGATGATGACGTGAAGTTACACCTATACCGACGTGGGTTCAAGCCTAATTATTGGATATGGACTGATCATGGTGAGGAGTTGCCGGATACTGATTTGAATGAAGTCGGTGTTGACGATCTTGAAATGGGTGTATCGGGAAGTAGCTACCATGATGAATATGTCGAACAACTCCAGTCAATGCATATGATGGTCGATGGTTATCTTGGGCAACATGGGAATTTTGAGGCGAATGAGTCTGATGGCATGGAAGAGCCTCCTAATGAATCGGCAGAGATTCTACAATCTATTGTTAGAGACAAATAAGCCATTGTTTGAAGGGGCGTCAGATTCAAAATTATCAATTTGTGTTAGGCTTATAGCTTGCAAGTCCAATTGGAATGTCCTAGAGCAGTGTTTGGAGTTCTTTTGTAAAATGCTTCAAGATGTGACACCCTTCAAAGAGTTGTTACCAAAAAGTTATTATGATACGAAGCAGTTGGTGTCGAAACTAGGCTTGGGGGCTAAGAGGATTGATTGTTGTCCAAATGGGTGCATGCTATATTATGGTAGTCAGTCTGTTACAAATGGCAGTGCGTTGGAAGAATGTAAATTTTGTCAGACACCTAGGTACCGCGTTCAAAGTAGTGACCATAGTAAGAGGAAACCAGTTCCTGTGAAGGCAATGTTCTATCTGCCAATAATTCCAAGGTTGCAGAGACTGTTTGCATTAACGCAAACTGCGGGACAAATGAGGTGGCATAATGAGAATAGAAGAAATCTAGGTGTAATACGCCACCCTTTTGATGGTGAAGCTTGGAAGCACTTCGATCGGATTCATCCTGATTTTGCAGCAGATCCTCGCAATGTGAGACTTGGACTGTGTTTAGATGGTTTTACCCCGTACATTCAGGCGTCAGCCTCGCCATATTCATGTTGACCAGTGATTGTTACACCATACAATCTTCCTCCCGGGATGTGCATGTCAAAACCATATATGTTTCTGACTTGTCTCATACCGGGACCATCTAATCTGAAGGCTGGGATAGATGTATATTTGCAGCCTCTGATCGATGATCTGAAGAAGTTGTGGGATGGTGTGTTGACTTATGACGTTTCAAAGAAGCGAAACTTTATGATGAGGTGATCACTGATGTGGACTATCAATGATTTTCCTGCATATGCCATGCTCTCTGGTTGGGGGACCCACGGTAAATTGGCGTGCCTGTATTGCATGGAACATTGAAAGGCTTTTACCCTTAGATATGGTGGTAAAAGTTCCTGGTTTAATTCTCATTGTCGGTTCTTAGATCCCGACCATCCCTTCCAAAGAAACGTCCGAGCATTCAAAAAGAATCAGACAGAAGAGGAAGGTCCACCGCCTTTGTTGACTCCTGAACAAATATGGGGTCGGGTTAGAGATCTTCCTAAAGTCACTGAAGCAGGTGTGTCAAAATTACCCGGGTATGGAGAATGGCATAACTGGACAAAACAAAGTATTTTTTGGGAACTACCGTACTGGAATGATAATCTGTTAAGACATAGCCTTGATGTGATGCATATTGAGAAGAATTTCTTTGACAACATTTTTAACATGATTATGAATGTGTCTGGCAAGACGAAGGACAATGAGAAGGCAAGGATGGACATAGCTATGTACTATAGACGACGGGATTTGGAGCTGAAGCCGCAGCCTAATGGAAAAATGGTCAAACCAAAAGCTTGTTACACTCTAACCACCGATGAAGCAAAGTCAATTTGTCGGTGGTTAAAAAACCTTAGGACCCCTGATGGTTATTCCTATAATTTGGCACGATGTGCTGATGTAAGAACAGGGAGGCTTCATGGGATGAAAAGTCATGATTGTCATGTATTCATGGAGTGTTTACTTCCTATTGCTTTAGGCTCACTGCCCCAGCATGTTTCGAACCCACTTACAGAAATCAATCAGTTCTTTAAAGATATATGCTCTGTAACTTTAAGAGCGGATGGTCTAACGAAGATGGAAGAAAACATTCCAATAATTCTGTGCAAGATGGAGAGGGTTTTTCCCCCAGGATTTTTTGACTCAATGGAACATCTCCCTGTCCATACTGCATATGAAGCGAGGCTTGGTGGACCAGTACTATATAGGTGGATGTATCCGTTTGAAAGGTAATTTTATTATATTTTGACATTTAAATAATTAGCGACCATTGAATAATGCCTTGTCAATGATGTTTTTTATTACTTAGATTCATGGGCGACTCTAAACGACCAGTTAAAAACAAGGCTAGGGTGGAATGATCAATATGTGCGTCTTACTTACACCGTGAGACAACCTATTTATGTTCCCACTATTTCAACAACTTTATGTTGGCACCAAGACATGTTAGGAATGAGGTAGATGCTGATAATGTAGGGTATCCTTATATGCTATCCGTATTTAACCTTCCTGGACGTCATGCTGGCAAGGAGCTTACTTACTGGTTAACTGATGAGGAGTATGCATCGGCCCATGTACATGACTTGATAAATTGCACAGAGGTGAAACCATACCATGAGTAAGTCTTAACGACTTATTTTTGAAATAATATATCACATGTTATTATAATTTATCCTTTAACACATAGTACACATTTTATTTGTCAGTGTGTTCCTTCAAATTAATCAATTAAGTGAACAAGATGGTTCTGCTCATACACATGCAGATTTTCCTGAATGGTTCAAGCAACAAGTAAGTGTAATACGACGATGTAAACACTATATTAAGCTTAATTTTGCCTCTTGAAAAAAGTAATTATTTAATATGACTTACCTATTCGTAGGTGTATCAACAACCGTTAAGCGTGACTAATCAATACTTGAGAGATTTAGCGTATGAGCCCTATAGCTGTGTTACATCATGGCATACATACTTTGTTAATGGGTACAAATTCCACACAGATGAATGGAACGTGGGTAAAAAGACAATTAATAGTGGGGTTGTCGTATAGGGTGATAAAACACATATATGAGTTACAATACAATACTATTACTTATCCTAAAAAAGTAGTCTTATTTTATTGTAACTGGTTTGATCCATCGAGGACAGGCACAAAAGTAGATCCCAAGTATGGAACTGTGGACATTCGCATGGATAGAAGATTTCAACAGTTTGATCCATTTATAATTGCTCAGAATGCAAAACAAGTTTATTATGTCCCTTATCCAGCAATGAGAACAGACAAACGAGGTTGGTGTGTTGCAGTCACTACCAAGCCTAGGGGTCGCATAGAAATCGATGATGAAGAGGATGAGACGACATTCCAGGCGGATGAATCGTCACATGTCAATGAAGTAATTGAGGTCGAGCGTATTACCGGTATGTTGGGATCTGCAAATGAAGGGGAAGAAGTGGCCATTGGTAATCAGGCATCCATGCATGCATCATCAGAGGAAGAAATCCAAAGTGATGACTCAATGCAAGAAGAAGAAGAGTCGGACTTATAATCAGATGACGATACCGAGTCTGAATAGGAAGTTTACTATTATGTTATTTTTATTGTATTTTAAATATTTGCTTATGAAATATAATGTAAGACTTGACAACTATTGTTCTATAAAAATAGTTGCTTAAATTAGACTGTTAAATGTCGATTACTTATTGTTTTTACACTGATTTGTAATTGTTCTATAAAAATAGATATGTCAACATCAGGAGGATAGCTGCCCCGCCCCCCACCACCTAGCGGTGATAAGGGGAAGGGGAAGGCTAAGCGAGGATGATACACCGTGAAGTCCCAGGTGCTTACTCACATTCCTGGAGGTCCCTCCGCACCGACCCCCATCCCTACTGCACCTACCTTATCGCCACCTACAGGAGCCTCCCCCACCCATTCTACACCATCCCCCACCCATTCTATACCCTTACTGATCCATACTACATCATCCCCTACCCATACTACACTATCCCCGACCCACACTACCCCACCCTCCACCCATGTCCAGACCTCCACTCACTTTGCCCCACGACGCGCACTAGCTGGCTACTCGCCGCCCCCTACTGGACCCACACCCAGCACCACCATCATCATCGACTGCGCCGGCCACACACCCAACAGGATTATCATTTATCCCGACTCCTGGGATGATGCCACAGCGGGACACGACCATTCCATCCTCATCATCCGGGTCCGCATACGGTCACGACACGGCCATACCATCACCATCGTCTGTGCAGCAGTCGGCCGGGGCTGAGGACTTGCCTAAGTGGGCCAGGGTTCCCGCATTTGAGGATCGACCATGGATTCATCCTGTTTCTGGATTGTAAGTTTAATTTAATTTAATGTTGTTTAAAAATAATTACTATTTAATAAGCATATATTTGTTGGCTATCATATTGTTGATTTAATAAAATTATGAATTTTTCAGCTTCATCCCATCGAAAGTGGGATCGAAGCATGTTACCTTCGCCATCAAGGCGCAGTATCGTCGCTTCTGGTCATCATGGGGGGTGATCCCCGGGGAGGATCGGGATCGTATCTTCAGACGATTCAAGATAAGTTCTTGTTTATTAGTCCATGTAATTTTCCCTTTATTTTATATATTCTTTTGTATAATATTATTATTATTTTCTTTGTTAACAGGAGCTTGTGCACTGGTTACCAGAGCATTCCTTAGAGATACGTGCTATCTTTGACAATCGAGCAGCTGCTCGACTGAGGGACATGCTCCGGGAGCGTAGGGAGAGCCAGATACGTCCGGATTACATCGGGCCCAACATCTGGGCCCAACTGTGTGTGTACTGAGACACTCCAGCTTACAAGCTGAAGTGTGAACAGACGAAGAGAAATCGGGCTTCCGGGAAGGGTGGGAGCATGCACACTGGTGGTTCTATTAGCCACATGCAGCATGCCATTTACATGGTATGCATATATAAATAACATTATTTATAAACTGTATATTTTTATTAAAAATTTGTTTTATAACTAATTGATTCTATTGGTGTGTCGGTTTCAGGCTGGAGAGCTAGCTCGGTCCGTTGATGTCCCTACGGTCTTTGAACAAACACATATTCACTCGGACATCAACAAGTTTGTTGATGAGGTCGAGGCAGACAATGGTGAGCTAAAGTGTTTTTTTTATATTTAAACTATTGGTAATTATTATATATATATATATATAGTTTAATACATATTGATTGTAATGTATTGATCGCAGGCGGAGTACAATGCCATGTTTAGTCAGGTATCATCTGAGGCTACCTCCTGCTCTGGTGCCTCAGATCCTTCTCAGTTGGACCCCACCGAGGTTGAGCGACTACAGACCCAGGCTTGGATGGATGTGGCGGGTGGGAAGAACAAGGGACAAATTTACAGTACTGCGACCCTAGCCAGGTCGATTCATCGGGGGTCGACACCAAGCATGACCATTAGGGAGCCTACATCCTCCGGCTCACAGGACACAGAGGAGGTACATCGGCTGAGGCAGGAGGTGCAGCAACAAAGGGAGACGAACAAGCGCATCATGCAGCAGATGGAGACATTCTCTACGGTCATGACTGTTGTGCTCGATTTCCTCCCACCAGATAGGCGCAACGCTTTACAGGGGGTCCTCCATGCCACCCAGCCCCAGCCCCAGCCCTCCACTACTACTACTGATCCACCACAGCAATCGCATGATGATGGTCTGTCTACTGAGCCGCAGCTTGATGGTCATGTGACGTTGTAACACCCCCCTTGGGCATTACATGACTAACTTAATTTCGTAATAACATATTATAATAAAATAATAGCTGGTTTGCTTTCGGAAAATGATTTATATACATGTACTTAAGTACCGATCTATTACTTTTACAAAAATATCGATAGAGTCTCCTCTGTAATTTCAACATCCCAAAATAAACACACATGCTAATACATTTATATTTTCATCCCAAAAGAAAGGCTCTCCGAGCCATAAACATCCTATCCACACTAGAAGCTCTCCGAGCCGTAAACATACATACACATAACAGTAATCTAATAAAAGACTCTCAGAGTCATAATACCTATTACTATGACTTTCTCCAAATAAAATTTACTCATTAAACTAAGCCGGTCGCACTAAAAGATATTCATGGGGAAGACCCCATGGTTCTCACCATTATAACTAACATCAGACATTTTCAAGGATTAGGACTAATATCCCGAGTGAAGCTGAGAACTTCTCTGCAACATCTGTACACTCAAATCCAAAATACCACAAAAGAAACCAAACAGAAATAATGCAAAGGTGAGATACCGACATATGAGTTTTATCATAGCAGTCACATACACGATTCTCACATAATGACATACAATATATCATAACCATAAACACAGGGATCCAATCCCGACAATCAAATGAATTCTTTTAAATCATTTCATGTCACTTCAATATTCACTATCTAGTTTACTATCTCCGGAGATCCTAACTTCCCTTCGTCGAGCAATGATTAGGCTGTGATACCCTTAACACGATTGTCTCATGAGATCGGCCTCTAAATTTAGGTCCGGCTCCAATTGTTCAGGGAATATCATGATGGAGCACCTAAAATAATATTGGAATAGTTCCCTATTGAGTACATTCATGCTGGGTAACCGAATTCCACGACCCAAGGTTGCAAGGCCACAAGTATTCGCTGGATTTTCGAAGCCCGAATGTCCCTAAGACCCAAAGACCCTAGAATTTATCTTTGGTCCGTAACTAACCAATTTACCCAATTCACCCTTTGTGAAATTGTAGCTAGAATACACAATGACACGTCTGCCACAACGGCATAAAAGCCTGACTACGCATGTAAAACAAAGTGTTCTCATTTTCATTTTTCTTTTTCCCATCGTTCTTTCCTCATCAAGGCTTACACTCTCGACTACTTTTAAATCAAATATTAAATTAAACTTTAATACTCACATAGGATTTTATCAATAAAATCCATGATTCACAATTCCCTTCACAACCGAACACTAGTCCGACGTCTCGGAGCACTAGGTCCTTTCTTTTCCTCAAAACTCAAAACAAGAACTCTAGCCTGTCAATCCGGAGCACTAGGTCCTTTCTTTTTCACTCTCTTTCAGAGGTTTTCGTTCAGTGAAAACTAAATCGAAAAACAAAATTTCCAGAGTTTCCAGATTTTGTGTCATAAATACTTTTCGTTCTTAGAAATACTATTTCACTAAAACTGTTTTCTTTTAGAAATCCGTTTTCTGAAAACTTAGGAAACCACTAAAATCTTTTTCTCAACTTAGAACCAAATACAAAACTCTTGTAAATAGATTTATCAAAGGGAGCATTTTTTTATAAATGTTACCATTTTTGAACAACTTTTGGTAAAATCTAAAAGAAAATCTTTGTTTTCAAAAGACTTTTATTTTCAAAAATTATTTAAAACCTTTTCATGAATTTTGATATTTCCCATTTTATTTATTTCCTAACTTTGTTCTATCTTCACACTTTCATCATTTAGGATTTTCTTCTCATTTCCCAAAGAAAACAAAACAGCACTTTTTCGATATTTCTGAGTTAAGGTACTTTAATGTCTTAATCTTGATTAATAAGCAATGACCAGTGTCATGCTATCAGCCAATCACAGTCAAGCAAAACAGTAATATAATCAACAAACAATAACATTAAAACTCCAATCAAACTCTAAACAATTCAAGCAAGACATCATTACAAAGATTTAAAAATTAACATACACTTAACCACGACAATAAGTATGTAACTACTAAAACTCTTTAGGGTAAACTCCCTTTACCTTTGTAGACCAGAAAAGGATCATTTCCTTAGCGCATTCAACAGTTCGTTTCCACCTCAATGATGCCCCGAGTTCCTTTAACACCTTGAAATTTGTACATTTAACTCATATTAGCTCCCAATAACGTAAAACATGCTTCTTAATGCAAGACAATCACAATCAACGTCCCAGCGAGGGAGTCCAAGAATTTTCAACAACCAGAAAATTTAGAAATTAATTTCTCATCATCCAACACTTGGTCCAAATTGATTTAAATACTTAATTTTATAAAAATAGAACCAATTTCAAATAGAGTCAGATTTGGGTTTAGGGTTTCTATACAAAATTTGGGGAAAATCCAATCTAGCCAAAGAATAATGAAATTGACTTTGGGAACCGCAAATTCATAGTCCCTATTACATAAGAACAACATTTAATTTCAGATTATAAGATGAAATCAAAGAGCTAGAGTTAGGGTTTCAAAATCAATTTGGGGATTTTCTTGAATCTGAGCAAAAATAGATGAGGTTTCACTTACCCACTCAATGAGAGGGGCAACACGGCGGCTGTAGGTGGTCCAGCACGGTGGCGTCGATACTGTACATCAATGGAGCATCTTGTAGCAGCCATGAACCATAAATAAAGAAAGAGAGTTCAAGAGTAGAAGAAAAGAAACTAAAGATGAACCTAAATGGTGGAAAACCACGCAAAGGGGCTTGCCACGACGGAGGGTGGTGGTTTGACACCGGACAGCGGCGGCTCCGGCAGCATGCACGGGGACGTGAGGCGCATCGCCTCCTCCTCATGCAACGAGCAGCGGTCGATGGCAAGGGCTGAGTTAGGCGGTGGCGCAGCTGTGCAAGATGGAAGGAGAAGAGCTTTTGTCTTTGGAGAGGAGGGAGGAAGGAAGGAAGGAAATAAAAAGAGAAAGAAGAATTTGGGGGGGCGGTCGTGCGCTGATAAGGGGGAGAAAATAGAGATTATTGTTTTTTACCCTTTTAGTTATTGCTAGATACAAAAATGAGTGATAAATTTTGAGTCTAAAAATAAACATGTTTTTAGTTTTTTTGAATCCAAAAATGAAGGGTGACAAATTTATACTTTCAAAATTTGAAATAAAGTAGAGATTGATAGTTGAATTGATCAACTAAGAAAATACACGGTCCAACATTTAATCTCCGATTAATTCCAAACCAGTTTATTTTTAACTCTAAAATTAAATAGAATAAAAATATGAAAATATTTTTCCCTTAATCATATTATTTAAAATATTTTTCTAAACAAAAACTAATAGTGACAATAACATAATATTATTGTCTAGTAAGCGTGCATGCGCTGAAATAAAGCATGTCTAACTCACTTGATAAAATCATTTTAAATGAGTAATTAAAATTACTCAACTAAATCACATAATAATAAATTAAAATAATTATTCACATAATTAATCAATCCAAATAAAATAATATAACCATATATTAAACATATATATATATATATATATATATATATATATATATATTGTTATTAAAAAACAGTAAAAATCGGGGTGTTACAGACGTCGGCATACTCCCCCCAACAGGACGACGATGACGGATATTATGGTGATGGGTATTAGGATAGTTATAGGTGTAGTAAAGATTTATAGATAAACAGATATTTTATATATGGATTATATGTTGAGTTTGTTTTTATTTTAAATTAATTTTACTTTAATTGCTTTTTAAATTTTATTTTTAATTTCAATTTTGTTTGGTAATTGATAATATAATAATATTTAATTAAAATAAAATAAAATAATTACATTATAATAAAATATAAATTAATAAATAAAATATAATAATAATTAATAAATAAAATATAATTAATTAAAATAAAATATAATAATAATTAATAAATATAATATAATATTTAATATAGAATATATAAATTTAAATAAAAACAATTAATAATTAATTATTAATATAAAACAAAATAAATAAAAAATAATTTAAAAAAAAAGAAAAAACCTTGTTTCTGACAGATATTTCCGTCGGTAACCGTTGGTTACATTTTCCGACGGAATTTTCCCTCGGCAACTTCCACAAAGAGTTACCGATAGAATTTCCATTAGTAATTAGGGGTTCTGGGTGACAAGTTTTCCCATGGTTAAGGCCGTCAGAAATTTCCGACAGACGAACTAGATTTGTCGGAAAGGCTTTCCTACGCGCCTATTACCGACGAAACCTTATCTGTCGGAAAGTCCGTCGCTAATGTAGTTTTCCGACGGAATTTCTTCATTTCCGACGGGTTTTTTTCGTTGGTAAGTCGTGTTTTTTTTTTTGTAGTGCACCACCTCCCTCCCTCCCTCATCATGTCAAAATCAAACATAAGAAATGGAAGAAGAACTCCAACACAACTGACTTCCTCCACTCCACCTGCATGTAAACTCTGCAACAACAATTGTGAGAAATACTTGAAGGCAATCACCTTGTGTCATTCCACTTCAACATCAATTGGTCAAAATTACTTCAGTTCAATAGTTTCAAATCAGAAACAAAAAAGGGATGACCAAATCCAAAACCTGATTGGAATTTCTTCAACAAAAAATATGAACCCATTTTGGGGGAAAGGGATGAATCAAACCCAAACCCAGAAATCCAGAAACCCATTTTGAAGAACACTACTAACCATGTTCGTGAACGCTAAAAAAGTGCAATGGAGGTTAACTAACCATGACGGCAATGCGGTTACGGAGGAGGCGGCGGCTGCTTCGCGATGTTCTGAGGTGTGCGGACGAGGAGTGACGGTGGAAAAGAGTTGGATCCGAGCTAAAGGATGTGAGGTGGTGCTGCATGTCAGGCCTGAGGTGCAGCACGGTGGGGCGGTTCCGGTTCGACGGTGAAAGGGGTGGCAGCACGTGGTCGTCACCAAGTAGAGGCACCTAAGGTTTCATTTTGGGAAAGAATAAGAAGAGTGCCACGTCATTGGTTTCTAACGGAGTTGGATGGGAGTTGACGGAAAGGACCATTTTGGGTCACTTTTGAAACATAAAGGACTAAAATGAATCTTTTTAACGATAAATGACCAAAATGAATTTTACCCAAAAGATAAAGGACCAAAAATGTATTTTAGCCATTAAATTAAGTTCAATGGTTAAAATTTGGTTTCAAAGTAAAATTAGACACCTGGTGTCAATTGATCATAACTTATATATATATATATATATATATATATATATATATATATATATATATATATATATATATATATATATATATATATATATATATATATACTGATTGTAACACCCCCTCGGTGTTACATCTCAAACATAGTGCAGAAATAAAAATGAAACGCTGATTGCTTTAGGAAAATACTTTAAGTAAATAGCTATGTTCAAAAAGCGGGTCTAAAAATTTTCTTTACAATGCAAATATTTAAAGCACAAATGCAATAAATTTGAAACCATATTACATGCCTCAATATAAACATCCACGAGAAAATTAAAAGTTTTTTTTGTCGATGCGTATAGTTACAACTTTTGAACAAGAAGATGAAAGAGTCATAGAATACTGAGACACCACGTTATCCCATTTAAGAAAACCTAATTAACTAAGCCTTAATCATATTATTAGCGCTGGTGCATAAGTAAGAGCGTGAAGGTATTAAAACTTTAAAAGATAAAGACATAATGTAATAAAGCACACCAACCACACACACACATATAAAAACATTGGCCTATCAAAAGGGCACTGTCTCCGATACATCAAACTGTAAAAAGGAAACATATATAAAGAGACATAAAAAACGGTGTAATAAAAAAGGTCCACATGGCACTATCTCACATCCTCCCAACTCACTGTCCTGAACTCCCTCTCAAAATTCATCAAAAAGATACTCACTAGCGCTCATATGCATTGGCCATCCACATACAATCTCTAGCATGGGTACCTGTACCGTCACCCTCTTTAGTATGTACACGCATTGGCCATCCACATACTATCTCGAGTATGGGTACATGTACCATCACCTTCTCCATATCTAGGTCGGTAGACACGAGGCTCCCATATCGACTCCTCACTACGAGACACCACAATGCATCTCTTTTGCACTACTGTCTATACTGCTCAGTGCAGCATCAAGCTCCTCTACATACAAAACCTCTATGGCTAGTAGCAGATGATGTTTGAGGGTACTCCCACTCGACCTGGAAATATCTGGGAAGGTTCCATATTTGGTTGAAGGGCATACGACGTGCAATCCAGAAATTCCCCACAAAATCTACCCTAGGAACATCGCCATAACAATCATCTTCCAAGCTCATTCTCTTAGCATGTACCCTTTATCACCCATGCATCTATGCCTATATGCTGACGTGGCCACAATCCTGTTACACATCCCTCATTCCCGTTATTGATGATATCAGTCGTCCAAGTGGCACATACTGTACACACCGACCCACGAAAGTGCATTACATCCCTATACCCGTTAGATGCTCATTCCCCATTCCCGTTAGGAATGACACTATCCCCTATTACCGTTAGGGATAGCACCACGATATGATACCAATTCCCGTTAGATATCTATATTGATCTCAAAGTAGATGGACAAGGACAACAAGAGTATCACATTAGACTCACCAGGAGGAGGCTGCCACTCAACCTTAGATAAAACCCTCATCACACCTAAGAATGTAGGAGGTTTAACCAAATCCTCCTTAATAAGTCTGGCTTGGGAAGAGATCACATACCATAACTCATCTCCTAATTTAGATTCATTGGAGAAGTACACCAAACAATTTCTATTCTTCCATAACTGAAATACTGAAGAAAGTAAACCAAGACCATGGAATAACTCCAATATTAGTGTCGTCAGATTCAATTCCAACCAAGAGAACAATCCAAGACTGAAAAATTTACTCCAATGTTCAGGTTTGATGACTTTGTTCGAGAATTAATGAGCTTCTTCACAATCTCTTAGGATGTGCATAATAGATTCCGGGCAAGAGTTGCATCGACAAATCACATCAGTAGTCATACCCCTATGATTCCTCTCAACATTGGTTGAGAGTCTTCTATGAGAAAGCTTCCATGAAAAGGCTTTTATTCTATTTGGGCCCTTCCATTGCCAAATTTTCTTGAAAATGGGAATAGAGTCATTGGCATCAGCAATAGGAGGGCTACAAATGAATTGATAGACATATTTTAGAGAAAAGCAGCCATCAGAACTCAGTATCCAGCAAGAAGAGTCTTCAACCTCAGTGCTGATAGGAGGATTCAAGCAATAGGCTAGGAACATAATTTTCAAATAAATCTCATGTCCACACACCATTTTGAGCATAAAAGGATATAGGAAAATCTTCTTGACCTGAGGAGAGAGGAATATTTCCAAAACACATTTCAGCAAGGCTAGGCATCCCAGGAATCCACCTATCCTTCCAAAATCTTGTATTAATCCCATTGCTGATAGACCAATAAATTTTAACCTCAACCTCAGGCCAAATACTAGACGGAGCTCTCCAAAGATTGGAACAATTACTCTTAGAGTTCACATTAGGTAAAGAGAAAGGACCACAATTATACTTGGCCCTCATGACTTGAACCCACAATTTGTCAGGGTTGGAACAAGCTGTCAGGCTAGCTTCATAATGTATGCTTTGTTAAGAACTCTTAAGTTTCTTAGGCCAAGGACACCCTCCTCTTTTGGCAAACAGACTTGGTTACACGAAATAAGATGGCATTTCGTATGATCAGCCTGTAACACCCCCTCGGCACTGCATGGTTAACTTGTTACGGAACTTAAAATAAAATGCTGGTTGCTTTCGAAAAATAATTTTGGTATATAATTATATTTCGAAAAATGTGTGTCTAAAAATTTTCTTATGATACGAATATTTACAAACGTCAAGATAAGAAAATAAAATCATAATCATAATACATACATCACGTTATAAACCTCCACATAATTATTAAAATATTTTTTCTCGTAGAGGTGTACAAGTTTTCAAATAGCCATAATAGACCATAATAAATACTTAGAAAAGACTTTGAAACCCTTACACCAAAAAGACGACTCCACAGTTGGTCAAACCCAGAGATGTCCGTTGGGAAATTCTCTAACGTCATCCCCATCATCGGATACCTCGAAAACAGGGCGTCGTAGCTCACTCCAGTGAGTGGTACGAGAGAAAAATGGGCCTCGCCCACAACAACTCACATCACCATTGTTAACATCATAACCTTCGAATATCAGGATATCATAGTGATCTAGACTACAGTTGAGACAACACTATACACATATCCACAAAATACCACAAGGCATTTCACATGTACATAGCAAGGGTGAGATACTTATAATAGGAGTTTATCATAATAGTCACATACTCAACACCACCAAAACAAGACAGCAAGTAATCACAGTATTACATATATATCAACTTGAAAAGAAAACACAGTTTTCATATAACAAAATAATCCTCTCAAGGGATTTTCCATTTCGTCAATCAATATGTTTTACCAAGAATGAATGATACTTCATATATTTCCTTCTATTTCTTAATCTCTGGAGATCCTAACTTCCCTTCGTCGAGCATTATAGGCTGCAATATCCCCATAACACAATTGTTCTCATGAGGTCGGCCTCTTAATTTAGGTCCAAGCTCCAATTGTTCAAGGGTATAACGTCAAAACCTAAATAATATTGAGTAGTCTCTAATTGAGTACATCCACGTTTGGCAGTCGTTGCGTCCACGGCTCGAGGTCGTGAGGCCCATGCCTCATGTGGATCACGAACCTAGATGTCCCTATAGATCCATTTTGGTCTTGACTTCCCCTATTTGTCAATCCACAAGGGATTGTAGCTTGATAATATGGCACGTATGCCAGCTTATGCATGTAAAAAATTGGTTCTTTACTTTTCTTAGTCGTTCGTTCTTTCTTATAGAGGCTCAACGCCCATGACTAATCTTATACAGGTATCAAACCCATTTGTACTTAACACAGGACACATAGTCTGAGTGCTCATTACAAAACTCTAGGCCGATGCACCGGTCCTAGGTTCGTCAATATATTACATGAAGCCAAGTGGGCCAGCTAGGAATTTAACCTACGACACACTGGACCTATAGTCCAAGTACTTACTATAGAAACTCCAGCCTGATTTCTCGGTCGCTAGGTCCTCATAACTCTACAAATTTTCAACATGGTTCATCGGAATTATTTTCGCTCATTTAAAACATGTTATAGAAAATCCATTCCGCTAAAATTCATTTGTAAAATATTAAATCATTGAAAATCATTTGTAAATTCCCTTGGCTTGCAAGAATGTCTTGAACAAAATTTCTGTCATAATGATAATTTTTTAAACTTTTTCCTCTGAATCACACTTTCTTTAAAATGAAAGACTCTTTATTTTAAAACAAGACTTTTTCCTTGATAACATTAAAATGTTTTAGAGACTTCTCTTTTCATTTTTTTAATATTTTTGGAAAATAAAAATAATGCGATTTTCCACTGTTTGTCCTCACTAACACTCACCCTTTAAAATTTATTCCAAAATCATTTGTAAATCTTCTCTGAATTCTTAACCTGTCCAACGACAGGGTCCTTAACTTATGTTTTCATAACCTCTACCTCTTGAGAAAACTAAAAATCTCATCTCTTTTCTGATGAAAGTTTTTCAATAACTTAATTCATTATTATCAAGCTATGGCTAGTGTCATGCTCTCAGCCAAACTATTCATACATAACATAAATTCCATATAAGCATATAGACAACTATAAACATTTATTCAGTGACAGTTAATTAAAACAACATATTCTCACCAAACATCAAACATCACAAAAATAGACATACCCAACAAATACTTTAAGCATGTAACTATCAAACTCATGAGGTAAATCTCCCTTTACCTCTTGAAGCAAAACTATTTTTCTTCCATTTAGCTCCTTGAATCGTTTCCTTTCCCCTTATACAATTTCACAACAATCAATCAATCAAGCAACCTCAATATGATGAATAATTGAGGAGAAAATGATGAACTTTCAAGAACAACTTTAGAGCTCCAGAGAGAACTTATGAGTTTTTTGTGAACAAATGAAAAAAAATGAAGTGGAATGAAATGGGTTGAGGTAACTTAGAGGGTCTGCACGAAATTTTGGGGGTTGGAAGGGTCTAAAATATCTTGGGACACATTTGAGATTTGTTGGATAAGTAAAGGGCATTTTGGACATTTCACATGGTTTTGAAGATATTTTCTAAAATGTCATGATGACATTGGTGACTCATGGTGTGACTCAACCATGTGAGTTGTCATGGTGACTCACCAATCTTATCCTCCCAGCCTATCTTTGCAGTTCTGTATCCGGCTCCGTTGTTTACCCGATTTAAGTTTTTGCATGTTTTCTTCGAAAATTCACCCCAATAAAATATAATATTTTATTTTTGTGCGAAATTTTTTGAAATAGTCCATATCACTAAAATAGTGATAAAAACTAAGATTTTCAGTTTCAAGACAAAATAAGATTTTCTGAACGGTACAAAAGTGTGCTGTTAACGAAAACGAAGACCAGGTTCCGTCTGAATTTTGAACCCAAAATTTAACCATAACTTCCTAAAATATATTAGGTTCTAGATATGATTTTGTTTTCTCCAAAATCATTTTATTGGTCTCAGGTAAAAATATAAATAGATATATCGTTATCGGTAATACAACATAGATAAAGAGCAGGGTGTTACACAGCCATACTTCCCCATATAAAGTCTTTGCACAATCTCTCAGCATCTTCGCAAATAGAAATAGGGATATGTAACATCCGTGGCTGCTTTATGGATTGACAACTGTCCCCACAAACCAACACGAGCCTTTCTAGCGTGCTTTGTCCTCACTCACACACTTCCCGGGAAAACTTCCCGGGAGGTCACCCATCCCAGAATTACTCCCAGTCAATCACGCTTAACTGTGGAGTTCTTAAGTGATGGGATACCGAAAATAAGATGCATCTTGTTAGTATAGGTAGTACCAATCAATTCATATAAGTCATCCTCAACTATATAGTCCCATACCTACACAGTCTTAGGATCCCTCTCATTCCGTTGTGTAATCGGTTCATTCATGTGTCCCTCCGCCTAGAAGCCTGCCAGGAGCCACTCCTTGTCCATGCCTTCTTGTACCGGTGACCACTCCCCGCCCTCGTCAAACCCGGGTGTCACATGATGGTATCAGAGCAGTTCAATCCTTCTTTGGACTGTGTTTAGGATGACATGTCTAGTTTGGGCAATTAGGAAATAATTGTGCTTAATTATTTGTATGTTGTGTAAACTGAATACTTTACAATAGGATATTGAGACTGATCAACCATATAATCGATTACAGGTACTTACATAATCGAGCTTTCTGGAGTGATTTCCTGAAGTCCAGAATAGATATAATCGATTATTATCAGTACATAAGTGATTGTGTGCTGTCTGGAACTGAAAATGTAGGAACTGAGGACATATAATTACATAATCGATTAGGAGCTTTCTGGAGTGATATCCTGAAGTCCAAAATAGATATAATTGATTATTATCAGTACATAATCGATTATATGCTGTCTGAAACTGAAAATGTAGGAACTGATACATAGTCAATTATGTGTTGTCTGGAACTGAAAATGCAGGAACTGAGGCCATATAATTTATTATCAGGGGAAGATAATCGATTATTTGGTGATATAATCGATTACCTTCCCCTGATAATTGATTATATGGCCCCGGTTCCTGCATTTTTCAGTTCCAGACAGCACATAATCAATTATGTATTGATAATAATCGATTATATCTATTCTGGACTTCAGGAAATCACTCCAGAAAGCTCCTAATCGATTATGTAAGTCCCTATAATCGATTATATGAGTAAAAACAATAGAATAAGATCAAAATTGACTGTTTAAATGGATTCTGTCGCGACCGTCCCGTCCGGGAACTGCTAAAAGAAGGTAAAAACAGAGGAGTCACCACCAATATTTTATTTGGGAAAAACATTGGAAAAACCATTTATTTTAAGGAAATTGGTCTTAAAAAAAGAGAGGGTTTTGAGTTCGGGCGTCGGTTACGAGTAAGGAATGTGTTAGCACCCTACATCGCCCGTTTAAAAAACGATACCTCAAGTTAATTGTGCAAAAAATTTAATAACTTTTTAAATATTTATTTTACCCCAAAAATTATTTGCAAGAAAGAATTATTTTTAATTTTGATATTTGTATTTTTGTTGATTTTAGCATTTTTAAAATTATTGTTGATAAAACCTAAATGAGGTTGAACATGGCACATAAATCCACAGGGCAACATCAAATATAAGGGATTGAACATGGCACCGTGTCCATAGAGCATCCCTAAATATCACAAGTTTAATTATTTTGATTAACTATTTGAAAATAAAAAGAGATACTAAAGTAAGGAAAATTTAAATTTTGGCTTGACAGAATGATTGATTCTACTCCTACGTATTCCCGGGTGCGATGGGAAACTCAAAACCACGTAGTTATTTTAGAAAAAGATTTTATTGGTTGGTTGATTGATTTTATTTTTGAATGGAAATTTGAATTTTTTTTTTGTAAATGATTTTAAAAATGGATTTTTATTTCAAAAATAAATTCACTCTTGCACAGGGTTCAAGATAGCAATGCTAGACGATAAACCCTTACAATTCATACGCCACTTGAGGATGAAAACTTCAAACATCAACACTGTGGATTGTTGCGTGACTTAAAATTATTTTTATTTTTTAAAATTTATTAAAACAGTATATTGAAAATATTTATTAAAAAAGGGAATTCACTCTTGCACATGGCTAAAGATAGTCAAACTATACGTTGAACCCTTACAATTCATACGATACTTGAGGATGAAAATCATACATCAACGTCGTAGATTGTTGCGTGAACTCAAGAGATATATTTTTTAAAATTTTATAAAAAGATGTTTTAACAAGACATTTTCTTTTAAAATTTTTTTATTAAACATTTTTCTTTAAGAAAAAGGTCTGACCCCAAATGAAAGGGAGTAGAACAATAAAAAAAAATGGGCCACTATGTTAGTGTAATATTAAATGGACAAAACAACAAAGACACCAACTTGGCCACACTGCCATCACAAACCCATCAGAGTCTAATAACAACATAATAATTTTTTTAAAAAAAAACAATAAAAACAAAAAGGAATAAAAAGAGGAATAAGAAGGCAGGATCATCCCTCATTACATTACCAACAATGAAGAAGGGGGTCAAGGAGAACACTGGAAGCAGCGACGGTGCGGTGGGGGCGAACTTGCGGCAGGGGCCAGAAGCGGTTATGGTGCGGTGCTGGGTCTGAGATCAGTGGTTCGTGATGGCGGTAGAGGACCAAGGCGCGACGTACGCGGATCTGCAGTTTCGGGTGGCGGCAACGACGGACCGAGACAGAGCTAAGAGGTGACAGCGGTGACGCCGTCTGGATGCAGCGAGCTCGAGGCAGCGATGCACAGCTGAACCGCACGATGGAGGACGATGGGGAAACTTGGGACTGTTCTGTTTCTTCCCTTTTTTTGGTTTTTTTTTTGTTATGCAAGTAGTGATGGCATATGGTAGATGGTTGAAAGGATGATGATAATGGGTAAGGGAGGTGATGGAAGATGTTTTTGGTTTATTGACTTCAGCTGCTTGATATAGAGAAATGGTAATGGAAGTGGGATGGTGACTATGGTGGGAATGGAGGAAAAGATGGTGTTGGCTGTGATGGATTTCAGATTTTTGTTCTGATTCCCCCCTTTGTTTCCATGCACCTCCCCTTTGCTTCTGTTCTGCTACATATATTGACCATCAAGGAAGATGACAAAAAATTTTCTGTAGCTAGCTGTGTGGGGAAGGACAATTGATGGGAGCCAAGCAGCTTTGTACATCCGATGGTGCAGTGTAGCAGGATGTACTATGCTATTATTTTTGGAAAATAAGCACAAAGAACCAAAAGATAAAATAAAGAAAGGAAAACTGTAACACACTAGGAAAGGAAGGGAAAATGATATTACACTGTGGACAAAACTTTTTTTAGACTTCTTATTTTATTTTATTTTATTATTATTATCTTTTTTTTTAGTTCATTAACAATCAAAAAGGTTTTATTTTTCTTTTTTCTTTTTATTTTTTGTTTAGGTTTGGATCATGGGTTTGCAACAATAAAATTGGACTATAGCTAATCCTATAATGGGCCAAGAACAAGAACACTTTTTTTACCTTTTGCAAAGTTTTTTTTTAATTTTTTATGGTTATTTTTTTCAAAACATTAATTAAAAAAAAGATACCTGGACAAAATTAGGTATTCACGGATTCAAAGGTTCAAAGGACTTCTAAACTCATTATTTTAGGTTGTTAACCATTATATCAGAGTTAAATTCATAGAATGCAAGTTTAGAAACATCTGGGTGCTATAGATAGCACTAGCTTGCATCACATAATTCCGAATGTTTGATAAAGAGGCTTTTTTTTTTATAGGCCAAAAGTATATTGATTAGGGGTGTAAGGGGTACCCAACCCATATACAAGAACCCAAAGGAGAAGAAGGAAGAAAGGACTAGCTAGCATTGATATTACAGAGTCCTAACCAAGTAAAATAGTATAAAAGAAAGAAAGAAATTACTAGGAAGAGCACCAAAGTTGCTACTGAACAAGGAAAAACTGCATAGCCAATTTTAGGCCAACTGTTAGTCGCTCAGCCACCACAATCCACCATATAGCGCATCAAACCTATATAACCAGCACGCCCAAAGACCATTTAGGTTAGTACGCAGTGAGTTGTGTGAAGTTAAAGGCCCAACCTGAACATTTTCCACCCCATGAAAAGTACCATCTTTAAACCACTCACAAATAGAAGTATAAAGTATCACTCCAACAAATATCAGACACCCACTAAGTGTTAACATCCAAATATAACCAACAGTCCACCGTCCAATGAAATCATGAAGAAAACATAGATGAAATATCCCTCACTTGAATCATTCCACCCAAATGCAGCAGTTAAACTGATGAACAATGAGAGAAAAGTTTACTAACGTGACAATTTATGATTGGATATCTATGTAAAAGATAATTACATTGTCAGTGTATAGCAATTAAACTCATTAAATAAATGAACTTAATTTCAAATGTTCTACTAATCATTTATTCAATTAAATTGAATAAAAATACAATGAATAACTTTAAACAGAACAATTAAATTAAGAATGTTACACTATTCATTTAAGAGTTCAATTGTTATGTATTATCAGTGTAAAATTTTAGAAATCACGATATGAGTTACTTTTGAAGTAGTTAGCCAGTTAGGATGTCTTTGCATGCCTAGCCTTTTATTAAAAAAAAAGTAATATAATACAACAGTTACGCAATTAATACATCACCTTTGCAATGCAAGGTGGTCGAAGAAGAAATGGTTAATGATAATTTATAATTTTGTTTTGAAAAACCAAATTCACTATAAAATTGAATATTGAGAGAAGTAAAATATGAAGGTATTGTGGCAAATGTCAAATGTTAAAAATAGTATGAGACACACACACATATATATATATATATATATATTCTAATAATGGTAACTTGTACGGGAAAAGAAGAAAAATAAATCAAACATGTTTCAAGAGAGAATAAAAAAATTTCAGACAATAATCAAGATCATTGAGAAGTGTTTAATATTAATGTTTAAATAAATTATATCGAGAAATGATTAATCAACTCAATGCAGTTGTTGCTTTAAAGACATATATAGTCTTAAATGTTCGGAGAAGTACGATACCAATGTAGTAAGAAAAGAAATGGTTAGTAATAATTTGTAAATTCATTATAAATTGAATTTTGAGATTGTCGTGACCGAGATCACGGAGGGGACGACAAAAGAAAAAGAGTTTATAGAAGACCATGGAGTCGGTGCCAATTTTAAATAATTTGGAAAAATTGGAAAAACCTGTAATCAATGGTCTTTGGAACCAGAATCGAGTTCGGGAGTCGGTTACGAGTAGGGAAGGTATTAAACACCCTACACCGCCCATTCTACAAATGATACCTTAAATTAATTGTGTATGTTTAGTAATTTTCATATTATTTATTTTACCCCAAAAATTATTTCCAAGAATTAACAGATAATGAGTTAATATTTAAAAAAAAAAATATTTAATAGGAAAATTATTTTTGTTGTATTTTAAAACTTTTAATATTGGCAAATCCAGAATGAGGTTAAACATGGTGCATGAGTCCACAAGGCAACCTCAAACCAAAGAGATTAAGCATGACATTTTTCAAAGAGCAATCCCAAAATAACATTAGTTCAATTTTTTAATTAGTTATTTACAAAAATAGAATAAAATGCATGAATTCAAAGAAAGAGATATTGTTTCATGATTTTCTATTTATTTTGCTTCTAATTGTTGAATGTTGAAAAGTCTCGGGCAAAGGCAAGGTTGAACACGACACACAAGTCCATAGGGCAACCTAAATTCTAAGTCATTGAACATGACACTCAATGCCACAGAGCATCCCTAAATAACACAAGTTTAATTATTTTAATTAGCTAAAAAACACAAAAATAAGGAAAAATTAGTTTTGTCTTGACAGAATGATTAATCCCGCTCCTACGTATTCCCTTGATACAATGAAAAATTCAAAGCCACGTAGTTCTTATACAAAAGGCTAGATTTGTTGATTGGTTTTAATTCTTATGAAAAAAAATTTATTTGAAAGGGTTTTTGATTTTTTTTTACCTATTTTTTTTAATATCAAAAGCTCCTAAGCGAGATAGAACATGGCACGTGCATCCATAGAGCGATGCCTAATATAAGGAATTGAGTGTGATATATTTCACAAAACAATCCCGAAATTATTTACAAAGATAAAATATGAGAATAAAAATAAAACGAAGATACTACTTCTAAAAAATATGGAAAGGAAAAAAACTTACTAATTCTAAAAAACTTATTAATCTAAAGACAAAAATAAGATAAGAAAAGGAAAACTTACCTATGGGATGTGTAAAAACACTACGTGTTTGACCCACGTATGCGAACTTCCAAGTTGCTCCAAAGCAGTGCTTAAAATAAAAAAGAAAGTAAAAAGAAAAAAAAAGTAATAATAATAATAATAATAAAACTTTTACTAAAATTCTCAGGATTTATATTTATAATTAAGCCCAAACATTAGAAACCAAACTTTTTGTTCAAAAATCATGGGTCTTATACATAGTATTACGCCCAAGTTTGAAGGTTTCTCCGTGTGTCAAAATGTAACACCCCGGTTTCTGTTGTTTCTGTATCGATAAACAAACATTTGTTTATACTTTTTTTATCTGAAACTTAGGAAATGATTTTGGGAAAACCAAAGTCATATTCATATCATACTTATTTGTATGAGCATACGATGAAATTTTTGGTTGAAAATTCAGACGGAACCCGGTCTGCGTTTCACTGACAGTAAGATTTTATTGATCAAAAAACCTAATTTTGACCCGGGAACGAAATGGATAGCATTTATATATAATTTCCAATGATATAGGTTATTTTTAAAATTTTCAAAATAAATATGTTATTATACTCAATTCGGGCGTAAAACCTAAATCGAGAGAATAACGGAGTCGGAAACGGAACTACGGAGACTGAACTAGACACCGGGCCACTGAGGGACACATGTCACACAGTTGTGGTGAGTAGGGTGAGTCACCACGTATGACTCACCTTTGTCATGATTAATTTGCAAAATATCTTTGATATTTGTTATGTAAAAAGACTAAAATGCCCCTAAGTGTATTTAGAAACCCTAAACTACCCTTATGAATCACTAATACTTTTCCCCTCACTCTCTTCTACTCACGGCATCCCCTCCCCCCTTACACACTCTCTCATTTTCTTCAACTTCAACCAAGAACAACAAAGAAAAACATAGGTTCTTAAGTCATTCTTTGCAAGTTTAATTTGGATCAATTTCTTCATCTTTTCTCAATATTCAAGAGGTAACCATTCTTCTTTCATGATCATTCTTGTCTTAGATCCATTTATTTTTCCATGATCATCAAGTTTAAGTTCTTCGATCTAAAACTTTGGAGATTCCTAGAAAATCATAGAAAAATCCTTTTCATATGATTCCAATTGCCATGAACTAGTTATGATCCCTAGTATCTTCATTCATGAGCATGTGTAAAAATACAATTTCCTTCCCATTTTTCTCTAAGAGGCCGAAATCTCACTTGTGAGGATGGAGGAGGTTTTGTTTCAATTTCAAGCCATGATCATTAGTGTTGTCATCTCTAATGCTTAAGGATCACTAATCTAAGAGCATGTGAATTTTAGAAATTTCTAGCCATTTTTAGTAGTCATGACCGAATCCTAACCATGAAATGAGTTAGATGATTTTTCTTCATTTTCAAGTTATGGCAATTTTCTCTAACTCTACACTACTCTAAGGTTATAGATCTAAGAGTATGTGGAATTTTGAAACCTCGAACCTATTTTCTTAGCTTGGGCTGAAACCATACCCATAGGAAATAATAGATTTTTTTCAAATTTTAATTAGTTATGTGTTGTTTTGTGAAGGATTGTGTTAGTAGTTGTTGTTCGGAGTTCGTGGAGGAAACCGGATTTGAGAACCGAGACTTCGTTGAATCGGAACTTCAATCTTAAAAGGTAAGGGGAGTTTGCATGATGAGCTTTGATAACTATGTGTATAAATTGTTTGGTGTATCTATAATCAATGGTTGTAGTTTGTGGTGTTTGTTTTAAAATTATTTCGTAATATTTTGTGATGCATGATTTATCTGTGAAAGCATGCTATAAATTGTGATGTGTGAATTTATTGTCAGTTGTGAAAGCATGTGATAAATTGTGTTGTATGAAATTTTTTGTTGATTTTTATGATTGGCTGTAAGCCTGACACCGGCCGGTGCTTATTGAAAATTAAGGATAAAACGTTAAGAAAATTTAAGGGAAATATTATGTTTTTTGAAAATTGGTGGATTTAATTTTTAATTTAATAATAATAATATTTTAATGAGTTTTAATAAAAGCATAAGTTAATGAGCAACCGCGCATACGTAACCGTGAAAAAATTTCACTTTCGCACTTGTTTCGAAAACGTCAGGAAAAATGGAAGTAAAATCTTAATCTTAAGAAAATGTATTTTAAAAAGTGTTTTAAGATTGATAATAAATAATTTTTCAAGAAATAAGGGTTTTTGCTTACCTAACGGCAGTTTGAGGAAAAACGATCTTTTTACATGAGAAAAATAAATATATGGGTTAGAAATGACTTTAAAAATAATTAATAGATTTTCATAAATAAAAATAAAGGATTTATGGGAAAAATGATTTTCGTTACGTTTTAAAACGAATTTCATCGGAAAAGGATTTTGTTGGAAAATAATTTAAGAACAGCGGAAATTTCCGACAAACTTGGATAAGTTTTCGGAGTTTTTGTTTTTGGTATTTGTTCCATCCAAATATCTCAAGTAAGAGATACTCGTCCGGTGAAACTCTGTGGGAGTATTTATGGAATAGCTTGACAGAATTGATATTCTGCTCTTACGTATCCAAAGTGGGAATCAAAGCAACGTAGTTCTAAGTGAGGGGGTTAATCCCCTATTTATAGAGATTTTTAGGTATAACAGTTTTAGTTGGACTGTTATTGAGATCGTATCTATCTTTAGATAATCTGATAAAATTATGTTGTTATCATAACTAGATAAGGATAAGGCTCCGAGTTATACGGAGAGATATTTGAATAATCAGGTAAGATGTTTGACCAGGTAAGTTGTGACTGGATTGCACGGGACCGAGATGTCTTCATCCGCGGTCTATGATGGGATAGGTCCGAGTATTTATCCTCGGTCGACAAGTGTATTAACAAGTCCTTGCTTTGGAGGAGTTTGGGTCAGGGCCCATTTACAGGAGTAAGCTTGGTCGATCCGTCCTTATATTTTTGGTCAGTACACAAGCCCCCCGAGCTCCGAACTTAAATAAGTGAAAGAGCTGACAAGTATCAAACCGAGCTTATACTTCGGCCACGTAGACTTTCTTCCTTCTGTGTTTCAAACCGTCATTTCAACTGAATTTTCCTTCTCCCTTTTTTTTTCCTGTCAGAGAAGGCAATCATTCCCCTTCATCCTTTTGTTGTACGTTATAGGTGAGTAACCCTAGAACTCCGCGCTCATTTAATGAGGAAAATTAAAAGTTGCCCCTTTTTCTTCTTTTATTTAAAGGAACGTGAACCATTGATTGTGTCTCTTCATCAACCGTTGGCATCTTTCTTTTATAAATATCTCTTCTAATTCCACCTTGTTCTTCCTCGTCCATTACCTTCTTTCGCTCTTCAACTATGTTTTTTGAGTTTCTGCAATCGTTTTTCTGCCTTTCGTTCTTCAGGTACGCCCAGCCTTCTTCCTTCTTTCGTGTTTCTAAGTTTTATTTCTTGCTTCCGGATATGAGTTCATCTGAGTCGAACACTTCGCCTCTGGTGGAATGCGACATTTCTCCCATTAGGGATTCTCCTTCAAACTCTTCTGTTCCTTCCATATTAATGAATCTGGCAGCTTTTCTCCTCAACTCATCCAAGCTGGATGGAGGCTTCCAGGCTAGATGTCTGGCGAAAGGGCCGGGTTGTAATCCGGTCAAGATAGTATGCAGTGCGACATCGGCACTGAGATTCCGGATCAGGACAGTCTCTTTGTTGAACCTGGCCATAAAATCACGCAGAGACTCATTTTTTTCTTGCTTAAAATTTACCAACGAGGCCGATGTTTCTTTTATGAGCAAGGCTCGTGGCAAACTGAGCATTGAATTTAATCATAAACCTGTCAAAGGAGTCAATTGACACTGGCGGTAGCTGGGTATACCAGCTTAACACAGCGTCTTTCAGAGTAGTAGGGAAGACCTTACACATAACAGCATCATCATTGGTAAAGAGATATATTTGGGTGGTAAAAGCATCTAAATGACGTTCTGGATCCGTGGTGCCATCATACCTGTCAATGTTTATTGATTTGTAATTGGCTGGTAGAGGAACTTCCATGATGGCATCAGTGAAGGGATGTCTCGGCTTCCGCACGCCAGCCCTTTCGTTGGGCCTATTTACCTGAAGTGAAAGTTCAGCGGCCTATCTAGGAAATTCCTCCTCGTCTCTTCGGTCAACATGATGAGAAACACGGGGTTGTGAGATTCCTTCTTCTCTGCGCGTGTTCCTAGATCCTTCATTCCCAGCTGTCTGGCGCTCTTTCTCATGAGGAGAAGAGGCAGATCTTTCTCTGCTTTGTTCTCGTTCATGACGGCTGTTCTGCCGACGAATCTCTTCATTCTCCCTTCTTGGCATTGCCACCTGCGCGAGAAGTTCTTGAATAATGGGATTGTCGGTTGTCGTCACTGGGTTTGTGGATCGTTCTCCATCATCCTCATTGTTGGCATTCTCCAGCCCCTCTCTCCTGCCGTTCCCGCTCCTTGTCCTCACCATTGTATGTGGTATGGGAAAATTTTGCTTCGATTCCCACAGACGGTGCCAATGTTCCATCCAAATATCTCAAGTAAGAGATACTCGTCCGGTGAAACTCTGGGAGTATTTATGGAATAACTTGACAGAATTGATATTCTGCTCCTACGTATCCCAAGTGGGAATCACAGCAACATAGTTCTAAGTGAGGGGGTTGATCCCCTATTTATAGTGATTTTTAGGTATAACAGTTTTAGTTGGACTGTTATTGAGATCGTATCTATCTTTAGATAATCTGATAAAATTATGTTGTTATCATAACTAGATAAGGATAAGGCTCCGAGTTATACGGAGAGATATTTGAATAATCAGGTAAGATGTTTGACCAGGTAAGTTGTGACTGGATTGCACGGGACCGAGATGTCTTCATCCGCAGTCTATGATGGGATAGGTCCGAGTATTTATCCTCGACCGACAAGTGTATTAACAAGTCCTCGGCTTTGGAGGAGTTTGGGTCAAGGCCCATTTACAGGAGTAAGCTTGGTCGATCCGGCCTTATATTTTTGGTCGGTACAGTATTTGTGTTTTCACTGAACGAAAATTCTTTGGGGAAAAATCAAGGAAAGGATAAGGACCTAGATTGTCGAGATGTCGGGCTAGTGTTCCTAAAAGGAAATTGCACTTGGAAAGGAAATGAATTGGAATACCTAAGGAAGGGCAGTCGGGAGCTTTAAGCCTCGACAGAAAAAACAAACGACAAAGAAAAATTACGATAACAAAGGATTTTACATGCATAGTCTGGAAAACATGCCATATTTGGGCAGACATGCCTTGGGTATCGAGCTACAATTTTACAAAGGGTAAATTGGGTAAATTGGTTAGTTACTGACCAAAGATAAATTCTAGGGTCTTTGGGTCTTAGGGACATTCGGCCTTCGAAAATCCAGTGAATACTTGGGGCCTTGCAACCTCGAGTCGTGGAATTTGGTTACCCGGAACGAATGTACTCAATAGGGAACTATTCCAATATTATTTTAGGTGCTCCATCGTGATATTCCCTGAACAATTGGAGTCGGACCTAAATTTAGAGGCCGGTCTCATGAGACAGTTGTGTTAAGGGTATCGCAGCCTAATCATTGCTCGAAGAAGGGAAGTTAGGAATCTCGGGAGAATAAAGGTCAAGACTCATAGGAATGGATATTGAAGTGTCATACATTTTTGAAAAATTACGATTGGATGATCGAGTATGAATCCCATTGGTAGGAAATATTTATAATATATATACATGATGTTTGTTTGAGTGTCGTGCATGTAGTTATCATGATGAAACTCAATGATGGTATCTCACCCTTGCTTTTTTATTTTCATGTTGGGTTTCTACTATGCTACTATATATATATATATATATATATATATATATATATATATATATATATATATATATATATATATATATATATTCGAAATCTGATGAGCCAAATGAGTTTGATATCGTACACAGGAATACGTTCCCTGCATTTTCACGAGGCTGATGACGGAAACGTGTGGAGGACTAACCTAGATACTTCTGCGGGCGGGGAGTTCCCGGGAGGAATTCCCAATGGGTATTCTTAAGTGTGACCAGTTGTAGGATTCTGATTTGGGTTTACTTTTGGAAAGTAGTACCGCTACTATATAGGTTTAGTTTATGTGTGTTTTCCTTATGCTATGGCTTAAATAAATGATTGTAATATAAAGGGCCATATGTAAAACCTTATTGATGCATATATATGTATTCGGTTGTTTGTTTATTATAACGGTTTGGGTTGTATCGTTTGAGGAAAAGAAAAAGAAAATTTTATCACTAATATTCAAGGAAGTTAAGAAATAGAGAAAATTATATTTTTCTGAAAGCAACCAGCGTAATTACTTTCAGTCTTTTAGTTTCAACATGTAGCGCCAAGGGGGTGTTACACAAAACACTTGACAATCTACTCTTTATAGGAGGTGAGGAGGGGGAAGGAGCTTGCTTTCTCCCATGTGGGACTTGAGTCAAGTGGATAGATATCCACACGGGACTATTTTTCTTAAGAAGATAAGTGTACATCTTTTCCTTCTTTCTTTTTTTTTTCCTTCTGGTATTTTTTCTTTTCTTTTCTTTTCTTTTTATTTTTTCTCATATTTTTGGCAAAACAAAAATACATATTAAAAGATATAATAAAAAATTAAAAGAAAAGGTAGACGAATTTGGGTATCAATAAGTGGCAAATATTTTTGTGGTTTTTGTATTTTTATATTTTTGGGGTTTTTTTTTTGCAAACAAACATGAAAGATAAAATATTTTTTTGAATTTTTAATTTATATTTTTTATGGGATTTTTCCTAAATTTATGCAAAATTTAGAATGGGTCCGGTCAAAATGGGGTGTTTGCATAGATAAGTAGAATATCAAGATATTGAGAGAAATGTCAAATGTCAATTTGTTATCTTGGGCAGGGAAATAGGAGAAATAAATCAAATATATTTTTAAGAAAGAAGAAAAAAATTCATATGATTGTCAAGGTCATTGACTAGGGTTTAGCATCGGTATTTAAATAAATTACAATGAGAAATGATTAATCATCTTGAAATATAGTTGTTGCTTTGAAAATATTTAT
This sequence comes from Sophora flavescens, assembly GCA_030762895.1. Taxonomy (NCBI): domain Eukaryota; kingdom Viridiplantae; phylum Streptophyta; class Magnoliopsida; order Fabales; family Fabaceae; genus Sophora; species Sophora flavescens. Next base: position 218,471,420 of record CM061062.1, read on the forward strand.
ATAATATTAAATATTTGGAGAAGTACAATGCCAAGTTTGTGAGAGAAGAAATGGTTAACACTAATTTATAATTTTTCCATAAAAATAAATCAAATTCACTATAAAATTGAATTTTGAGAGAAGTATGATATCAAGGTATTGGTATTGGGATACATGCCAAATTTTAATAATAATATGGTAGATAATTATATTTTTAAGCAATTATTAACTAGCACTTGAAAAAGAGGAGAAATAAATCAAATATATTTTCAAGAGAGAAGAAAAAAAATTTATATGATTACCAAGACCATTGAAAAGTATTTATTTAGATTTAGTGTTTAAATAAATTACGTTGCGAAATGATTAATCAGATTGAAATACAGTGGTGGTGATTGATCAGTATGTTATTTTGGAAAACAGGTAAGACTTGGTTTGAACAATATATTATTTTGGAAAACAGTAAGACTTGGTATGAAGAAACCCATACTAGAATATGGACCAACGAAGTGTGATAATGCTGAACATTTTGATAGGGATAAAAAGTCTATAGGAGAACAACCGTAAAAATGGCTATTTATGAGGGATAGGTTTTTGGGTTTCCTTTATGATGAAAAATGATATACACAGCAAAAGAAAGAAACAAAGATATGTGTTTTTCATGTGGTTATAGTACTAGGCTTTTGCTAATTACAAAAACATGGTCATGACAAATACAATGATTTCATTGTAATTTTACACATTTTAACTGCTTCAATTTTGAGCAAGGTAGTCAAAATCGGACCAGTCGATCGGATCGGATCAACTGAAAACTGGACATCAGGATGGTTCGGTTGACCCCAAAACCAAAACAGGAATCGGTGCAAGAATCGTTGAACCGGAGCTTGTTGATATGGCTGAAGATTACAAAATATTCTTGAATCCATTAGGCATGTACGATAAATGGCAATACTGAATGGCCACGTTCAGAAATACGCACCAACATGACATGGCCTAGGATAAATGATGTGGATGAAGATTACCAAATATATTTGAAAGAAAATAATTTGAGTGTTAGGCAAAATTCAAAAATGTCAGATCAGGTGAAGGAGAACGAGAGACTGAGAAGGGGTAGGGGCGGTGGTGGCTGAAATAAAAGGAGAATTAGGGTTTCTTTCTTTTAGTATAAATGGATTTGAGCCATCCAATCCAAAAACCTTAGCCCTTTTATTTTATAAAACAGGCTACTTAATTTTAATATATTTTTCATTGGCTTTCAAAAAGGAAAAAATATGGACCGGTTCAACATCTCAACGTCCTTTACTAGAGAAATAGTTTTCTAAGAATGGTTTTAACATATTTTTACATTTGTTTGGTTTAATAATTAAATATTAACAATTGGGCTTAATAATTTTAGATCTTATGTTGTTATTTTTAATATTGATATATATATATATATTATATTTTAAAAAAATTATTTAATTAATACTGGTTCAACCACGGTTTGACCATAGAACCTTGAGCCAGTGTTTTCACCGGTTCAATGACTGGTCCAATTTTAAAAACCTTGATTTTGAGTATATTATATTATCTCTTTTAATTCTAAGGATACGTTCATTAAATTGTATAAGATGTTGTCTCCGACAATTGTGGTCGACCTGTTTTGATTTATGTATTCTCAATGGAAAAATTCCCCATATATATAATAAACAAATAAACTTGGCTTGCATAATTGGCGAAAATTGATAGGAAATTGAATTGTTTATGAAGCATAAAGAATAATGGACACCCTTAATTTGAGAAACATGCTACATAAATGTCATATAAAAGAAAGACGAATGAAAAAACTTGAGTTTTGTATAATCATTTTAGATAAAGTATACTTATAATGAATAATTCTATATGAAAAATATAGATTAATTATAAAATATAATAAAATTATATTAGGCGTTTTAACCTATGCATTGCACGGGTGAAAAATACTAGAATAAACCCTAATAGCAATGGGGTGAAACAAAATATGGGACATGTTACACTTAGCAGGTAGTTCCGATATTGTCACTGCGTCTCAGGGTATACAACCGCAGCTATGGTAGATGCAGAAGGCGAGGCAAATTGGAAAAGTAACCCAGCAGAGATGAAACAACTGTTGCCGAGTATTGAGCAGGTACGGTGGAGTGAATGTGTAAAAGAGTAAAACATGGTTTCATAGTTTTAGTAATAGAAAATAGGAATTCATTTTCCTAAAAATTATAATAATAAGAATACTAATAATATTAATAATCAGTTCTGTCGAGAAAAAAAACCAAGAATCAGTTACTATGCATTTGTTATAAATTATTTGACCAACATGCTACTTTTTTAGTAAAAAAAAAATATTTTTAATGAGTTTAATTGTGTTTGTTAAAAAAAACATTTTTAAGGTTAAAATTAAAACCTTCTTCCATTAGCTTTAGCAACATTCAAAATCACTAACTACTTTTTTTAAAAAAGTGATATTTTTATTGTAAATAAACATAAAATACTTCTGCTTTTCTTTATAATCTCTAAAAAAAAATAATCTCAAGTTATCGAATATCAAAATCAATTTTTTTTAATCCGTAACAAACGGACCCTTATTGTGTCTCAGTTACAAAATTAAATTTTCTAGCTATCTCCATTATCTTATAATGTCAAATAGTGATCTTTTTATTAATCATTAACTAGATTTTGGTTTTAATTAATGGAAAATTTATTCGTGCCTTTCGTGTGACACCAAGGGCCGACGAGGGCGGGGAGTGGTCGCCGGTGCAAGAAGGCACGAGCAAAGAGCGACTCCTGAGAGGCTTCTAGGCGGATGGACACATGAATGAACCGAATGAGAGGGATCCTGAAACTGTGTAAGTATGAAACTATACAGTTGTGTATGACTTATATGAATTGATTGGTACTACCTATACCAACAAGATACGTCTTTTTCTCGGTAGCCCATCACTTAAGAACTCCACAGTTAAGCATGCTTGACTTGGAGCAATTTTGGAATAGATAACTTACTGGGAAGTTTTCCTATGAAATGTGTGAGTGATGACAAAATATACTAAAAAGAGCTGTGTTGATCTATGTGGAGTTGTCAATCCATAAAACAACTAGAGATATTACATTTCGTAATGGTACAAAACACTAGTAGACAGTATAAAATGTGTTGCACTGTTAACTTTTTAGTTTTTAATGGATGATAAGTCGGTTGATTCAGATCCTCTCCAATGGTACAATGGTGCTGCAAAGTGTTTATTATATTATACCACATGCGATCACAGTGATATCGTATGCGTGCAGTAGCACTTTTGCAAAGGTAAAATCTGCTGCATTGACTGAAGGCAGGATTCATGGAGTTAATTGTAATACATAGATTGTCAATAGGGGTGGAAGTAGGCCAGGCCAGGTCAGGCTTTAGCTAAATAGGTCTGGTCTGTTTCAAAAATTTTAAGCCTAAGCCTGACCTATTATTTGATATAGGCTTTTTTTAAGGTCTGGCCTGACCTTTTTAAAAGCCTGGCATGGTCTGAAAGCCTTTTTAAAGGCCTATTTCTTGTGAAGGCCTTAATAAGGCCACAAGCCTGATGCTAAATAGGCCTATTTCTTGTGAAGGCCTTAATAAGGCCACAAGCCTTAATATAGGCTTTCTACTTTATGTTTTGTCTAATTTGATTATTATTATATATTATATATTATATATTATATTATATATATATTTAATATTTATTTAAAAGTAATATTAATCAGGCCGGCCTATCAGGCTTCGTAGGCTTTTTCTGAAGCTCAAGCCTGGCCTATTTATCTAAAAAGGCTTTTGAAAAAGCCTTTATCCGGCCTTTTTATTAAATAGGCCAGGCCAGGCCAGGCTATAAACAGGCCAGGCCATAGGCCCCTGTCGGGCGGCCTGGCCTACTTCCACCCCTAATTGTCAATCAATTATATATTATCACATCATTAAAAATATTTAAATTTTATAATATTATTTTAAAAGGTATATATAGAATGATAGGTGATTGATAAATAGTATGAAAATCTTTGATGAAGATGTGAGATGATTTTTATCCTGTGAGATCAGTTTCTATTACAAACAAATTGCGCCTTAGTTTTCATTTTTGTTTTCGGGCTTTGCGGAGTTGCTGTATTGTTTGGTTTGGGTTTATGGGCGTCTGTATCTTTCGGTGGTTGATAAAAAGGTTTTAAAAATTAGGGCTGATGTATTTTTGGTCAGTTTGGGCTTTGAGTGCTGTTTTCATAATATTTTAAGACTTAAAAAATTTAAAATTAAATCAGAAAATATCTTCACTTAAATTATTATCTTATATATAACATGATAATATTGAATTTTACATAGATATAATTTGTTTCAAAATATGTATTGTTAAACATTGTTTAATTGTAGTTTTGTACTTCTATAATTTCATCATTTATTTATCTATGCATCATGTCCAAATTTATACGTGCTTAGTTTAGCTATAAAAAAAATTATACATGCTTAAAATCTTGGGTTAACTGACCCAATCCCAATCTAGACTTTAGTTGACCATAACTAAACTAGGTTAGAGTCCAAATCAATTGAGAAACAAAATATCAGTCGAGTTTGAGTTATTTTGCTTAAACCTAACCTAACCTAACTTGATCCATGAGTACCTCATTAGATGAAAAAGTAAGGGATCTAAAAGTATTTGATAAAAGAAATCCATGATTTCTTTTCTTTTCTTTTTTTGTTGAATCCATGATTTGTTTTTTATGTGCGTGTATTTTATCATAATATCAACAGTTGATTTTAGGGTTAAAATCCCTTTCTTTTCATTGTCAAGTAGTAATTTAATGTCAAATAATTCCTCTTTTTATAATTGAATAAAAATATACAACATTAATAAAAAACCACCAAACATTTTTTTAAAACTAACGTATATAAAAAATCTCAAATCGGGATTCTCTAAAAAATTAGTATATAATTTAAATTTTAAAATATAAACGAGATTTTAATAATTATCAGTATTTTACTTACAATGGTTATTCCCCTCTATCCTTTTGCTCTTTGTATATGGGATTAGAGTACCATTTGTACTCTATCTATATACTTTTTTGCTTATTTAAAAAAATTATCAGCTCCTCACTTTAGTCTCAATAAATTTTCAGCCATATAAAATTTTTGGAAACATTGAGTAACAAACCAATGACAAAGTAATAAATCCAAACTCAATCTCTCTTCATAAATAAATCTTGACGAAAGCAGAGCCATTTCTTAAGACAATAACGTCATCTGAATAAAAGGTACATCCTCATCTGAATAAAGGTACAAGGAAGTACTCTGCCCAAAGAAGCTGCAACGAGAGAAATGTCATCAGCAACAAGATAAAATACCAATCATTCATGTTCAACTAATGCACATTGCTAGCATGGGACAATGTTGACTTTTTCACAAGATAAAAATAGATCAATAATTGACTAAGCACACTAGCTTTTCTTTTACTTTTAATGGTTGTTGTACTAAGAGCAACAACTTCGGAAAGCACATTATCAGTTTTTTTTTCAAATGGTAAACAGTTTATAAAGTTGGGGGATTACCTTCCAGATAAAAGTATAGAAGGAATGTAAGGCAGCGTTGCTCTTCATATCTATAGATTTGGCACGAAACCAGAGGACTAAAGCTAGAATGGCATGTCCCAAACCCTAACACATTGAAAGTGAAAATAATTTCAAACTTTTGTTGAATTGATCAAACAATTCCACATTCACTTTTATATATAAAAGTTCAATGTAATAGAGATATTGTTTTCATCAGAAGATATTTCCTTACAAGACATACTATATACTATACTACAACCTGATAATATTAAACGAAATTGGAGTGTGGATCCATTTTTTTTTTGTCAAACAACAAAAAATTATGAAAGGAGTAACAGATACTCCAACCCTTACACAAAAAATAAAATTCCAAACACATATCAATGATCACAGCTAGGAGTGAGCACGAGTCGGGTTGGATCGGGTTTGGGGGAAATCTGGGAACAGTCCCAATCAAATGTGTTCGGGCTGAGTCTGGTCGGGTTTAGAAAAAAAATATTGTATAACCCGAACCAAACATACCCGACTATATTCGGGTTGGGTTGGGTCGGGTCAGGTAGTCTGGATAGCATTTAAAAAAAAATTTGAAAAAAAAACCCACCCCACCTCCGGTAACCTATCCAATGAGCCTCTCTTTTATATTCACTCCCTCCCCCTCTCTCTCCCCTTGGTTCATCAGAGGTTGCCTCCAACAACATGCAAATCTAGGAGATCTTGCTTCAGTGCTTCTAGTTCCCCATCTTGCAAGCCGCCAACACTCCAATGCTACGCAAGAAACACTCACCACAGCCACGACGACGAGTGGATGGAGGGGATACGAGGAGACAGAATGATGAAAATTGGAATCGATGTGACAGAATGCTAGAGACGACGAGGAGAGGAGGAGACAGAACATTGGTCGCCGGTAGGAGAATAGTGTTGTTGTGACCTTCTGTGAGGTAAGGGAGGACGGTCATGGGTGAGTGAGAGTGAGATTGAGGTTGTGAGGGTAGGGTTGAAAAAACGTATCTTGTGAGTTGTGATGAACTGAACTGAACTATTGTATATCCGGGTTGGGTGTTCATCGGGTTGGAAAATCTAGAACCCGATACTGAACTCATACTATTCGGGTTCCATAAGTTTGAACCCAAATCAACTAAATTACTCGAACCAACCCAAATAATTTGGGTGGGTTGGTCGTGTTGATTGGGTCACCTGGTCAGCCCAGGCCCACAACACCCCCTAATCACAACATCATTTAATAAATTGAAAGGGAATAAAGCATTAGTCTGAAAATGAAAAATAAACACCATTTATTCCAGGAGAAATCCAAGATCAAAATCGAACTTTAACCAAATATGCAATACTTAGTAAATCTAGTTGTTTCTGTAATATCTGGAGTCTACATCAGTGATGTAACACTCTCTTAGTTTAGAACGTCATAAGACATGAGTGAAAAAGAAACAATTGTCATATTGCGTATTGGAAGCTGAAATCTCAATATTTCACAAATTATGTAAACTAGATTGTGACCCGTGCGTTGCGCGGTTGCAACCTTATTTCAAAATTTGTGTTAAATAAGGACTAAATTGACAATAAATGAGATGCTAATAAAAAACAATATTTGTGTGAAGAATAAATTTTGAATATTTTTTATAAGCAAAATATAATAAAAAAATATAAGAGGTACTCTAACCCTTATAAAAAGAAACCAAATACTTTGAAGATCAATGCTTCTCGATGTTAAGAGTGAAAAATGTTTTGGTGAGAGAAATGAAAAGAAAAATCATACTTTTATGTAAACTTTATCAAATATTGTGGATCCTAATGAAAATTTTATTGCGACTTATGAACAGACATTTATATCAATAGGGCTACACTTCAAGGGAAGGTATTCAAGAGGCTTAAAGAACAATCAAACATTTGGTGATGTAGCTTCGTCTGAAGACCTTGTTGAAGTGTTCAGTTTTCTGCCTCTTTCACTTTGTTGTTATTAGCAAACTTCAAACTTGCATGATGGAGCTTTTGTCCTGCTCCTTTGAGTTCCACTCGGCCAAGTAGTAGTCTTCTACAGTAACATTTTTAGATGATGGACCAAAAAACATCCCTCCCCATTGTGGAAAGTAGACTAAGCATATTTGCAGGGTGCATATTAAGATCATCACACCCATTAAAGTTATTCCTTTTTCTTTTGAAAATCTGGATCCATTGAAAAAAAAAATTAGCTGGGTCAATTGCACCTACATTGCCTCCACCACCTGTCATCCCAGATATGACCCCTAATGACCTGAAGGTGTGTGTATATGGATGAAAACTATTAGAATTAATCACAAACTTATGTAGATAGTGCTATGCACTTTAGTTAAGAGACTTTAATAGCTTCCACGCTCCTCCTAATTATGCATGTGTCTGATGATTTCACATACTTGTTGATATAGGAAGTCTGTAGGAGAAAAAGGAGAGGAGCATCTAGTCGAGGCCTAAAAATGTCGAAATTTATCATCAAATTTGGATCCATCCGCTGGTCAAATCAGAGCCGCTAAGATTTATATTCATGGTAGTCATGTACTTTACGTCAGAGAATCATATTCCTTGCCTCAACCTGTTACTTAGGTGAGGATGACTTTGCCTAGTATGTCTAATCTTTTGACTCCTAATAAACATTAACAACTAAATTAACACTTCATTTGCTCTTGTTTTTGGGTTAATCAGAGTTTGTAGAAATGTAGAATGTAGAATCTGCAAGCATTAATACTACTTTGTGTAGAAAACAATTGCAAATTTATGGATAAACTGACTCCATTCTTTAGAAAGCTCCATTGTTTATGCATAAAAGTGCATGAAAAGGAAAAGTGTTTAAAAGGACTGAGGATAACTTTTGAGGGATTTGATTGAAATAATGACCGGGAAACGCACCTTCTTGAAACAAAAGGAACAACTCCAGATGTCAGACCACATGCAGCTTGGGCAAACACACAGAATATGATCATAACAACAATGGATACACTAAAAGATCCAACCAGGCCAAGGATTATGCAGAAAACTCCCCCCAAGGTTTGGCACAGCCATAAGGGCCAAAGCCTATCCTCTTTGCCAATGCATCAGATATAAAACCTCCTGTGGGTCTAGAAAATATGTTAACTAATTAAGCCAAAGCTTGTAGGCTTGTAGCAAGGATTCCAGCTGTGTGGAGTTTCAGAGTAAATTTGTCAAAAAAGTATTCAGCTATGATGCTAGAATGCACCCTCTATAACTTTGGATACCATGATATAGGACTCTTGAGAATTGGACTTTTGGTTTTTCCCCTGACTTCTTCAAGCGATGAAAATTCTTCATTGCAACCACATCAGCATAACATCAAATCAAGAAAGGTATCTAAGAACCAAGTTAATCCATATAGGTTAATATTCCATTTTATTTTACCGAATAAAATGCTTCCCATAGTGTATAAAGCAGAGGAATGTACAAATACATCATCAAATGTTTGCAGACAGAGGAAACCAATATAAATATATTGTAAAAAAAAAATGAATTTAAAACTAAAAAGGTGAGCAGAGCATAGTGCTTACCTCAATCATTAGAACACCATGCATGAATGAGATGGAGTTGGGGAATTTGACAAGTGAGGATTTGGGTTGATAGGAATTGGATGGATGATGAATGAGAGAGAGCAATGTGTTGGAGAGAGCAGAGGCTTCCATTGGTGAACTTCACGTCTGACTTCACTTTGATCCTTCAATTCTTAAATTGCTATGAGTGTGTGTGGTAATGGGTTTGTGTGGCGTCGCGGTGGTCTGTTGTTCTGGGCTAGATGGCGCCTCATGGTGGGACGTGACGGCGGGGGATATGAAGGTGTGGCGGCAAGGAGGGTGGAGGAAGAGGTTGAGGTTCTTAGGGGTTGATGATTGTGAAAGGACGAGCGTCAGAGGCTCTGTTTTTATAGATTATTCGATCATAAAATCATTTTTTTAAAAAAGTCATTTTTAAGAGTTTGGTTACCTTTGTTTAAGGTTTTATTAAAAATGATTTTTTTAAAAAAATCCATTTTTAAGGTTAAAATGAAAAATTATTTTTAGGTTAAAGTAATGTTTTGGTCCCTATACGTGACATCGATTTTCAATTTAGTCTCTATACGTAAAAAGTTATCAATTTTGTCCCTATACGTGACACTGATTTTCAATTTGGTCCTCACAGCTAATTGGTCCCTATATAAGAGGACCAAATTGCAAATTATTGTCACATGTAGGGACCAATTCAACAAAAAAAATTGAAATCGGTCCCTACATGTGATAATTATTTTCAATTTGGTCCCTATATATGATAATAATTTGTAATTTGGTCCTCTTATATAGGGACCAATTAGATGTGAGGACCAAATTGAAAATCAGTGTCACGTATAGGGACCAAATTGATAACTTTTTACGTATAGGGACTAAATTGAAAATCGATGTCACGTATAGGGACCAAAACATTATTTTAACCTTATTTTTATTAGTTTTTGAAAAAAATCATTTTTTATCATTATGCATTTTTTAAAAAATAATTTTTATGATTATAAACAAACATAAAATATCTTCTATTTTTTAAAAAAATCTCTAAAAATAATTACTAGATTATTCATTATCAAAATCACTTATTTTTAATTTATAAGAAAGGAACATTGATTAGACAAGGAAAGAGATTCGGTAAGGATTGGAGATTGAAGTGATTGCAAGTGTTACTAAAGGTTTTTCTTTAAAGGTTTTTCTTTGGAGGACCCAGAGACAACCTAGAGACAACCACGTTGGTAGATTTGTAGGGTGAACTTTAATATATTATAATAGATAGATAATAGATATAATAGATTGAAATCACAATCCTATCCCTCCGCATAAAAATTATAAATTTTTTTATAGGCAAATATTTCTAGTCAGTTATTATGTTAATTTTTTTTCTTTATCAAGATTTGAATCTTTTATTTCTTCAACTTCTTATATCCTAACTCAAACCACTTGAATTACCAACCCACCCCATACAAAAATCATAACTACTTAAGAGGAAGCAAGAAAATGCATATATATAACTTTAAGCTATACAAGTAAATAGTATGTTACCGTGGAAAGTTTGCTCCAGAGGAAAGGAGATGTTGCTCCGACCAAAATGGTGACTACATAAGTCATTTCAAGAAGTGAAATACAAATCCAAAATACCTGATTATCACTAATTAGATATGATCATGATTACATGAGAGTACAACTATCGGATTATTGAATGAAAGGATCATACCCGCTTCTCACCCAAGCATAATGACAAAGATTGAATACCATGTTTTTTATCTCCTTCCATGTCTGGTATATCCTATATATCCAGCAAAAGATTTTTCATCAAATACATATCTAACCAGAACTTTGATGTTGAAAACGAAATGCTTCTTTTAAGAAATTCGAAGATTTTACCTTGAACAATGCTATAACTACAAAGAAAAGACTCATGATTGCAGTCCAAAAAATCAGCCGTCTTGTAAAGGTAGGTGGCCTCTTGAATACGTGGGTCTGGACATTTTAAATGTGAAACTAATTAAACCCACTTAAATGCCAATACTATTATTAACTAAATAATATGCCTCTTTGCTTCGTTTTCTTTTTATGTTTTTTTTTTATTTAACTTCTGACTCTTTTTAGGTATAATAATTAATGTAAGCAGGTTATCAATGCATATAGACTTCTTCTACAAATAGATGGTGGTTTTAAGTTTTTTTTTTAATAAGCAAACAAGTATTATTATAAATAGAGTATAAGGATACTCTAACCCGTTACATTCATAAGGTTTATAACAAAGATCTAAACACATAGAAACTACTTCCTGTAACAAGCTGTCAAGCATAAAATGGGATTGTTACACCAATTTACATATGACAAATAGACACCCGGATTTGATTTCGAACACCAACTCCAAGCTCTAAATCTTACAAGATCGAATACTTTATAGAAGTCAATCCTCGCCTGCTTAAAAATAATCTCATTCATGTGTAACCACAAAGACCAAATGATGGAATACCAAAACAGCATCCAACACTTTTTTGGGATGTTGGTTGAAGTGAGCCTTCAGATCTAATGGTAACACCAAATCCACACCTATCCAATTATACACACACATCCAAATTTCAATGCAAGAAATTACATGAAATCAATAAATGAGTAATATCCTCCTGTGCCTTGTTGCAAAACGGGCAACCAATAATAGGTCCATTAAACACAATTGCCATAAGGTTATCCATAGTAGGTATTCTATTCAAGGTTACCTTCCAGCAAAAGGCATTTACCTTCAAGGGGATACTATTATTCCAAAAAGATTTGTATATGCTGCTAGCCAAGAGATTAGAGTTTGAAGAAATAGCACCATAAACTGATCTAACAGAGTACCCCCCCACCCCTTGTTTTATCAGCGCACCAGATCCATCCATCGGGTAAGTTTGGTTTCACATGAATCACATCACATGCATGAAGAAACGATAGCAAGCTATCAAGTAGCTCACTTTCCCAAACAAATAAGTTTCTTCTCTATGTCAAGTTTCACCTCCAAACACCCCTAATTCATTCTCCCATATCAGCTATAGAAGCACCCTTATAGGAGGATACTTGGAATAACCTGCCGAACTTGATTCCCAAACAACCACTACCTAACCAATCCTCCTTCCAGAATAAAACATCACTCCCACACCCTACACTTCTAGATAAACCCCCAGAAAACCAACCTTCTCTAGGACTTCCACCACCTTCTAAGTTCCCTAGGTCTTTCCACCAAACCGACCCATCTCTCACCAACTCAAAACCACCCATCATTTTACCTCTACTAGCACTCTCGCCATACCTCACCTCAATCGCCTCCTCCATAGACCACTACTCTCGGTAAGCATCCTCCATCTCCACTTGCCTAGTAAAGCCAAATTAAAGCTTTGTAGGGCTTTTATCCCTAAGCCACCCTCATCCCTAGGTCTAAACACAACCTCCCACCCCACTCAGGCTATTTTCCTACACTCATCACTACCCCAAAAGGAAAGGAAATTCCTTTGAATTTTTATAAGGGAAAGAATTACCTTCTTCGATGATTTATAAAAAGAGAGGAAATACAGAGGCAACGCAGACAGAACTGCATTAATCAAAACAATGCGGCCACCAAAAGATAAGTTTTTGTTTCTCCACCCAAGAAGCCTCCTCTTCACAGCTTGGATCATGGAATCCCAAGTTGCCATTTTCCTTGGGTTAGCTCTCACCGGGACACCCAGGAACCTAAAAGGAAGTCTGCCCACCTTACAATTTAACAAGTTGGAAGCCTTTCTGATAATATCATCATTTGCCTTTATACCCATCACACAACTCTTGTGGAAGTTAACCTTAAAACCCTACAAAAATTCAAAGGATCGGAGAAAGCATTTTATTACGAATGCATTTTTTACCAACGCTTCTCCCATGAATAAAGTGTCATCGGCATAGTGGATGTGGGATAAATCTAAAGATGACTCCGCTCGTTTTATAGTGTAACTCCTGAACAAGCCATTATCCATCGGATTCCTGACCAAGCCACTTAGCCCCTCGACTACAATCAAAAAAAGAAAAGGCGTCATGGGGTCATCTTATCTAATCCCTCTCGAACAACTAAACTCCTCTGTCGGGCTTATGTTCACCAAAACTCAACTAAGCTACCCAAAACCCAGTCAAAAGGGGGGAAAAAAAACTAAGCTACCATAAACACGTGGGATGCAGATCTTGTTGTCGCTGTTACGTGTAGAGAAACTAATGCATTTTTTTTAAGGTAAAATATATTAAAAGGGTACTTGGGGTTCTCGAATCCGGTACATAACCAACAAACACCAACACAATTGATACAAAAACCCCACAACAAAGCCCCACGCCAACCAACAAAAGTTACACCATCACGGACAAATAATAAAAAACCGCACAAACAAGAAATAGACTACTAGAAAACAAAAAATGAACATAAGATACGTCTTTAAAAAGCACAATTCAGTATGACAACCTGTATGTGAAGAAAATATCCAAGTGGCCTTGCTATTGCCGAATTAAAGGAAATGCTCATCGCTGCAAGCACTGGAGACTTCTTCCATCTGAACAAGGGCCACTGAGAATTTTCAGAGACAATGAAGTTATAAAAACAGTCAACAATGTAGTCACCATCAAATAAATTTTCCACTGATGAGCATGTCAATAAGTCTGTGCGATTGTTTTTAAATCCTCATAGTATATATGTTTTTTCAGCCATAGGTTAACACAAGGTTGAGTGGATGACAGACGCTACTTGACTGTGGGTGCTGGAGTCCAGGGGAATTTCTAGTTGGGGTTGCTTTCTTCGTTGGTTACATGTTGCAAATAGGGGCTTTTTCCCTCTTTCACATGTTGCAAAGTTTTTAATTGGTTCTTTGTACGTGGGTTAGAGTATCCTAATATTCTAAATAATACATTTTTGACTTATTAAAAAAAAAAGGTTGAGTGAAATCTATCAGATAGCACGTTGTAGATATAGTAAATTAAATTAAATTTTTAATCAATATCAAATATCACATATATTGATTAATTTATTAATGTATTAATAATTTACTTGTTGAATTAATTGATATTTATAAAATCTGCATTGTATATTATAATAAACATGTTAGTGACATGAAAAAAACTTTTTTAAATAAAGCTCGTATATATAACGGAAGAAAACTAATATTTTTTAAATAAAGGGTAAGGCATGCAAAGGCATCATTATAGAGATAATCTCAACTAGGTTGGTACCACCAACTCTACCAATCATCTGCAGCACACCTAAATATTATTTAAAAAGAATAAAAATAATAAATAAAAAAAACATGGGGACATGAACCAAAACTCATGAAGAAATAACTAACAAAATCTGAAATTATGAAGACCTTATCTATTCCTAATGAAATCTTCTTTATTAAAAGAAGGAGGAAGATCCCACTAATGAAAACCATGGTTAGAAGTTCCAAATGAGGCTAATTTGTTGACACAAGCATTGCCTTCTCTAAAAATATGAGTAACTGAGAATTCATTTGAAAGACATAAATCAAACAATTACTCCATCTATTTTTTAATTTCCAAGGAATCGACTTATTAGCTCCAAAGGCACCAACTACTAAATTAGAATCACTTTCCAGCCACAACTTAGACCAACCTTTTTATAAAGGCAATCTCAATAAGCATATATAGCTGCCACAAGCTCAACTTGAAAAGCAAAATTAATACCAATATAAGCTGAGAAACAACCCAGAATAGCACTACTTGGGTCTCAAAAAATACCACTACTAGCACCATGCCCCGGGCACGGACGAACCTAGGAAGGATTGTATGTAGGGATGATAAAATTACCCGCACCCGTGGGTATCCGCATAAATTACCCGTAATGGGTAGTAAATGGATACCTACTAAATGGGGATGGGGATCATGGTACCCGCCCCACGGATATCCGCATATTTATAATAAATATTTTTTATTAAATATATAATATATATTATGACAATTTCTATCATTTTGAGATGAAATAAATTTTATTTTCTATCTTATTTAATATTTTTTAGTGGTTAAACACTTAATAATAAATCTTTTAAAATATATATAGTATATTATATAATGTTAATATAGTATATATATTGTTATATTATATTGTATAGTTTTATTTTATTTCATTTTATTTTAGACTCTTAAATACCCGCGGATATCCATGGATATCCGCTACCCACATAAATATCCACCGATATTGACGGGGATGGATACGGGAGAAGCACTACCCGCACCCACCCCGCCCTGTTGCCATCCCTAGTTGTATGGGGGCATTTGCCCCCACTAAGCAAAAGTTTTTTACATTAACATACTTAGGAAATTTTATTTTGCCCGCATAAAAATTTAAATGTTGCCCCCATGTATCAAATTATCACCAATCTTTTGGAGAGAGTGAAAATTATTTTTGTAACCTCTCATTTTTTTATTTAGTAAATTGCTTCCTATTATTCATTTGTGAATATAGGTTTTCACATTGAAATCGAGTCACATTATATCTTGTATATTTTATATTATTTTTTATTGCTCGTATATATTTATTATATTTTTATTTAATTAAACTATTTATTAACTAAATTTTGCCCCCACTATCATAAAATTTCTGGGTCTGTCACTGCCCTCGGGATCCTTTAGCTGAGCCATCAATGTTATATATTATCGAAGAACATCTCGGCGTGTACCAGTCAACTTGTTTTATGGAAGGGGCCTTGCAGCATTTACCCAAGGTAGAGAAGATCCTAAGGATATGAGACTCCTCAATGGAAGGATACATGGAACCAGAAGATATAGACCCTGAGAGATTAGTTGCAGCCACAACAGAACCAGTTGCCCTTGAAAGAGGAATTAAAGAGTTATTGAACCTGCATTGATTTCTGCAACTCCAAATCATCCAAACCACATTGATAATGGCAGCTTTGATAACCAATTTAAGTTGGCTGCTCCAATTTCTGTCCAGGAATGGAAGAAGTATCTAAAGGATATTGCAGAGAATGACTCAAGCATTGCCATAAGTGAGCTACGTATTTACAGTGCAGAAACAAATGGTTAGTGGTTTCATCTGATTCCCCACAAAAAGAACACATGGAGACTGTAACAATTCCTTTAGCTCTATGGTTTTCATCACTAGGCATTTTCCTTTGATAAGATCTAGTTGGAGGGATATTACTAATAGTAATATCCCTCCAACTAGATCTAAATTGCGGACCGCATCACGTATTGCGGCCGCAATATTGCGGTTGAGGACCGCAGCACAACCGCATCACACCGCAATTGCGGTGTGATCCCTTTTCACGCGTTGCGGCCACAACGCAACCGCATCAGCACCGCATCAGACCGCATCATACACTGCACCGGACCGCATCAGGCCGCAACACCCATTTTCAACACCGTTCGTTCAAATTTTTTTCCAAAACTAAAAAAATTTCAGGCCCCCAAAGCATTTAGATGCAAGAATTATTCCTTTATGCTTTAGAAATTTGTTTCTTTTCTCTATTTTTGCTATCCTCTTCTCGATTCAGATATATGAAGAATTATAATAATTATACAATATTTTTTAGATTTGGTGCGAACATAAAATTATTTCACGCCGCAGCGGCCGCAGTCCGCGACGCAGCGACCGCAATGGCCGCAATCGCAGTGACCGCAACCGCAACCGCATCCGCGACCGCAACCGCAATTTAGAACCTTGAATTTACTATACCAGAGGCTGCTGCACCAATTATGAGCAGCAGGGGGATTAATGTAGAGAAAAGCCTCTCTGAAAGATAGAACACCCGAGTCAGTGTTGCTCCAAACAAGCTGATATATCATGTCAGAACTAATAGGGATCACCATCTTGCTAATGTCTTCACATAGAGCAGGATATTTAGCCAAGTATATTTCCAAAAGTTAATGCTTTTCCCATCACCAATAATCCAAGATGAATTCTCCATAACTATGCTTAAGAACTTTCTAATTCCAGGCCAAATGGATGACTTAAGATAAGATAAAGGAGATTTCCTCTTATTGGGAAATCTAGCTCTCAAGAATGTTGCCTAATACTCATTGGATGAAACCACTTCCCATGTTAATTTCAAAAGGGCAGAGTCATTAAAGTCTCGAATACACCTTAGACCAAGACCACCTTCCTTTAGAGGAGAGCATATTTTCTTCCAAGCTACTGTAACAATGATCACGGGACCTGTTTCTGGTATTTTTATCCAAGGAGATAGGAGTCCCTAGCACACCAGCAATATCATGAAGAATCTTAGGCCTCCAATATTATTGAGGAAAATCCAAAATGCGAATCCAACATTGAATGTGAGTCTGTTTTTGAATATAAGGGAGAAAATCCGGAGTCCATTGATACAATCTAAGAATTCCAGGATTAATATTCCATGTACCAATCGCCCAAACACTTCGAAGGTCCTCAAGGGATGCAAAACAAAATTCATAGTAACCCTTCCCCAATGGAGTCATCTTCCATTGTCCAATTAGCTTCCATAATTTAGATAACTTGCTGTGAAGGTTGCTAGCCTTAATATGTTTGTCCCCTTTTGATAAAAGTAGTAGACCATGTAGGTTGTTCTTGCAACTTTCCAGGCCTTTTACGTACTCCTCTTGGGAAATCTTGATCAAAATACAGTCTCCCTTGACACATGGTTTTGGGAGTTGGCTTACAGGGATATCAAAAGAATTGTTTAGAGCTTGTGCAAAGGATTTACGCAAAGGAGGAGAGGCTGAAGGAGATCCCTGCGAAGACAAGGAAGCAAGGAAATTCCAAGGACATACAGAATCATTGGCAGTCATGATCATGCAAACCCTAAAAAACTCATGCAAAACAAAACCCTAGCACAGCACCGTTAGTGTTACTGATCTTCTTGTCGTGTGGGGGATAAGAAAGACAACTAATACGAATTCACCTTTTATATATTAAACTACAATGGTTTCAGCTTATAGAAATTCACCTTTTTCGTGTTTCATTCCCTGATTTTAAAATAAGGATTAAAGTAGTATCATTGTTGGTGTAAAAAAATTTAGACAGACATCCACTAATATTAATATTTTGATATGTATGTTTTTATTTTAATAATTAAGATAGAGAAATTTCAGTGATGCTGATTTGTCAATATATTACTGAATGTCTGTGTAAAAATTATTTACAATGACAATACATAAAAATTAAAATTTTAAAATAATTAAAAATAATAATTACAAAACTATTACTTTGTTTTCATTTTGTTTCCTGTTTCCAAATATTTATATAAAAAATAATAAAAACAAAGAAAAAGTTGTTTTCAGTGTTTCCTATATAAATTCTTGAAAATAAGAAACAAAATAAAAATACTGTTACAATTTTATAATTATTTTTGTTGTAATTATTTTTAAAAATAGGAAATGATATATAATGTAAATTTAGTTGTGTAAATAAAATAAAAAAAGCAGTAAAAATATCATTTTAACTTAGTTTTAATTTTATGACACTAACTACTTATATAATTTTTACTATTTTTTATTTGTTTTATGATTTTACAAGTAATCTTAACTCAATTTGAAATCCTATTTTAATTAAATTTTGATAATTTTTCTACTTCTAAAAAAACGCTTTTAAAATTGTAGACACACTCAGACCAATTATAATCATTTTAAATTAAGTTCTTAAAATTTGACGACTAAGAAAAATTAATGTACTAAGTATTTAAATTATATAAATTCTTATATTTAATAGTTAGTAAATTTATTTATTTTTTGACATAAGAGTTAGTTTTTTTAATGGCATAGGAAACCTACATGATTTTGACTCTCTTTTTTTTTATTACAATTTTATTGAAAAGTTTAATTTCAATCTTAATTAAATTTTGGTAGCCTTGAGAATCATGAGGTAAAATCTTGCTTAATCAACTGAACAAGATATTAGTCCCACAGTGGGCCCGAAGTGCCTAAGCCGTGGGGATACTCTGATAGACCCACTCAGCCCAAAGGGTTAATTAGGGTGGGTTCATCATAACCAATTTTTTTTTTTTATAGCCTTTTTTTTTAAGTTTTTAGCAAAACTCTTCTGAAACCAGTGTTATTAAAATCGAACCGGCCATCGACTCGGTCGGGACACTGGGTTAATGGGTCACTGGTCGAACCGGTGAGTCACTAGTTGAACAGGATGAACCTGTATATATCAAATGTATAAATTTTATAAAAAGTATACGTATATATATTATATTTGTCAACAGTTTTGTAAGTGACTCATGTATCTCAGCGGTTGAGTGGCGCTCCTGAAGGCTTGTGGTCATCTGTTCGAATCACAGTTTGGCATTGCTGGAGAAGAATGTCAACATTTCCGCATGAGTAAAGTTGTATTGGGCCATGATGGAGCTGGCCCGTGCGTGAGCTGGACTGCGCAAGCGAGGTTGACCGGGCTATGATCGAGCTGGATTGATGGTTCAACCCTGGCACGGCCGGTTCAATCGCGGTCTGATGATGTTAGCACCGGTTCAAGAGCAGATTCGGTCTCATGCACTGACCGGACCTGTCATGGGTCCGGTTTTCGGTCGAACCGGTCCGGTCCATTTTTAATAACACCGTGTGAAACTATAGATACACGTAGGCCATCTATAAATAATTTTAAATCAATATTTAAAGCTTTGTTGATTTAACTAAATTTAATTTATGGTGGATTTTAATTATGTTAGGCAGAGGATTTTCTAAGTAGATCTATAACGCACCTTGTAGATACTAAGCACACTACTGGAAGTAATGTAATATACGAGAACGTTTTACGTTAGTTGACCATATGTTTGACGTTAAAAATGAGGCGGTGACAGTTTTGTAAATATTAAATCACTATTTGCATCAGTTGTGTAATGAACTGACGTTAAAAGTGATTTGCAAGAATTATTAACACTTTTAACGTCAGTTGTTTATACGATTGACGTTAAAAGTATGATTTTTACTTCAGTTAAATAAATGACTGACGTAAATAATCATATATCCCTACTCATTCCTATCTTTCTTTCGTTGTCATCTCCCTGTTGTCACTCTTAACGCAGATCACTCCATATAGTGCAGTTTATTTCTAAACTTTTTTTTTAAACAAGTTTATTTTTAATCTTAATTAATTAGCTTGAATTAGTAAACAAATTCTTGTGCAAATTAAAATAAATAAATACTTAACATAAAACAAGTTATGTGTATAATCAAATCGTATCTCATTGAAGCGATTCATAAGTTACAATTACATGATTAAAAGATAAATTTTTTTTTGAAACATAGCCCTAAAATATAAAAAAGTTTCTGCTTCAACATCATTTTCTTCTCAGTCCTGTCCTTAGAAACTCAAATGGATGCATCTCCTCCCTCACTTGAATTCCTTGATACTCCATCTGAACCACAGTCACTTGCTGCCAAAGCAGAGTGAAGGGGATGAAATAAAGTGAGGGAATCACATTACGTGATTCACCCAACCTTACCATCCATGTTACGTGATTTACTCAACCTCAGAAGTTTTTTGACCATTAAGACAGAGACCTTTAAGTCTAGGTATAGGAAGAAATTACAAAAGTCTCAAATATGATAGAGCCATTGTGAAGGAATAGAAAACGCACGAAATATAGAGGAAAAGAAGAGGCTGTATTACAGACTGATATAGAAGAATGGTACTTTATATAGAGAAGAGAGAATAGCTGATTTTCTTGAAAACTGATCTATAAACTTAATGCTCATTAAGAGGATTAAGTTACAAGGTGCATGGGTAAGTAGCACAGTAGTCAAATGAATGAATATTTTTGCAGAAACTTAAACACTTTTAACGTCAGTTGTCTTCAACAACTGACGTTAAAAATGTTTTTAAAATAAAATATATTTATTTTTAACGTCAGTTGTTTCATACAACTGACGTTAAAAGTGTGATTTTTACTTCAGTTAAATAAATAGCTGACGTAAATAATCCTATATCCCTATCTGAAATGCCCTGTTGTCACTCTTAACGCGGATCACTCCATATAGTGCAGTTTATTTCTAAACTTTTTTTTTTAAACAAGTTTATTTTTAATCTTAATTAATTAGCTTGAATTAGTAAACAAATTCTTGTGCAAATTAAAATAAATAAACACTTAACATAAAACAAGTTATATATGTATAATCAAATCGTATCTCATTGAAGCGATTCATAAGTTACAATTACATGATTAAAAGATAAAAAATTTCTGCAATATAGCCCTAAAATATAAAAAAGTTACTGCTTCAACATCATTTTTTCTTCTCAGTCCTGTCCTCAGAAACTCCAATGGATGCATCTCCTCCCTCACTTGAATTCCTTGATGCATCATCTTGAATCCACAGTCACTTGCTGACAAAGCGGAGTGAAGGGATGGCTGGGATGAAATAAAGTGAGGGAATCACATTACGTGATTCACCCAACCTTACCATCCATGTTACGTGATTTACTCAACCTCAGAAGTTTTTTGACCATTAAGACAGAGACCTTTAAGTCTAGGTATAGGAAGAAATAACAAAATCTCAAATATGATAAAGCCATATTGTGAAGGAATAGAAAACGCACGAAATATAGAGAAAAAGAAGAGGGGGGGTGTAATACAGACTGATACAGAAGAATGGTTCTTTATATAGAGAAGAGAGACTACCTGATTTTCTTGAAAACTGATCTATAAACTTATGCTCATTAAGAGGATTAAGTTACAATGTGCATGGGTAAGTAGCACAGTAGTCATGGGTAAGTAGCACAGTAGTCAAAGAAATGAATGTTTTTGCATAAACTTATACACTTTTAACGCCAGTTGTCTTCAACAACTGACGTTAAAAGTGTTTTTAAATAAAAAATATTTATTTTTAACGTCAGTTGTTTAATAAAACCGACGTTAAACAATGACCTTTAACGTCAGTTGTTACAAACAACTGACGTAAAATGTTGTTTTATTTTTGGTTTTTGATTATAACATTTACACCCGTGCGCCTTCTTCACTTTGCTCTGTACGTCTTTGTTCTTCTCTTTTCATCACGCTCACTCTCACTCTCACTCTCACTCTCAACTCTCACTCTCACTCTCACTCTGCCCTAATCGCGAGCTCACACTACAAAAAAAAGGTTGTTTAGCGACCGAAAATAGTGACCGAATTTTTCGGTTGCTTTTTGCGACCGAACTGGCGACCGATTGTAGGATCTACATGAAGTAGTGATTAGAGATAATACTGCGACCGAAATAGAGCGTAGCAGGATTATCGGTCGCTATTTCCGTCGCTAAATAAAGGAACTTAAAAGTCAGTAATTTTATTCCTTCTTAGCGACCGAAATAGCGACCGAATTAAATGCAACGGTTGAAAGTCTGAAATTTTATGTATTCTTAGCGATCGAACTAGCGACCGAATTAAATGCAACGGTTAAATTTTATTTACATTTGCGACCGATATTTTTTCGGTCGCTAAACGGCGCGTAAAAAAATTAAAATCGCGCGTGTTAGCGACCGATTGAATACTCCGTCGCTAAATTTATGAATTCAAATTTCAAATTAACTCATCCCGCGACCGAATTTAGCGACCATTTTTTATTTAAGTGATTGGCGACCGATTTAGCGACCGATTATTTCGGTCGCCAAATTATAAATCCATAAAATCGTGAAATCTTTCCCTTCTTCCTCATTTCTGCCATCTCTTCCTTCCTCACCCATCTTCTTCTCCCTCGCGTTCAGGCCGCCACCACCGTGCAGTGCGCACCGCCACCACCGCCGTCTCCGGTAAGCCTCCGTCCTCCTCCTCCTCTTCTTCCATCTCTTCCCTCTTCCTCTCCTCTCTTCCTTTCCCCTCTTCCTGCTCTGTTTTTAATCCCCCCCCCCTCTGTTTCAGGCCGCCATACTCCGGCTACCAACACGTACGCAGCTCTCCGGTCACCACGCACGCGCGCAGAGCCCTCCTCCTACCCTCTTCTCTCCTCATTTTGTGCATTCCCTGCTCTGCCTTGAGGTAACCATGCATGGACTCTCTATGTATCATTTTTTATTTTGCTTCATTGTTTCATTGCTTGCTTTATTGCTTACTACTGAGAAGAGCTACTTGTGTATTTCATGTGAGTTGTGAGTTGTGATATAGGTGACTGTGATTGAGTAGAACACCTTTTCATTGTTTCTAATGTAACTTGTGATTAATCTTGATGTAAATTCCTATTTAAAAATTACTGTGGTTTTCAATTTTCATTCATATATTTATATCATGTAATGAATATTAAGATACATATAATAGATGTCATTATATGAGATGTGAGATTTGTTTAAAATAAGAAACCAAGTATATGATAAAGATTGCTTGTAGAAAGTAAGATTAATTGTGTGGAGAGCAATTAGTTTTGCTTTGAGTGCAATCAGGTTTTGGTTTTAACCCATTTTATGTTGATTATAGAATGGACCGTTAAGTGTAATGATGTATCGGGTTAGAACACTTCTTGTACTCTTATTTACACGACTTGCTTGTTTATAAAAAAAAGTATGATGGTTAGTGGTTACTTGTCAAGTTTAATTCTTATGGGTTATAAATACTTGTTTGGGGGAATTGGTAAAGGTATATGAAGGGGTGACATTAATTGAGATGTGTTGTAGAGATGTAGAGATAATGGCAAGAAATTGTGGATAAAAGAGATTGAGACTGATATTACAGACATTAATTTGTAATTAATCTTGTTAATAGATTCATATCTTATATTTAATACTGAGATTTGTGGAAGATATGTTTTGATATGAGATATGTGAGATTTGTTTGAAATAGAAAATTAAGAATATGATACGGGTTGCTTAAGAGAAGGTAAAATTACAGGGAGAGCAAAGAGTTTTCACAGGAGAGTAAGTGTGGCTACTTTACCAATTACATTTTTTTTTGTTGGATTTGTCAAGTAAAGTTTTGTGATTTATAAATTTTAATATTTGTATTGGGAAATTGGTAGAGTGAGAATGAGTGTGAAGATCAAGGTTTTAAATTGAAGGCTGGTACTTATATCTGAGCATGTTCATATATTTGGATTGCTATGAAGAATAGTTTATTCTCTTTAAAATAAAAATCTTTCAATAACAATGAATCAATGTAATTAGAATAATTTGATATGTATTTATTGATAACTTGTTTGGAAATGATTATGGAATCATATTTGTATATATTTACATTATAAGCATTGGAATGAATTGATAAAGTGTTATTAGTTCGTAAATGGCATGACTTTGTTGTTGTTAATATTCATTTACTAATTTAAAGTCCATGAGCTTAATTAGAAAGTCTCTTCTTGAAGCCAACAAATTGTCTACATCAAACCTTTTTATAAAATCCATTGCTTGTCTCGGTTTTGGAAGAACTGGTTAGTCTATTTATGTGTGTTCTTAATATCTTTTGGTTATGAGTGTGGTTGAAATTTTTGTGAAACTTGGGCGGTATATATATCTATATATTTATATACTTGTTTCAAGTATCTGGGCTGCTTATATATTCAAAATGTGGTTATGTAACAATGATGCTTGTCAGGTTGGGCAATGTATATAAAGATAATTTGGTGATGTTTGTTTTGCCTTCATTTGTGAAGAAATTCTGGTTTTATGAGATTTTATAACATGCTTTAGTTTCCATGTTTCAGTTGAATTTTGGAATGGACATGAGATATGTTCCTTGCTTCACTATGTATATATCATCTTTTTGCGGAATTATTTTTTCTAAGAGATTACATAAGGTACTTAACTTGATGGATTCCTTCAAGAAATAAATTTGAAAATATTTATGAAATGTATTGGATGTTACTAAATGCTTATTAAATGCCACCTGTATTCAAATGCCAAATGCTTCGAAAATACCTCTTGAGTAATGCTAGGCAATTATGCAATATATGATGCATGTATAAACTTGTGAATTTCTTACGGGCACACTTTAGATTTCCTTGATTGATATAATCTTGGTTCTTTTATTGTTAGTGACAACGATATGATAGTTTGATCCGCGGGTTATAATTTCTAAGTATAAATTCATGTGAATGTGCATTTTAATGTACGTTTATGTGTAAAGAGGAGTGACAATCCTCCTAGGCTGAAGGAAAAATTGGTCTAAGGAGATGATATAATTGTTGCGGCCTTTTATCGGGCTTGTCATGTGGTGAGTGTAAAGTAATGGATGGTAGACTTTGGGGCTACCAGATAATTTGTGTATACAAAAATATTTTTGCCTTCTACACTTTTGTAGGAGATGAATATGATATTCTATTTGGTGGATTTCATTTGTATCAATTATATTAGCTTAATTTCATATTCAGATGAGACTAAATCCACTAAATAGTTATGTGTTCATCCTTTGTGGTGGTTTAATTACTTGGAGATCAGTCAAATGAAATTTATTGTTAAATATACAATGTGGTTAGAGCTATTACTCTGAAAATAGCTGATAATGAGGCTGAGTGGTTGAAAAACCTTTTAGCAAATATTTATATGAGTTAAATTAACTCCTTATGTGTTTATATATTGTGATTGCCAATTTTAAAAGCGAGTCTCTTAGATAATGAAGGATTAAGTATAGGGTTAGATAAAATGAAGGGCTAGGCACAGTTTGCCAGGCACATGCATGACGTGCCGTCATCATTAAAACATTATTCACATTAGAAAGCAGCTTTGTACACAATATTATGAAAACAACTCTAGTTTTTTACTCATTTGTTTCATTAGGAAATGGAGCTTTCCAGAAATAGTTGTTGATGACCATCCTTACTAGGTTATCTAGGTACTTCCGGTAGGAAAAGTCCTCTCTATGACCATCCTTCAAAACGACGTAAAATCATCTGCTTTCCTGAAAACTACTATGTTTGCTAATATGTAAAGTTGCATGTGAAGTTGCATTTCTTTGTTCTATTTTAACATGATAGTATGCTACATGGATCTTTCCATCTTTTCTTATTATCACTTGATGAAGTTTAGACATATGACTTGTTTTCCTTATCGTTTTATCAGAAAATGGACCCGACTAAATGTTTTGAGACAGCCATCCATATAGACCAGGTACAGTATCTCATCAACTTAAGAATAACGATCGGATTCACGTAATGATGGTTAAGGCATAAACTAATCATTTACTAAATTGTTCTTGTGTATTTGCAGGATTTGATTTCAATCCCGCGATCATTCTACCGTCGTTGGGGACAACAAATACCGCGTGTTGTGACTCTTGAAGACAAAAGCGGAAATCTGTTCAATGGGAAAATAGTAATCCATGAGGATCGCCCATATTTTGCAAAATGATACAAATGGTATCGGGGGAGTTGTATTTGTTGTCCACTGGTGCATTGGCAAAGTTTAAGTACCTTGGGGGTTCTCGTTTCTACATGTTCATCCCTTTGGAAGATTGATGAGTTTTGATATTTTGATTAGTATTTATTGACTGTGGTATATTTTTATGTTTTGATCGTTAATTAGTACTTATTAAACTTTTTTTTATAAACCATTATTAAACTTGCGTTAATTAATGTATATGTTTTCTTGATCATATTGACTGTGGTGTTTTGGATCGTTAGTACATCATATTTATGTTTTCTATTTATTTAAAAAAAATATTGGTGTATTTTGTTTATATCAGAAATTAAAAATCAATGGGGTAATAGTTGAAAAACTATATTTGGTCGGCAGGATCGTTACAGGAAAAAAAAATAATAAAATTTTGCGACCGAAATAGCGACCGAATATCGGTCACCAAATTAGGCGAGCTGGGTATGCGACCAACTATACGGCGACCGAAATATATACTTTTGCAATCGAAATATCGGTCGCAGATTTGCGACCGAAATATAAGTTCGGTCGCTAAACATTTAGCGACCAGGGTTTCTGCTACCCCCTTAATTCGGTCGCTAATTCGGTCGCTATACAGTATAGCAACCGAATTATCATGTTTAGCGACCGAAATCTCCGGTCGCTAAATAGGTTTTTTTTGTAGTGTCATCTCCACCGCAACCACCGCGATGGCTTCTTTGCCACCACCGTGAGGTACACTCTTTACCCTAACTCTGTCTTTCCCGCTCATTCTTTGCAATAACTTGACATCTCTCTTTCCCCTTCCCGCACACTAACTCTCCTTGTTCCTCTGCTCTCAATAACCACATCGAACGTTGGCCACCACTCGAGCTCCCCTCCCCACCACCACGCGAGCACCTATTTCTGGTGAGTCTTTAGGGCATATTTTTTTATTTTTGGTTTTGAGTGTATGTTGAAACTGTAGTCTCTATAGTTGAAACTTGAAACTATGAGTTTGAGTTATTTGGAATGTCTTTATTTCTGGTTGTGGGTTTTGTGTTTTCTCTTGTTTTTCTTCTGCTATTATGACCTATTTCAAAATGGGAAGAAATTTAGAGTTGCTTGTAGCAAGTGACATCAACAATATATTGCTCATTGGAATTCTGTTTTGTTAATTTATCTTCATCTGCTTATTTCTTTTCTGTCTTAAGAAACCTGAAAATGGTGTAAATTTGAAATAATTTTTAAACGTCTTGGATATATGTTTTGTATATCTACAGAACCTATCTAGTTATGGTCGTAGTGGGATGGTTTGTAAGCGCACTAGTGCTGTGTATTTGAAGGGGATGGGAGAATTTATAGAATTTTCTCAAAGGAATGTTCCTAATAGTAATGGAATGTTCTGTTTTCCTTGTGTCAAGTGTTTGAATACGAGGAAATGTACGGTGAAGGATATACGTACTCATTTGATTTGTGAAGGGATTTGCTTGAGTTATACAAGATGGATATGGCATGGTGATGTGTTGTTGAGTAGTACGGCAAGTGTCTCCCAAAGTGAGGACGTTGACGTAGATATGGAGGATGATCGAGTAGAGGACATGATCCGTGATATTGGACAAGAATCTTTTCATCGAGCTCATGTGTATGATAGGTTGTACGGTGATGCGGATAAGCCTTTATATCCAGGGTGTACTACTCATACACGGTTGTCGGTGGTGCTAAAATTGGTTTGTGTGAAGGTGAGAAATGGTTGGACCGGTAAAAGCTTCACGGAATTGCTTGAAGTGTTGAAAGACTTGCTTCTGGAGGACAACACCTTGCCTGACCGTAACTATGAGGCCAAGAAGGTATTGTGTCTGATGGGTATGGAGTATAAGAAGATACACGCATGCCCCAATGATTGCATATTGTACACCAGTGTTCATGAAGACAATCACGATTGCCCCAAATGTGGGTTATCACGATACAAAGTGAAAGGTGGTGATGATGATGATGATCTTGATGATGTGAGAAAAAGGGTCTTCCTGCGAAGGTGTTGTGGTATCTTCCAATAATTCCAAGGTTCAAGCGATTATTTGCCAATGCGAAAGATGTAAAGAATCGTAGATGGCATAATGATGAGAGGAAACGTGATGGAAAGGTTCGTCATCCTGCTGATTCTATGCAATGGAAGAATATTAATACTATGTTTCCAGATTTCGCCGATAAGCCAAGAAACCTAAGGCTTGGACTTGCTACGGATGGAATGAATCCTTATGGTAACATGAGTAGTATTCATATTTCATGGCCTGTTCTGTTGATAATTTACAACCTGCCCCCTTGGTTGTGCATGAAGCGCAAATACATGATGTTGTCTATGATGATTTCGGGCCCAAAGCAACCGGGAATTGACTTAGATGTTTATCTAAGTCCCTTGATTGAAGACTTGAAAACGCTATGGGTGGAAGGTGTTGATGTAGTTGATGGGTATTCTCATGAGACTTTCAAGCTTCGTGCCATGTTATTTTACACCATCAACGACTTTCCAGCATACGGTAACTTGTCCGGGTACAGTGTCAAGGGGCATAAAGCATGCCCTATATGTGAAGAAGGCACATGCTACACTCAGTTGCATCATGGAAAGAAGACGGTTTACCTTGGGCATCGGAGATTTCTTAGACGTGATCACCCATATCGTAAGATGAAAAAAGCTTTTAATGGATGCCAAGAGACAGAAGAAGCTTCGGCGGCCTTAATTGGACAGCAGGTTTATCAGAGGGTAAAGGGCATCGATGTTATATTCGGCAAGTCCAAAAAGAAAGGTAAAGCTGCTGAGAAAAACATATGGAAGAAGAGGTCGATATTCTTTGATCTTCCATACTGGCGCAAGCTTGATGTCAGACACTGCATTGATGTGATGCATGTGGAGAAAAATATGTGTGATAGTGTGATCGGGACACTTCTCAACATTCAGGGCAAGACAAAGGATGGTGTGAATGCTCGTCTCGACCTCGTTGCTATGGGTATACGAGAGCAGTTAGCTCCAGTTGTTGAGGATGGTAAGCGGACTAATTTGCCGCCAACATGTCATACTTTGTCAAAAAAAAGTGACAAAGTTTCTGCGGGTGTCTTCAGGGCATCAAAGTTCCATATGGTTACTCTTCAAATATGAAGAAGCTTGTCTCTAGTGATCTTAAATTGGTTGGCTTAAAGTCTCATGATTGTCATATCTTGATGCAACAACTTCTGCCCGTTACTATTCGTGGTATTGCTCCAAAAAATGTGAGACATACCATTACTCGGTTGTGCTCATTCTTTAATTCTATATGCAGCAAAGTCGTTGACCCCCGTATGTTGGATGACTTGGAAGTTGAGGCTGCTACAATCTTGTTCCGATTGGAGATGTATTTTCCGTCTTCCTTTTTCGACATAATGGTTCACTTAATTGTTCATTTGGTGAGGGAGATTAGATTATGTGGGCCAATTTTTCTGAGATGGATGTACCCAGTTGAGCCCTACATGAAGATCTTGAAAGGGTACGTGAAGAATCCTCATCGTCCGGAAGCATCTATTGTTCAAAGGTATGTTGCAGAAGAAGTTATCGAGTTTTGTTCGGACTACCTTCATAACACGGATCCTATAGGGGTTCCTAAGCCTCGGCATGATGAGATAAGATGTCAAGGTAAGGGTACACATGACTTAAGAATTAATAGCAAGGGTCGGGAGGAAGTGCTTCAAGCACATTTGTATGTATTGAACAACATCGATTCTGTTCAACCTTTCTTATTTGAACATAAAAGAAAAGTCAATCAAGAAAACCCTCGAATGAGCGAAAGGTGGTTGTTGAACAAGCATAACAAGACTTTCTTACCATGGTTCAAGGAAGAAATGCTTAAGGATGGTAGTACTGCTTCTGATGACGTAAGATGGCTAGCACGTGGGCCTAGCTTCAACGTCATATGTTGGAGCGGATACGACATCAATAACTTTTCCTTTTATACAAAGGAACAAGATAACAAGAGTACCATGCAAAATAGTGGGGTTATGATCGTGGCCGAAGCAATTCACTTCTCTAGTGCAAAGGACACAAAACCCGTTATAGCACCGACACCTTACTTTGGATATATTGAAGATATTTGGGTGCTCGATTACACTAAGTTTACGGTGCCGGTTTTTAAATGTAAGTGGGTTGATAGTAACGGTGGTGTACAAACCGACGAATTGGGGTTCACATTGGTAGACCTCAACAAGTTAGGTCATATAAATGAGCCTTTCATCATGGCTTCCCAAGCAAAACAAGTGTTCTACATCACTGATCCTTCTAACAAAAGGTTGTCCGTGGTTCTCCAAGGAAAAAACATGTATAATGGTAGTGATGAAAATCAATATTCAAATCTTGATATTCCCGAGACTCCTTCTTTTTCAACAAACATGCCTACTATAATCGAGGAGACACAGGTGGACGATGTACATGCCACTCGTGATGATCATCACGAAGGGATATTGATATAGGTAGTTTAAACTTAGTATACATTTATTTTTATTTATACTTCTGTATTTATTTTTAGTTATAACCTATGTTAATAAATATATATTGTTTCTGAACAGGCATACATATGGATCAGTCAGATGGCCCACATGCACGGGAGGACACTGTGGGGCCTACGCAAGACCCGATCGCACCTACACCTGATTCTAGTGTAAGTTTACATGTTATATACTATCTTTAGTCCTTCTTTTTAATGTAATTTTATAATGTTACAACCCTCTATTTTATCATTTTTTTGTTCATACAGACATCACAGGCTCATAGGAAACGGGGTAGAGGATCCACGACTTTGAAGAAACTAGAGAAGGCCAGGAAAAGTGGACAGAAGCTTGAGGTATCCTTCGATGCTAATCTAAATTCCCAGGGACCCGTGCTAAAGAATTTAAAAAGTGGGTGTTTCTACAAGCGAAGCAGCACGTTAGCATCAACTACAACCACTGGAATGACGTTCCACATAACGTTAAGGATCATATTTGGGAGGCTATCATGGTATTTTACCTTTACATTCTTTTGATTTACATTATTAGATAATTATCCGAGTTATAATCCATCCAGTTGTTATGTATTTAATGTGTAAGTAGCTTGGACTGTGCCAAATGACGAGGATCATCGTAAGAAATGTATGAAAATGGCATCAAAGCGTTGGAATGGGTTCAAGCATGATCTTACCAGGTACTATGTATCTGGGAAGAAGCGGCTTGATAAGATGTTCTCAGATTATCCCTGGATTGATCAGGATACTTGGGATATGTTTGCTAGGAGTCGACAGGATGGAGAATTTCAGGTTGGTTGATTACGTTAATTTTGTATGCTTCTTATAGATCATTTAACTGTATTTAATTATGTGTTTTTGTTTGAATAGGCTAAGGCAGAGAAGGGTCGGCAGAATCAGGCGAAGAACGTCCACCGCCACACCATGTCTCAGGGTGGGTACGAGACTCGGATCGAGGAGATGATGGCGTCTAGGCTGAGGCTGAAGCAGGAAGAGCACTCTGCTAGGATAGAAAGAGTAGAGGTGCCCGAGGGCACACCATTAAGTCCTCTGTCGAACATCTACCGCGAGGATGTCTGGTTAGCTGGCCGCATGACAAAGACGGGATCTTTTAAAGTTGATGCCACTCGCGAAGTGGCAGATAAGATTGTATGTAAATAATTAACTTCATTTCAATTGATATTTGTATAGATATTTTTAACACTTGTCACTTGCACGTTTTTTCATTTGTTCATTGTAGATGGATCTTAAAGCACAATCCTCCCAAGGCTCATTCGTCCCTTCTGGACGGCGGGAAGTCTTGATGACTGCTCTAGGCAAGAAAGACCATCCTGGTCGGGTTATCGGTGTTCCTGGGAACGCGACCATCAAATAATATTATGGCAAGTCTGCTTCATGAAAGCGGGTGGTCGATGAAGCATCAATTTTGGATGACATGACTCAGCAGCTCATCTCCAACCCTGCTATTACAACGCATCTGATGCAAAGCTTACTATCCAACCCAGAATTCAAGCAGGCGCTTGCTAGAGAGCTTTCCTCCGTCGGTTCATCCCAGGACACCGCAGGGCATGCCAACCCTTCACATGTGAGCACAAAAGAGATTTATAGTAGGGCACATGTGGAGGACGATGAGTTGGCAGCTAGGGAGCGGGAGTTGGAAGTCCAACGCCGTGAGCTTGAGTTGGAAATGAAAAGGCGTGAGCTTGAGTTGGATTTCAAACAACATGAGCTCGAAATGTTAACAAAGGTATGTATTCATTATTAATGTCCAAATTAGTCAAATAATTACTTGTGTTTTTTTTTTAATTATCAACAGCTTATATATTTTATTTTTCCTAAATTGAAGGCCAAGTCGACGTCGGTGTCGCTGTCACCTGTCACTCGTTTGTTCTCACTTGGTGAGGATTATGCGTTTGAGATTTTTGAATGTCCATTGGAGCACGATGGATGGGCGGCACACCCAAATCAACGGAGGATATTTTCCTACTGTGGTGAAGATCTCGGGCACGCCTGCAGAGATAACGTCTGGATGGCCAGCACGGTTTTGAGTCTCTGGTGCACATAAGTTAATTTTAATTTTATAACTTATTTATTTTTGGTATTTTTCCATTTAATAATTTATTTTAATTTCAATATTTATATTATGTAATTAACATCCACACCTTTTCATATCTTAGGTATCTCCATCGTCTTCAGCTTGATAAGGGCGTTGCATCAGTTTACGGCTTCTTAGATCCGTCAATCCTTGTGCCACAATTCTTTGCTGGCGATGCATTTAGTAAATACATAGGGAAATTGTTGGGAGACAATCGGAAAGAATTATATTTGGCTCCCTACTGAATGAATAACCATTGGCAGTTGTTCGTACTTCACCCATCTAGGCATACTGTCATATTCTTTTGCTCTCTCCACTAAAACCTGCCACAGGAGGTGGTGGAAGCTGTAAATACGTAAGTAACTAATCTTAAATTTAATTTAAGTTTTAATATCAGTTGTTTTTAGTTTATTACACACATGATATATGAATTTGTTAATTGACAAGATTATTTGTTTATGATAGCGCGCTGAAGGCGAGTAGCATGAGTTGCGCCAACGGGAGAAGTAGGACTTCTAAGGCTAAAGCAAATCCTGAATGGACCATCCTCAAGGTTTGGTAGTTTATTTATCAAATAATTAATATTATAATTACTAATTTATATGTATATTTAACTAACATTGAAATTAATTTTGTTTGTAGTCTCGATTTCTACATGACGGGTGGTCGTGCGGTTATTATGTGATGCTTCATATGCTGAACATAGTCTCCGCATCTATTACGGATGGATGGAGGAAGGTAATATTTAAACAACTTGTTAAATTATATATTATAGTTTTGGTGATGACTTGCGTTAATGTTATTGTTATTATTTGAACGTGTTTAGGCATTTAATGACCAATCGCCTCTTCAAAAAGATGAGTTTAGAGTCTTGAGGATACGCTTAGCAGAATTCTTGTTCAAGTATGCGGCTGAAAAAGGAATTGACAAGATACCTCCGCAATACTTAGATGAATAGTTTTTTTGTTAAACTTTAGAAACTAATTAATAACATGTATATATATATATATATACTTAGATTGGTAGTTTTGTTTTTAGACATTAGAGACTAAAATTTATATATATATATATATATATATATATATATATATATATATATATATATATATACACTTGTAGATAGTTATGTTTTTTCCTATACATGGGTTTTGGTTTTAAGTCCCCCCATTGTTCCTTTGTATATTTCTTTTCTCTTTGTTAAATTGAAATTTAAGGGTAGTGTTTGCAATTCTGTAATGTGTGTGATATTCTCTGTTACTGGGATATTTACTGAATGCAGGGATAGCTGAGGGGAGTGATATTTTAAAACTGAATTTTAAAAAAAATCTATTAACGTCAGTTGTATCAAATAACCGACGTTAATAGTATTTTATAAAATATACGGTACACTATTAACGTCAATTGTATTAGGAAACTGACGTTAAAAATAAAACCTTTAACGTCAGTTCTTTAACACAACTGACGTTAGGTTGAACAACATTAACGTCAGTTGTGTTAAAGAACTAACGTTAATAGTTTTATATTTAACGTCAGTTGTTTAAACAACTGGCGTTAAATATAAAACTATTAACGTCAGCTGTATTTACGTCAGACAATATTCTGATATATAAAATCAATTTTAACTAACGTAAAAAACACTTATTGCACTAGTGGCAACTTATTCCTATGGTTAGTCCTACAGGCTTTCAAACTCCAATTCATGTACTCTATGCAGATGATATAATGATGTTTTGAAAAGGAACTAAAAAGAACGTAGACACCTTGATGAAGCTGTTCAAATCGTATGTTGATCTATTAGGACAACACTTAAGTCTAGAAAAGTGAAAATTCTTCACAGGTTCAATGAATGCTAGGAGGATCAATGAAATCAGAAATACTCTTGGACTCTCAGTTGGATCAATACCTTTCACTTATTTGGGAGTTCCCATTTTTAGGGGTAAGCCTAAGCCAGCATACTTGCAACCAATTGTGGATAGAATCAAAGGAAAGATGAGTGCTTGGAAGGGATCAATCTTGTCCACTATGGGAAGAGTACAATTGGTGAACTCAATTATAAATAGCATGATGGTTTATAGCTTCCACGTCTATCTTTGGCCTATGTCTCTTTTGAAATCCTTAGATTCAACAATAAGGAATTTTGTTTGGTCAGGTTGTATTCATACCAGAAAAGTTGCAATTGTGGCTTGGAAGAAGATATGCAAACCTTTGAATGAAGGGGGCTTGGTTTGAAGTCAGTCAGGGCAATCAACGAAGCAGATGTCCATAAACTCTCCTGGGAGGTAGTCTCTTCTGATAGTTATTGTGCGGCTTTCCTTAGAGCAAGGTTCTTCAAGAAAAACAAAATTGATACATCAATTAAATCCTCTCTTTGACCTGGTGTAAAGAAATCCATTCCCACGGTTCAAGCAGAAGCCAAATGGTTAATTGGTAATGGAAATTCCATCAACTTTTGGAAGGATTGCTGGTTACATGATCCAATTGTCGATATTCTAAACATTCCTCCCGGTCATCATCAAGCTCTTAAGGCAAAAGTCAGTGACTTCATATGCAATGGTGATTGGAATTTGCCTAGAAGTCTTTGTGATGCTCATCCTAATCTAGCAGCAGATATCAGAAAGACAATCATTCCTCTATCAATAGATGCAATTGATAAACTTGTGTGGCCTAACTCAGATTCTGGAGCAATATTATCTTTAAGAGAGGCTTCTAAGTTCTTAATTCCTCCCTCTGCTGTCAGAAACCTTTACAAAATGGTTTGGTGCTATTAAATTCCTCCTTCTAAGTCCTTTGTTACTTGGAGACTTATCCAAAATAGGATGCCTACAGATGAAATCCTGAAAACTAGGGGCTGCATTGTGGTCTCCAGGTGTGATTTCTGCAGGAAAATAGAAGAGTCCTTTGAGCATCTTTTTCTGTCCTACAACTTTTCTCAATCAATATGAGCTTCAATTGCATTGGATGCTCTTTTGATTTCTGATCAATTGGTTCTATGTTTATAGTCTTGGACAGAAGCTGGAGTAGTCAAGTTAAAGATGTAATCAAATCTGTAATTATCAATGTTTTCTACTGGATTTGCACTGCAGAAACCAATGTCGTTTCCTGAATTCACACGTCCCAATTACTTGTGCAATTAGTGGTGTTGCAGCTGCCATGAAATTATCAGGTTTGCACTCTAAAGGGATAAATTCAAATTCTTTGGATGATTTCAAAGTTATAAAGGCTTTCAATATTATTGGGAAAGTCAGTAAAGCTCCAAATATAATTCAAGTTAATTGGATCCCTCCTCCAACAAACTCGATTAAGTGTAATTCAGATGGTTCTACTAAAGGCTCTCCAGGTCATGCAGCTAGTGGTGGTATCTTTCGTGGTCCTAAAGGAGAAATAGTGGGATGTTTTGCTAAATACATTGGTAACACCTATGCCTTAAATGCTAAACTATTGGCAACTATTGTAACACCCCGTTTTTTGTTAAGTGCTTCTATGTATGCTTGTTTGTTTGTTTAAGCCTTAAGACTTAGCTTAGAGTTGTTGCTGAAGGGCTAAGTGGGATTTCTAAGCTTAAAATCCCTTTCTAGTACATGAGAACGGCCTTGTTCATGTCTAGCACACCCGTGCTTGATGCATGCATCTTGTGACTATCCGAGTCATTAGCATGACCGTGCTCAATAGGGAGCACGACCGTGCTCAATGGGGAAAACCGCACCTCGGAGGCGCTGATGTGAGCACGCCCGTGCTTAATGAGGAGCACGACCGTGCTTGGGTCTGGAGCCTTTATATATGCATAGTAACCGAGGGTTCGTCTTAAACCCTATTTTGGCACAAACAAAAACCCTATTGCGGCTACAACTACTCTTTTCCCTATTTTCTCTAAACCCATTGCATTCTTGGAGTTTTGGAGGCTCTTTGGAAGGTCTAGTTAGTCTATGTCAATCCTAGAAAGGTAATGGTTCTACCCTTTTTGGTTTCCTTTTCTTGTTCTTGAATTGGGAACTAATTGGTTAACATTGTTGTTTGACCAAAGCTTGGAAAGCTGACTGAGCCGCTTGAGGAACACGTTTGATTTGTCGCGTTAGCTATCGTTGTTGGAATCTTTATACCATGTATGGGGAGAAGGATAGTATGAACATTAAGCAAGGGGGTAGCGTAAAATGATGGGTTCCCATAACCCCATTGTTGTTAACTGTCTTTAATGCCTATTCTATCTTTGAATAAATGTTTGTTTGACTATGAGTATGTCAGTTATGAATGCCTACTTGTTATGTTTGCTCTGTTGTATGCCAAGTTATGTATAATTGGTTAATATGTTTATGCCATGATTTAATTGGTTAAATTGGTATGTTGTTTATGCCATGATTATTGTTGGTCGAAATGTGGTTATGCGTTGTTGGCCGAATGACTGTTGGTTGATAATGAGGTTATGTTGATAAGACCCCAATTGGCTAAAATAGGACTCTAATTAATATGATGATAAAACTCATATAATTTTCCCAAAAGTATCATAAAATATGAATTGTTAGTGAGGGGTGAGGTTTTATGCCATCTGGTTTAGTCAAAGACCCTAGGAATGATTTGAGAGTGTTTAGGGAGTTTTTTGGCTAAAAGAACATGATGAATCTGTCCAGACAATACGACCATGGCTAGGAGAACGTACGGTCATGCTTAACATGGAGCACGCCCGTGCTCCCAATTTAAATCTAGAAGATAGCCGCGCATTGAGCACGGCTGTGCAGGATAGTGAGCACGATCGTGCTCCACTTAAGTGGCAGCACAACCGTGCTGGGACTAAGCACGCTCGTGCTATCCCTGCAGGACAGAACATGAATTAAAGGAATTAAAGGGGTATTTACCCTAATTATCCCCATTGACGGAATAATACACCTAATCGAATGAAGAATAGCTAGATAACTTAATTAAAGACTAATTAAGATAATTAAGGATAATAAGTTGGTTTAGCTGGTGCCCAATGAGCTACCACACGTTAATATGCTTTGGTGCTTTTTGGTCAAAGTGGTCTCAAATGCTTTTTGGTCGAGATGTTGATAAGTTTAACATTGGTGCTTTTTGGCCAATGGGGCCTTGACTCTTATGGGTTAAGGTGTTGATATTGATGATGATGAGACTTGGGTGCTTATTGGCCCAAGCGGAAGAGGTGGTTGCCCTTGTTTGTTTGATGTTGTGCTCATGCATTCACGCATTGGAGTTGTTAGTGGGGGAAGATCAACATAGGGGAGGTCGTCCTACGACGATATGGCCGTCCACGGGTGGTTCACCCAAGGTTTGGTGAACCGTGCGCCCCCGTGGTAGCGCATCCGAGAGTATGGTGCGTCGGCTATCCAAGAGGTTTACCCATGGTTTGGTAAATTGCCGGCATTGGTGCTTTTTGGCCAATGTGGATATGTAACTCCGAGGTTGCCTTCCTAAGATAGTTTGGATCCACATGCATATTGGAGTAGTGGAGTAGTGTTGCACTGCATAGCGTATGTTGGTTGAATAACATGTTGATGTGTATTGATATATATTTGATGTTTACGGGTATGAATGTTGTATGATGCTTTTCTATGCTATGATGTATGTTCATCTTGCTTGCTATCTTCATGTTGATGTGTTTATATGTTTTGTTACTCCCTGTTTTCTCTGTTTCTGTTGCTGGCATGTATCTTTATGAAGAGAACGACGAGTAGCCAGGAGAGGAGTGACTCTGAGGAGCCGCGACTTTATATTTAGGATTTTCCAGTTTATAGTTGTTTATTTTGTTTTGTTTGTTTCAGTTCAGTTGTATTCCGAGGATTATTCCGGAACGATTATACCAATTCTGTATGTGACATTGGGGTTTGGTTATGTTTTATGTTTATGTTTTATCTCTTTTAAAAACTTGTTTTTTTTGGCGTTTGTTGAACTAGTTCATGTGGGATCTTTCTACCCATTGACCTTTTAATTAAATGATGTATGCATGTTTTATTCATTATCTTTATATTTAATGCTTTATATAACATGTGGGGTAGAGGGTGTCACATTTAGTGGTATCAGAGAAGGTCTGTCCTATCAGGCCGTGGTATGAGTCTGTTGTGAGTCTGTTGTGTGATCTTGTTTGAATTGTCTATACTTGTTATAGACAATGATGCTTAGAGTTAGGAGCCTGTAGATTTTTCCTGCTTGAGTTCCCTGTATTTAATGGATGTTTTGGACATTTACAGGAACTCATGGCAGGAAGAGGCATACACGATCGAGTAATCGCTAACACGTTGGCACTCCTTGCCAATGCGATAGGGCAGGTTCAGAACAACAACAACAACAACAAAGGACCAACGGAGTTTCAGGGTCTTGACAAGTTCCAGCGAAATAACCCGCCATCTTTTAGAGGAGCTTACGACCACAAGGGTGCTCTGTTGTGGATGAGAGAGATCTATAGAGAAGATCTTCCGACCCATGGATTGCAATGATCAGCAGCGAGTTATCTTTGCCACTTTTATGCTCACTGAGGAGGCTGAGCACTGGTGGGAGAACTTCCATTAGAGGATGGTGACTGAGGGTATAGCAGTCACTTGGGATGTGTTTAGGGAGAGGTTCTTGGAGAAGTATTTTCCTGCGGATATTCATGACAAGAAAGAGATGGAATTCTTGACACTAAAGCAGGGGAATATGTCAGTGGGAGAGTATGTGGTGAAGTTCGAGGAGCTGGTTAGGTATTACAAACCATATCAGGTTTTGGCTGATGATCATTCTAAGTGTGTCAAGTTTGAGGATGGCTTTCGCCCACAAATCAATCAGGCAATCAGCTACCAGGAGATCAGAGTCTTCCCAACCTTGGAGAACAAGTGTAAGATCTTTGAGGATGCCTACAAGTCCAGATTGGCCAGTTTCAAGGGTTCAGATAGCCAGGGCAGCAGGAAGACCGAGCAGAAGGATAAGGGCAAGCAGCGTTACGCTCCAACTGGGATTTCAAATAGAGTGGCAAGAAGGCACGATTTTCTTATGATATGTCCAGGGGTGGGAACTCTAATGCCCCTAGGCCAACGAAGTGCTGCAAGTGCGGCGCACCAAATCACTTCACTAACCAGTGAAGGGAATCAGACGTCACCAGCTTTAGGTGTGGCAAGCCTGGCCACATCAATTGTGAGTGTAGGGAGCGAAGTCAGAGCCTCCAATTGCTAGCAAGAGTCAGCAGTCTCAGGCTAATCGACTGAAGACCATTGGGAGAGTCTTTACTCTTAGTGGAGTTGAGGTCTTCGAGTCCGAGGACTTGATCCAAGGTATGTGCTTAATTGATGGAACTCCTTTAACTGTCTTGTATGATTCGGGTGCTACACACTTGTTTATATCACATGATAAGGTCAAGAGTCTTAAACTGCCTGCTACCTTTGTTGAGTATGATTTGATTGTTTCCACACCTACAAACAAGCAAGTTCTTACTTCTCATGCATGCAAGAACTGTCACATCACCATAGATGGTAGAAACTTTATTGTTGATCTTGTATGCTTACCTTTAAAACAACTTGATATTATTCTTGGCATGGACTGGTTATCTTCCAACCAGGTCCTTCTAAACTGTTTTGATAAGACCTTAGTGTTTGGCACCCCTGTGGAGTCTAAGGATCCTAGATTCCTCTCTGCCAACCAAGTTAAGGTTTCGATGAAAGAAGAAGCCCAAATGTACATGATGTTATCTTCCCTGAAAGTAGAGAGCCCTCCTGATGTTGGAAGTGTGCCTGTTGTGTGGGAATTTCCTAAAGTGTTCCCGGGGATGTTTATAACTTACCCCTGAGAGAGATGTTGCGTTCACCATAGATTTAGTGCCGGCACCGGGCCTATACCCATAGTACCCTATAGAATGTCTCTTCTAGAGCTAGCTAAGTTGAAGGAACAAATAAAGGACCTAATCCAGAAGCAGATTATTAGGCCTAGCGTATCCCCATGGGGAGCGCCAGTGTTGTTGGTGAAGAAGAAAATGGTAGTATGAGGTTGTGTGTCAACTATCGACAGCTCAACAAAGTGACCATTAAGAATTGATATCCCCTCCCTAGGATTTATAACCTTATGGACCAGTTGATAGGAGCTTGTGTCTTCTCTAAGATAGATTTGAGGTCAGGGTACCATCCGATTTGGGTTAAGTCTGAGGACATCCCGAAGATAGCATTTGGGACTCGTTATGGTCACTATGAGTACTTAGTTATGCCCTTTGGTGTGATTAATGCTTCTGCTGTGTTTATGGATTATATGAATAAGACCTTTCACACTTACTTGGATAAGTTTGTGGTGGTTTTCATAGATGACATCTTAGTGTACTCGAAGACCAACGAAGAACATGAGGAACACTTGAGGGGTGTCTTGCAGACCCTTAAGGAAAAGCAATTGTATGCTAAGTTGTTTAAGTGTGAATTTTGGCTAGAAGAGGTGAGTTTCTTGAGACATGTCATCTTTAAAGGTGGCATAGCCGTGGACCCGGCTAAGGTAGAGACGGTGCTCCAGTGGGAAGCCCCAAAGTCAGTGACTAAGATTAGAAGTTTATTGGGTTTAGCAGGGTATTATAGGAGGTTTATAGAAGGTTTCTCTAAGATTGCTTTACCATTAACCCGTCTCACCAAGAAGGGATAGCTCTTTGTGTGGGACTTTAAGTGTGAAGAGAGTTTCCAAACCTTAAAGGATAGGTTGACATCAGTACCAATATTAGTTTTGCCAAATCCTAGCGAACCTTTCGTAGTTTATTGTGATGCTTCGAAGCAAGGTTTAGGTGGTGTGTTAATGCATAATGGTAAGGTAGTAGCTTATGCTTCTAGGCAGTTGAAAATCCATGAGAAGAACTACCCTACCCATGACCTAGAGTTAGGAGTTGTGGTGTTTGCCTTAAAGATTTGGAGGCATTACCTTTATGGATTGAGGTTTGAGGTCTTTAGTGATCATAAGAGTTTGAAGTATCTCTTTGATTAGAAGGAGCTGAATATGAGGCAGCATAGGTGGATGGAGTTTCTTAAGGATTATGAGTTTAATCTAACCTACCACCCTGGAAAGGCCAATGTAGTGGCAGATGCCTTAAGTAGGAAAACCTTGCACGTCTCCGCTTTGATGGTTAGGGAGATGGATTTGATTGAGGAATTTAGAGACCTGAGTTTAGCTTGGAAAGCTACCCCTAAGAGCATTAGGCTTGAAACCTTGAAGGTTACCAACAATTTGATGGACCAGATTAGAGAGGGTCAGAAGATAGACCAGTTTCTCTTAGACCAGAGACAATTGCTTGCTCAGGGTAGAAACCTTAGTTTCAAGGAAGGAAATGATGGAGTCTTGAAGTTCAAATATAGAGTTTGTATACCAGGTGTCCTAGAGCTTAGGAAGTTGATCCTTGAAGAAGGACATAGGAGTGGTTTGAGTGTTCACCCAGGTGCCACCAAGATGTACCAAGATCTTAAGCGCATGTTTTGGTGGCTTAAGATGAAAAAGGATGTAGCTGAGTTTGTCTGTGCGTGTTTAGTGTGCCAGAAGGTCAAGATAGAACACCCAAAGACTTCAGGTAAGTTGCAACCTTTAAGTATCACTTAATGGAAATGGGATAGTATCTCTATGGATTTTGTGTCTGGACTTCCTAGGACTCTAGCTGGTTATGAAGCGATCTGGGTTATTGTGGATAGATTGACTAAGTCTTCCCATTTCATCCCTATGAATATGGAATATCCCTTAGAAAAGTTGACCAGGTTGTACATCAAAGAGATAGTTAGGCTACATGGTGTACCCTCTAGCATATTGTCAGATAGAGACCCGAGGTTTACCTCTAGGTTTTAGAATAGTTTGCAAGAGGCTTTAGGGACCAAGCTTAGGTTAAGTTCAGCTTATCACCCACAGACTGATGGTCAGTCTGAGAGAACCATCCAGTCCTTAGAGGACTTGCTTAGAGCTTGTGTGCTAGAACAGTCTGGTAGTTTGGACAAGTTTTTGCCCCTGATAGAGTTCACCTACAACAACAATTCTAGTATTGGGATGGCACCTTATGAAGCTCTTTATAGAAGGGGATGTAGGACACCCTTGTGTTGGAATGAACCTGGTGAGAATGTAGTGCTAGAACCTGAGATAGTGCAAGAAACAACCGAAAAAGTGAGGATGAATTCAGGAAAAGATGAAAGTGGCACAAAGTAGGCAAAAGAAGGGACAATTGCAAACAACTTATGTCGAAGATGGATTTTGTTGTTACTCACATATTTAGAGAAGGAAATTCATGTGCAGATAAATTGGCTAACTGTGGTGTAAATAACCAAGATTTTCATTGGTGGGATTTAGCCCCTTCTTTTATTAGGGGGGATTTCTTTAGAAATAAACTAGGTCTACCTAGTTATAGGTTCAAATAATTTTCCTCATGGGTATTGGTTTGGTCCCCCATGATTTTGGTATTCTTTTTATTAATAAATTTTAGATGTGCGGTAAATGATTGATAGATTGTTTGGTGCCAGCCAATCTAGTTGCGATCATTCATTCTGTAGTGTTGTCTTTGCACATCTTAACTTTTCATTGAAAAAAAAATATTTGTTCGTTAATGTTCAATGATATAGTCATTAATTATTTGTCAAACTTTCGTAAAAAAAAAAAAAGCTATTTGTCAAACTAAATTTTGCTCAAGCAAAGTAAATATTAGTAACAATGTTAATATTAATACTTCACAAGACAATTTGTTAATGATGATAATAATAATAATAATAATAATAATAATAATAATAATAATAATAATAAATAATGATGGCATGTAAGATACATTTCAACAAAATTAAAATAATGATCATTAAATAATTTTTCCCCGAATAAAATGAGGGTCATAGTAAATTTTTTTGTCTTTCACTATAATATCTCATATATATTAATTTTAAATAAAGACTTAATTGTGATGTATTGTCCGTATATATGTTTTTTATATTATCAATTATAATCATGTTGTATCATATCATTACAAATATTTGACTTTTATAATAATAATTATTTTTTTGGCACAAACTTTTATAATAATTATTTAAAAAATAACATATGCAGTAATACATGATTAATTATTATATAGTATTAGAAATTTTACAATAAATATCACCACATTCAACCATTACTAGTGGTAAAGAGGAAGTCCAGTGCAATTGAAATGAACTCACATCAACAGAATAAGCAGTGCCAAGCATGGAACAAAAGGAAAAAGTCCAAAACAATGGCCACGAACCTTCAATCCATGCAAGCCATAAACCCTGTAGAAGAGAATAAAATGATAAGCCCATTCTTATACCTTGTCAACAAAGTTTATCTAGTTTCAGTGAAATAAAATAAAATAATAGTTTAAATTTGATACACTATCAATGTAAAGTTTTTTATATTGTCAATCAATCACAAATTATCCCATATATAATTTTTAAGTAGCTATATGCACATTTGTCAACAAAAAAAAAAGTAGCTATGTGCATAAGAATTAAACCTTTTTAATAAATGTCAATTTATAATTGATTGACAGAATTAAAAATCTTAACACACTCACAATGCATACAAGTTAAAAAGCTTATCTTAAACAACATGTCAATGAAAAAAGCACACCACAAAAAGTGACCAACATCATACTCTATCATAAATACTCGGCATTGAAACCATGTTGCATTAGTTTATTTTCCAGAATATTGGAGGCACGTACAACCATGCAAGAACATAAACATTCCATCCTAAGAATGGATAAGAACATTATTTTATTGAAAAATTGTAGAAAAAATTCTAGAGAAAAGATAGAAAATCGAATTGAATTTTACTAACCTTCAGAAACATGAAAATATCATAAGTTTTCCTTAAGATCAAATTTGCGTCTCAAGTCTCAACATGACGAAATAAAATTAAT
The DNA here is from genome assembly GCA_030762895.1 of Sophora flavescens. Classification (NCBI taxonomy): domain Eukaryota; kingdom Viridiplantae; phylum Streptophyta; class Magnoliopsida; order Fabales; family Fabaceae; genus Sophora; species Sophora flavescens. Next base: position 218,516,172 of record CM061062.1, read on the forward strand.
GGCCAGACATAAGGCAGGCTCATAGACCAGAGAATATAAACAGAAAAATATTAAAAAGATAACGTTTTAGCTGAAAATAAAACACAATCGGTAATAAGGATTAAATTGATGTAACAAAAAAAAAAGGATTAAATTGATATGCACCGTAAGTATAAAGTATTAATTACGATGTTAACCAATTATATATTATCATATTATTAAAAATGTCTGACTCTTTTCATTATTATCTTATTAAAAGTTACTTATATGATGATTTGTGATTGATTGACAATATAAAAAATTTATATTCACACATACCAAAATTAAACTCTTGTAACAATCTCTAGCTAGAGGAATTATAGCAGCGTTTGAGTTTATAACTTATTATTTTCTCACATTTTTATTTTTATTATTTTAATTAAATTCCCATTTATTCCCTCACAAATAAAAAATCCTAATCATAAACCCTAATAAAAAATTATAATCCTCTTTAAGGACTAATTTTACTAACTAAATATATATTTCAGATAAAAAATAATAAAGAATATAATTTTGTCTATATAATAAAATAAAACTTATTTAAAAATCATATCAACGTGTCATTTTGTTTTTATTTTCTCAATTAACTTTTAAAAAATAATTAAAAATGATTTTTTAATTTTTTAGACGATTAGTAATTTAAAATAAATTAAAGTATTAAAAGTGATAATTACTTTAAAATAAATAACATATATATATAAATTTATATAAAAACTAAAAAATATGTCATTTTATGTCATTTTATATTTATCTGCTAGTTTAAGTTTAACTGCTAATTTTATCGAATACTACAAATTTAATCATGTAGCTTATAAACACCAGCTAGTTTTTATCAAATAGAGCCAGTATCCAAGATACCAAAAATATAATATATATAGTACCATAATTAAAGATGATGCAACAATAATAACACCAGTTCGGAGTGACAATTCCCCAGATGCCAACGGAAGAGATGGCTTGTTTATCTACAATAAAACATTTATCACATATCAATAATAAGATAACCCATCAGAAAAATGTGTAAGCTAGTTTTCATGTTTTCATGAAATTTCGCGGGCTACAATAATTGATGATGATGCTTGATATATAAATTTACGTATTAAACCACAGATCGGGGCCAAAATCAAATAGATTGCTCAGATGTGGCCTATAAGTACATATGTATATGTATACAAGATAAAAACATGCATTACGTACCTAAGGATTTATTTATAAGTTTCATACCTTATCTATTTCAACATCACACAATTGATTCAAGCCACAATTAAATATATTCAAGCAGAAGGAAGCTACCACAACCTGAAACAGAAAACTTGAATATATTAACCAAATTAAACAAAATAGCACACTAAACATTAAAGGGGAAAATACAATAAAATATAGCAATTAGGCATTTTGAAGGGGAAAAGATCTGTAATTTTTTCGGTGCACCGTATAAGCAATCGAAAATAAAATTTAATTTTGATATATTCTCACAATATTTAATAAATTTGGCATCTTATTTAAATTTTTATATAATAAACTCATTAATAATTGTGAACCCAATATTATTACACAAATTAAACTCGCAAAGAAAACAATATTAACACAATATTGTGAGTACCATATACAATATTAAACAAAGTGCAAAAGTCATTTTCAAATAATAGAAGTTAGACATTTTAAATAGCTAAAGGATATTAAATAGAAGGGTTAAATATGTTTTTTATCCATATTAAATTAGTAAAATTTAATTTTGGTCCGTATACAAATTTTATTCATTTTTAGTCCCTACATTTAATAAAAGCAGCGTGTTTTTAGTCCATTGCCAGGGATTAAAAACACAATTTTTGTAACTTTTTAGGGACTACAAATGAATCCAATTTTTATAGGAAACAAAATCAAATTTTACTAATTTTATAGGGATCAAAAACATATTTAAACCTAAATAGAAACATTATTAGGTATTGTGTTTTTTAACTAAATTTTCAAACAACCAACATAGTTGAAACTTGACCTGCAAGCAGCCAGTAACAAATGCTAGAGATAAATCTGATAATTTCTCCACCGCAAGGAAACATACAGAAGTTGCTCCCAGTGCCTACACCAACAAAGTAACCCATTTAAAAAGTTTCATTTTAAAATAAAAGGTAACAAATGAATTAGATTAACTATAACAGTCCAGCCTTAGTTACAATAATTATTATTCAAAAGAAAAAACTTTAACTTACAGCGCCAATTGCTGCGTATGGCCTACTAAACCTGCAGAAAATATCCAATGCATCTTTGACAGAATTCAAAATAATTTTTGGATCCTGAGCTTGGTGCTCATTTTCAAATGATTGTCCGGATGTTGCTTTCACAACATATTTTCTCTCACTTCCTTGACATGTAGATCCTCCCTCAATGACTCTGTAACGATGCATCAAATTATGTCGTGAAGACATCACGACACGATATTCTTTCTGAATTTTCCCAGTCTTGTGCCATAATAATGTTACCTTAGAACCTAGAATTGGAAAAATTGAATGTTAGAGTATATTTAGGAATACTGGAAAAAAAAGATTATGCTGATAATCGATTTTGTATAATCGATTATTGTGATAATTGATTATAATCAGAATTTGTTTTTGTTTGGGTCTATTTACTGAAAAACGATTTTAAGATAATCTATTTCGTTTGGGTGGTGTAAAAAATTACTTTTACATAATAAATTACGAAAAATGGTATTAAGTTATTGTTTATATTAATAATATTTAATGCTTTTTTAACATTATAATTTGTTTATTTCCAATTTTTTCTCATATAAAACATTTGAATAAAATTTATTTTATGCTACGGAAAATATGTTAAAATATATTATTTTTAGAAAAGTTAAATAAATACAATATATATTAATCTAATTCCTTTCAAATATATATATATATATATATATATATATATATATATATATATTCTAATATGTTTGTTCATTTGGTCATTGGGCACTTCGCATATATATTATGTGGGGCATGCGCTTGGTTATTTTTTTATCATTCGGAAACAAAAAAAAAAAGGAAATGCAGCTTGGTTATTAAAATATTGGTCATTTGAACAGTAACCATTTTGTGGGGGGGGGTGTACAATGGTACATACTAGAAATGCAGCTCGTCATTTCAGCGTAAGAAAATAATCTATCTTAAACAGTCCTCTCCGTTAGCTTATCACAAAACAGTGTTTTTTTTTTTCAAAAAAAAAAGAAAAAAGCTTTTTTCAAGAATAGGCTTGACACCCAAACATAACAAATTTATTATAAAACCACTTTTTACAAGAAAAACGGTTGAAAGTGGAATAATTAAAAATTGAAAAATAGAAATTATTTCTTCATTTATATAGTGCTTGTATGTTTAGGATTTTCGGCATCCCAAACTTGATTCTAGTGTAAGTAAAAGTAGGGTTTTGTTTATCAAATTGCGTGAATAAAATTAATTGAGTTAGGTAGAATTGATTCTAGGAGAAGCAATAATTTCTAAGTTTTTTGTTGAGAAGAATTGAATATGGGTGTAGGAACCACAAATTTTTTTATATTTACATATAAAAAGTTATTTTACTTTATCATCCAAACAAAATCAATTCTTTTAAACTCACTTTTAAAATATCATTATCAAACACAAATCAATTTTTTTTAAACTCGATTTTTTAAAAATAAATTCTTCCAAAATTAGTTCATTCAAATTTAAAACAAACAACCCATATATGTTAGAAGCGTAGCACTATTTCACTCAAAACTTTTTCTACGAATAGTTATGAATGACGTGTCATGGTTTATTTTAGCATCACCTTCAAACTTTTTCATGGGATCCATTAAAATAAACTTCTCTCTTATTTAATTGCTCCATGTAATTTATAACACATTTCGCAGAAAGAACTTTTCATGACATTATTTTCCATGTTTGAATTTAGAATTTATTATGCTGCTAACTTTTTGAATGGCTGGATTGGCAAACTTCAGTTTTATTATCTTGGCTTCTAATTGGAGCCATTTTTAGGAAGTTGGAAATTTGGAGTCTAGTTATTGAAAACATGCATGGAAAGTTGGAATATTCTAGAACCTATTCTGTGCATTTTCCATGCAGGTTTCTGCAACACCATAGTCTATCCCACAGTGGAAGCTTCTTTAAGCATTTTTGGGTCATAATTGTTCCTTTGAAGGTATTAGGTTTTACTTGGAAATTGATTCTGGATAGATTGCCAACAAATCTTAACTTGTTGCAGCGTAGTGTTTTGCCAAATAATTCTTCATTGGATTGTCTTTTTTTTGCAATAAACAACATGAAACCTTTGGACACACATTCTTCTCATGCAGGTTTGCTAATTTTATTTGGTCTAAGTGTTATGTTTGGGGCACCTCATAGAAACATGAAAAACGCGTGCCATAGAAATATGTAAAAGAAAATAATCAAATATTTAAGATTGAGATGCTGATGCAGTTGTTATACCAAAAGAAAAGAGAAGAAATGGAATAAAAATATATTATACATACTTGTAAAATAATTCTTGGCATTTTGTTTACTCCTCCAACAACTTCCAACTAGCAATATTGGTTCCTCGTTATTAAGCAAATGTTAGGAAAAAATAACAATATATCCAGGAGTTTCAGATATATTACATGGAATAAAAATTATAAAAGACCTACAGTCGGAATCTCACGCATTTAATGATATGGGTTAAAGGAATTCTTTTAAGAACAAATTTCTTATTTTTGGAGTAATCCTTACATGCACAATATGATCGAAGACAAGTACCCTTTTCGTCATCTTTTAATTTTAGTGCAACCAGTCAATTAATTGCTTGATCTCAGTATATTGATTCAAGAAGCAGACACAAATTAGTGAGTAACTTATGTAAAAGTAGACATACAAAGATACATACCAGTGCTAATGGAAGAAGCTCTAGGAAAAGGCGCAAGAAGCACAGAATCCATCTAGCAACTAACGTTTCACTGCAGCTTCAGTTCTGTCAGTTCTGCAGTTTTCTGAAAGCAAACAAACCCAGTTACTTAAATTAATTAATCTTATAGGGAGGGAACCTCAAATTAGCGGACCAAGTCAGAAGTCATTTTGCCGCTGAACAGTAGGCATAACAACGAGACCCGAACACACGAGTACTCACCCGAACCCGCACCGACTTTGACAGAGAAAACCAGCTTTGATCGAGGATAGGGGCGAGGATGGCATACTGATACCCGCCCCACTGCACTCTTTACGTAATTACAATAATACCCGTACTTTTTTTTCTATAGCAAAAATTACAGAACATTTTATTGTACTTTTATTCTGGTGCTTTGATGCTACGAGTGTTATTTGAATTAGCATAATGAAGTGTTTCTAAAGCACTAGTTTTGTACTAATTTGTAGTCGAAAGAAAACTAAGTTCCAGTTTCTGATTGATTATTTTAATCATGTGAAGGTTTTATTTGTTTATTTTTTGGAAGTAAAATTTTTGAGTTGTCAATTTCAATTAAAATAAAATAACTCTTAAACTTGATTACTCATTGACGGGACAGAAACGGGGATGAGAATCTATTTTCCAATCTCGATGAAGAGAGAAACGAAGTGGGGTCGGGGAAGGTAAAATCCGCCCCCACCCAATCCTATTGCCAACCCTACAGGACAGAAGACTTTTCACCAAGCGTGTTTTACAAGTCTTGGGACTTTTCCTTTGACCGTCACTCTGTTTTTTTAATTTGTTATTGAAACCCAACTTATCTTCTATCTATATAATTAAATCTGGTCCAATGCCACTATAGTACCCGCTATAGGAACTATTTTTTTTTTAAAAAAAAAACATCACCTATATTTCTATAATATGGATCATGATTTTTTTTAAATTTCTTCCAATAATTTTTGTTTCTTATTTTCTAATCAGTAAAATCATGGGTTTTCTTCTTTTATTTTAATACCTATTTTCTTCAAATAGGTAATCTTTCTCACATTCAATAAAAATACTCTCTTTTAATATTAATTTATTTTATCATTTAAATTATATTATAGACTTTTTTGTTTTATTTTGTCTGAGATATGACAGATTATAAGTCTATGATGCTGGCTCCAATTTAGAAGCTTGAGACTTTAAGGTGAAAATTGTTTATACAATTTGTACTTTATAGTAGTTTTTGTTTATCTATGTGAATTTATGTAGTCTCACCTAAGGTTTTACTTATTAATATCATATGTAGTCATTTGTGCAATTATGAATACTCGAATCTTGTCACTAGAATCGGTGCTTCTGGTAATATTTTTGGCTCTTATTTTTTCAATGTTAGCAAACTCAAAAGAATGATTTCCCTAAGGGTTCGTTTGATTTGTTAAAAATCGATGGACAGCACACCACAATACCTTTGGTTCTATTTTTGATTTAAAACATGGTTGCAGGACAGCACAAAAAAGGAGATGTGAAGAATCCATGGATGTGAGGGATAGAGATCATACTCATAGGAAAGATAGAGAGCATATGTATACTCATGTGGTAACATATTGATTGATTGATAAAAGATGATAAAATGAGATACATGAGGCTCTATTTATAGAGCTAGTTAACTAACACAATTAACCCTCTAACAAATTGTTAACAACCTATAACAAACTCTAACAGATTTATTTATATTCTTAACACCCCCCTCAAGCTGATAAGTGGTATCACCACAATCAAGCTTGAATTACAATCAACAAAGAAAAGCAACCAATATCACTGATGTAAAAATTTACATTTTGATGTGGGAGGGAAAAAAAAAGTAAAAGACTAAAGTGTGACCCAACAAACTGAAGCCCATAATGTGGAACTGATGAGAAATCCCACTGATGGACCGGGCCCAAGCTCACGAACATCACTGATCCGGAACTGTGAGTGTGAGACCCAAACGACCAACCACGAGAGGAAAACCAAAGCGAATTACAGAAACTTCTGGAACGAAAACGAGAATTTCCTAGGCGGAGCATGACTGAGTTGTGGACGGCGGCGAGAGTTCCTCCGGGATCGAAGACAAAAACAAAATGTTACTGAGGCTTTGTCGGCACAGTGATGGTGCGATCATCCATCTTCTTCGGTGATGACTCGGTGGAGTTGTAGAAAGCGGTAAGAGTTCCGCCGGGGTCGAATGCAGTGATGGCGGAGGACCAAGCACAACTTTCAATGGTGAATGAAGTGGTCACGGTGGTTTTTGAAACGAGCTCCTCGAAGTCGACGCTTAAGAGGGGGACCAGATCTGGTGCAAGGAAGACGGAGTCGACGACGAATTTCGAACCAGAGAGCCTGACGCCGGAGACAGCTTCCAAGAATGGAGGCGCAAGGACAATGTCGACACCATGAATTGGTCCCTGATTCGCAGGAGCTGGATCTACTAGATCGATCTTCTTGATGAGATTGGTGACGAGCTCCTTCGATTCGTTTTTACTTTCAGAGATTACGTACTCAGGTGCAAGATCCGTTGGCTCGGCTGATTCAGAGAGAACCTCCTATGATTTCGATGCTTCCTCTTCAACAGTCAAGATTGACAGTGGCAGAGGAATCGCAAGATCTGATGGAGGAGCTTCTCCCATGGCCGCTGATTCAAGCTCCTCCTCTGCGTTGCTGCTGAAATCTTCGCTACTGTTCCTGCATTTCGTCGGAATGTGGTGATCCATGGCAACCATGGCAGTGGTAAGAGAACTCCATTGACGGAGCTTTGGCGTGGCAGTGGAACCGTTGCAGGTGACGAGGAAGCAGGTAATTCCTCCAATCTTGACGGAGGATCCATCGATGACTGGTTTGATCTGTTCGATCGGAGTCACGGACATTGCATCAAGATCTGAGTCCCCAAAACTGCCGAAAACAATATCGACCTCCTTCCTGTCCGAAGCAAGTTCATCACTGTCATCAGCGGAAGCCATTGACGCTTCATCTTCATTAGTATCTGAAGTCTCATCTTCCTCACTATCCGAAGCATCAACGGAAGCCTCCTCACGGTATCGCTCTGATACCATGTGAAGAATCCATGGATATGAGGGATAGAGATCATACTCATAGGAGAGATAGAGAGCATATGTATACTCATGTGGTAACATATTGATTGATTGATAAAAGATGATAAAATGAGATACATGAGGCTCTATTTATAGAGCTAGCTAACTAACACAATTAACCCTCTAACAAATTGTTAACAACCTATAACAAACTCTAACATATTTATTTATACTCTTAACACACCAAGTGTGTTTTACAAGTCTTGGGACTTTTCCTTTGACCGTCACTCTGTTTTTTTAATTTGTTATTGAAACCCAACTTATCTTCTATCTATATAATTAAATCTGGTCCAATGCCATTATAGTACCCGCTACAGTAACTATTTAAAAAAAAACAAAAAAACATCACCTATATTTCTATAATATGGATCATGATTTTTTTTAATTTCTTCCAATAATTTTTGTTTCTTATTTTCTAATCAGTAAAATCATGGGTTTTCTTCCTTTATTTTAATACCTATTTTCTTCAAATAGGTAATCTTTCCCACATTCAATAAAAATACTCTCTTTTAATATTAATTTATTTTATCCTTTAAATTATATTATAGACTTTTTGTTTTGCTTTGTCTGAGATATGACAGATTATAAGTCTATGATGCTTGCTCCAATTTAGAAGCTTGAGACTTTAAGGTGAAAATTGTTTATACAATTTGTACTTTATAGTAGTTTTTGTTTATCTATGTGAATTTATGTAGTCTCACCTAAGGTTTTACTTACTAATCTCATATGTAGTCATTTGTGCAATTATGAATACTCGAATCTTGTCACTCGAATCGGTGCTTTTGTTAATATTTTTGGCTCTTATTTTTTCAATGTTGGGAAACTCAAAAAGAATGATTTTCCTAAGGGTTCGTTTGATTTGTTAAAAATCGATGGACAACACACCACAATACCTTTTGTTCTATTTTTGATTTAAAACATGGTTGCAGGACAGCACAAAAAAGGAGATAAAGGCCGACAAAACAAAACAATAAAATTTTGTTACTCACTAAACCAAGGGACAAGTTTTTGTCCCATGTACAATGCAACGAAATGTCAAAAATATCCTTCAGATTCCGCACTTTGCGCACGTAAGTCCACTACTCCCACTTTCTCGGTTTCTCTTCCCCCTCTCCTCTTTCTCCCTCTTTCTCTCCATCCAACCTGCTCACTCATCGACCAGATCGCCTCCTGTTGTCCAGTCAACTAGCTCGCCGCCGACAAGACCACCGCCCAGGTTGCTCGAACCAACCGAATCGTTCTCCTTGTAATCACCACAAAAACATAACCACATGCCCCAAGTTCACACAAGTTTTTGATCTTTGACATAATAATGACATGATATAGCAAATGGGGCCACGCTGCAATGGATGTTGCCATCTGATATGAAATAATATGTCCCCTTTCACCTAATAATCTTTCTTTGACATATACTCAGGGAAATGGGGGCCACGCAGTAATGGAGTTTGCCTTCAATGAAGATGTCCATGTGGCGGCGGTAGGGTTACAAACGAGGGAATATCATCCACATTATAAATTATTAATAAAAAATTATAAATTATAAATTAATAAATTATAAATTAGTAAAATAATAAATTATTTATAAGAGAATAGTATGATGATAACTTATTATAAATAAAAATAATTTAAAATGTAAAAACTTGTTTCGTGTCTTTTTCATAATGTAATTAAACATTATATAGTACAAAAGGGTATTCTAGTAAATTTTACGTTGTTCTGTCCTGTAAGTAAGCATATCGGCAAACACCATACAACACAAAAAGTTGTGATGTGACTTAACTACTTGTTCTGTACTGTTCTTTCTGTTCTGTCCTGTAATGTCATGTCATGACAATCAAATGGACCCTAATTCTCAATTATGAGTAATAGAGGAAATCCTTTGCCAAAATGTAATTCTATATGAATGTATGTTTCTTCTATGGAGTGTTGACTTCCATGTTTAGTGCTAAATATATTGATTGAGACATTGTCAATTAAAAAAAAAACCTCCTCAAAAAGTATCTGAGGATGTAAAACCAAATATGTTCTTTGATATAGAGGTACATAGCCTTTACAATCAAGTTTATGATACATAGGCCTCTTGTCTTAATTTTAATAATTATTTGATTGAGTATTCTTTCTTGCTTTCCAAAGCAAATATTCCAGCATCTTACATTAGCTAAATTATGTTTCTTATCTATTACCAAAATAGCGAAAGAAAAATGGGCCAAAGACTTTTTGCTGAAAGGTTAATTAGTCTAAACCAAACGTACAATGTCATACGTTTTTTAGTGGTTACAAAAAGATGACATTATTTTGGTAAGCATCATCCAAATATTGTAATGCTTAAAAATGATGCATGTTATTTATCGCTATAATAAGGATCAGAATGCTTAAGTTTGTTATTGATAAAGAAGACACTTATTTATATCTTCAATTTGTTCTATACCCAAATATCCATCACAAAATAATCCTTTACGCTTTAGATACTAAAAAAATTTACACTAATATAAATTATTTAACTTTGTCATACCCGTGTTCTGAGCTAGTTGAATTTAAAAATCCACTCGCTTTTAACAATATTTTCTTTAAATTTTAGCTAAATTAGAAAAATTTGTACAATACAAAATATTAATATTATTAAATTTTCTTTTGTGAGATTATTCTTAGAGTTAGGGGTGTTCGCGGTTCAGTTTGGATCGATTTTGAGACAAAAAGGCATCCGATCCAAAGATAAAATGAGCATGTGGTTCAGTTCGGTTTGGATGGCTTCCTTAGAAAAATCCAATCCAATCCGATTAAATATGGTTTGGATCCGTACGGTTGATTCGATTTGTACCAACACATCATTACATATTTATATTACATCAAATAATTAAGATTACAAGCTAAACTGAATAAAATATTAAACATGTATATAGTTGTTTATATATTCATGTAATAATTTTATAAAATATATACAAAATAAATAAACATCCATCATCAACTAGTTCCATAACACCTTTTTTTATGTTTGAAGCATAGAAATAGTATAAAAATTATGTCAAATCAAACTAGTAAGTATTATTAGGGAAAAAACCAACAAATAAAAAAATCAATAATGTAAAAAATAGAATAAATATATATTAGATTTTATATATGCGGTTTGGTTTGGATTGATTCGGTTTAAGAAAAGGAATCCAAAATCCGACCCGATCCGATCGGTTTTCACAAAACAATATCCAAAAAAATCCAATAGACATCGGTTTTGTTCGATTTTTTGGTTTTTTTTGGATCGATTTTCAAATTTTTTTGAATCAGTTTGGATATGAACACCCCTATTTAAAGGTTGGATATGTCTGAACCCTATACGGGAGAGAGACTAGTCTTTGTGAGAGAATAAGACTATGTGTCTCTTCAGGCTTTATTGCAAGGATCTCCACAACCATTTACTTAATATTTTTATTATTTTCTACTATAATGCTTTAATTCAATTTTTAGTTTTATTAGATTTTCATATTTAGGGTATAAAATAAGTATATTTTAAAATATTTAGCGCCGCCGGCGTATGAAGGACCCGCATGGCTGTCTTTCTCCATGCAAGAACGAGGCTGGGCTACTCTTCCCTCTTGAAAGGCCTGATAATTCCCAGGAGTCGTTTTCCTGACCCCAAGATGCATGTTGCGTTCAAATCTGGGAATGTTCACGTATATTTTTTGGCTACCAATTATGATATTATCAAGTTTAGTTGCAAACAGCTTTGGATCAGATACGTTCGTGAACCTGACAAAGCCGAAGCGCTTTCCCCACCTGTCTCGTTTGCATGGCACGACAACTTCAATAACGCTCCCATATTTTTGGAACACACTCAGCATCTCCTTAGCCCCAAAAGCATCCGGAAACTCTGAGAAGAAAAAGGAAACTAAATGGACCTTGTTGACCTTGATCTTTTCGCCTGTGACAGCAATATCCACCAAACGCTGCCTGCCTTTGTCAGTCGTCTTTCCTTTGGAATCTCGTTTCCTACGTGAAAGAGAAGTGCTATGTGAAGAAGTGGCGTCCTGCGAATCTGGAGTTTTCGGTGGACATGGGAACAATCCAAAAACTGGGAAACGCTTACGTAGGGAAAGTGTGTACACCTGGTACTACCTATGGCATGCAGGAAGAATTCCTTCGTCAAGGTTATTTTGCAATTAAGGTTACTCCTATGGGGGAGAATCTGGTTCTTTTGGAAACAGAGGAAAATGAAGACATGCAAGCTTTGGTTGAAGGAGGTAGAGACTGGCTAACTCAGTGGTTCGAGGAACTCAGACCGTGGAGCCCAAGGGAAGTGGATAATGAACGTTTGACTTGGATCAGGTGCTATGGGATTCCTGTGCATGCATGGTGTTCGGAGTTTTTTGAATTTTTGGTTGCTCCATTTTGGACCTTTGTTGATGTCGACGACAACACTAGAAAGAAAAAATGCATGGACGTTGCCAGAATCCTGTATCGTACAAAGACTCATGATTTGGTTAACAGGGTGTCGACAGTTAACATCAATGATGTGTTCTTCTCGATAAAAATGGTTGAAGACTGGTATGGTCCTATGCAGTGGTTAACGCCATATCCACGCCCGTCGGTGGAGGAAGATAGCGACGCCGATGCCAAGGGTAGTGAAACAGACGATTCCGAGGAGTTGGAGGAAGGAGAGATTTTCGAGGATATTGATGTGGATATCTCAAAATTTAATGACGCAATGATTAAGTATGATAGTTTGGTTTTAGGAAATGGGGCTGATGCTGATCACAAAAGCTCTTCGTTTGAGGCTGGCAAGGTGCAATGTACTCAGGAGGTGCAGTGCACTCAGAATGGGTGTGGTTTGGAGAATTGTAACTTACTTCAAGTTGCTGTGATAAATGAGGAGCCGGTTCCAGTGCAGGTCGTTGGTAACGTCATGGATAGAGTGGAGATTTCAAGTGTGGGCTCAATATGTAAACAGGCCCATGATGTTAGAAGTGGGGGGGAGAAACTGGGCTCTTATGCTATGATGGGCTCGGGTGGGATTCAGGAAACTGTTGCAGAACTTCCTAATGAGGTGTCGTGCGAAAATTCTGAGGCTCAAAGCACTGCTGCTGCCACAACTATTCAGAATACTGTCCTGGGAAGGGGTCCTCGTAAAACTCAGAATCAGCATGCGTCGGAGGTCTCAATTTTCTCTGGTGGCTCGGTGCTTTGTTGTGACTCAACTCACAGCTCGGACATTGTTTGCGGTAATGCCAGATTTTGGAGGAACTACGAAGAGTCTCTGCCCGGAAAAATCTGGGCACAGGCAAAAGCCTTTGGTGTATGTGGTGAGGAGCAGGATGAGAGATATATTTCAGAAATCAGAGCCATGGAAGCCAGAGATCAGATTGCCCATGGTGTGAAGGAGAGAAAAAGTGGTCAGCCATGTTAATTGTCACTTGGAATGTGAGGGGGTTACGGGATCCTTCTAAGCGTCGCAGAATCAGATCCCTTTTACAATCAGGTAATTTTGATGTTTGTATGCTTCAAGAGTCCAAATGCGCTTCAATTGATAATAAATTTATTCATAGTTTGTGGGGTAGTGAGGAGGTTGAATGGGTTGCTAAAGATGCTGATGGCTTTTCTGGTGGTTTGATTATGATGTGGAAAACTGGTTTGTTTAATTTGTTGTTCCAATTTTCGGGTGAAGGTTTTGTTGGAATCTGCTCAAAACATAGTGACTCGGTTAGACCTTTATATATTGTCAATATATATGCACCTTGTTCTATGATCAGAAAACGCAAAATGTGGGATGATTTGTGTATGTCTAAGGGCGGTTTTGAGAAGGGGGATTGGTGTCTAGCGGGAGATTTTAATGCTGTGTTAGATATCAACGAAAGAAAGGGGAGGAATTTACAGGTCAATCAGGCTGAATTGTTGGGTTTTAAAAGCTTCGTAGATTATATGGAGGTGGTGGATGTCCCTCTGTCAGGGAAAAAATTCACTTGGTTTAGCCCTGATGGTAAATCAATGAGTAGACTTGATCGCATTCTCTTGTCTGAAGGGGTAATTCAGGATTGGAATATTTCTGCTCAATGGGTGGGGGATAGAGATATCTCAGATCATTGCCCGGTGTGGTTGAAGGGAGGTGTTCGAAACTGGGGTCCAAAGCCGTTTCGTTTCAACAATTGCTGGTTGGAACATGAAGGATTCGGGGATTTTGTTAAAAATTGCTGGGTTGACTTTAGTGTGGAGGGATGGAAGGGCTTTGTTTTAAAGGAAAAAGTCAAGCTTTTGAAAGATAAGCTAAAATGGTGGAACAAAGAAGTTTTTGGTGTGGTCGACTTAAGAATTGATGAGGTTGTGCTGGGTTTGAATTCTCTTGATGAAATAGCTGCCAGTGGTGGTGATCCAAAGCCAGAACAGAGATAGATCTTGAATAGTCAGTTTTGGAATTTGCTTCATAAAAAAGAAAGTATTCTTCTTCAAAAATCCAGAACAAGGTGGTTTCAAGAGGGTGATGCAAACACTTCTTTTTTTCACGCCTATATTAAAGGAAGAAGAAGGAGGAATCAGGTGAACGCATTGAAGATTGGTGATTCGTGGATCGAGTCGGTTGAGGATATAAAGAATGAAACACATAGATATTTCAAGGAGCATTTTTCCTCAAATTTGTCTTTCATCCGTCCAAATTTGGATGGTATAATCTTCAAAGAAATTTCAGAAGAAGATAATTGTCTCTTAACTGATACGGTTTCTTTGGAGGAGCTTCATGAGGTTGTATGGTCTTGCGATGGTAACAAATGCCCGGGGCCGGACGGCTTTAATTTTAATTTCATTAAGGCAAATTGGGAGTTATTAAAGCTGGAGCTGCTGGAATATGTTCTGGAATTTCAGAAAAATGCGTGTCTCCCCAAAGCGATCACATCCTCATTTTTGGCGCTCATCCCAAAGACTAATCATCCACAATCCTTGAAGGAATTCCATCCTATTTCTTTAATTGGTTGCTTGTATAAGATTATTGCAAAGTTATTGGCTTCCAGGCTTAAAGTTATTTTGGGTAAAGTCATCTCTCCATGTCAGTCCGCTTTCTTACCTAACAGGCAGATTCTGGATGGTGTCCTCATTGCTAATGAGATGATTGATCTGGTTAAGAGGAGGAAAGGGAAGTGCTTACTTTTTAAGGTAGATTTTGAGAAAGCATACGACTCGGTGGATTGGGACTATTTGGATTATATGATGTCTAGGATGCGTTTCTCTTTGGTTTGGAGAAGGTGGATGAGAGCATGTACTAGATCAGGCTCGATGTCAGTACTTGTGAATGGCAGTCCTACTAGGGAGTTTGAGATGTCCCGTGGTCTACGCCAAGGAGATCCACTTGCCCCTTTTTTATTTCTAATAGCGGCTGAGGGTTTATCTGGCCTGGTCTCTAGCGCTATCGAGAGGGGTTGTTTTACTACCTACAAGGCTTTTCCCGAGGTGTCATTTCCAATTTTGCAATACGCGGATGATACGATCTTTTTGTGTGAACCTACTTGGGAGAATCTATGGAGCTTAAAATCTATTTTGAGGGGTTTTGAATTGGTGTCCGGTCTTTGGATTAATTTTTCCAAGAGTAGCTTGTTTGGCATCAATGTTACTGAAAGATTTATGATGGCGGCTACTAATTTCCTATCATGTTCCTCAAGTTCACTACCGTTCAAGTTCCTTGGCATTCCGGTGTGGGCAAATCCCAGGAGATGCTCCACTTGGGACTCGTTGGTGGAATTGATGCGTAAAAGGTTAGCTTCCTGGAAACATAGGCATCTTTCTATAGGTGGAAGGGTTACGCTAATTAATTCGGTTCTGTCTGCTTTACCTGTTTATTTACTTTCCATGTATAAAGTTCCTAAGAAAGTGCTAAAGGTTCTATATAGTATTCAAAGGAATTTTTTGTGGGGTGGTTTTAATGAATCCCGAAAAGTTTGTTGGGTGAGTTGGGAGAAGGTATGCACACCAAAGGAGAAGGGAGGTTTAGGAATTAAAAATTTGGAAGTCTTCAATATCAGTCTCTTATCAAAGTGGAAATGGAGGTGTCTACATGAACCCGATGCGGTCTGGTATAGATTTTTATCTCTTAAATATGGTCCTCCAGTCAGAATTCTCCTTGAGGGCTCCAGAGTTCGCAGTCATGATTCACTTTGGTGGAGAGATTTGGTTTCCTGTTATCCAGGCTGGTTCAATGATTCAGTATGCATTAAACTTGGGAGTGGGGATGTAGCACGCTTTTGGGAAGACAATTGGTTAGGGACTTGCTCAATTAAATCTGCTTTTCCGGTTTTGTTTGATGCAGCAGCAAATAAAAATGCATGCGTTGCTGATGTTGGCTCGTTGATCAACGGTACTTGGGTTTGGAATTGGGTTTGGAACCGTCATCTTTCGGCTTTGGAGGAAGTATTCTTGGTGGAGGTACAAGCTTTGTTGCATGGGCACAATCCTTGTGAATCAGAAACTGATATTTGGAGGTGGAAACTTGATCCCTCGGGTAATTTTTTTGTTAAATCAGCTTATTCAGATATCATTTCTAGAGATGACGGGTTTGCCTTGAATCAGAATTTATCTAGAGCTATTATGGCTGTTTGGGAGACTTCCATTCCCTCAAAGGTGGCGGTTTTTGTTTGGAGGCTTTTGTTAGATAGGTTGCCGACTAGGGATGCTCTTATAAAAAGAGGCATTATTATGGACAACCATAACACCTGTTGTGTTTTTTGTTCTGTTGACATTGAATCTGTTAGTCATGCTCTTTTCTCTTGCCCTTTTGCTTATAAAGTGTGGAGCTCAGTTTTTGAGTGGATTGGTTTGTCTGGGGTTTGGCATCATGAGGTAATTGAAAATTTTGTGCAGCATTGCCTTCCTTACAGAGGTAGGCGGGGTAAGAAGGTGAAATATATTATCTGGAGTGCGGTGGTATGGTGTTTATGGCTATTACGCAACAGAATCATTTTCAGCGATGGTGTGGCTGACCTTTCCGATGCTTTATCTAATATAAAATTGGTTTCTTGGGGGTGGTTTTTGGCTAAGGAAGGTAGAAATTCAAAGTGAAAATTTTCTGATTGGTGTAGGAACCCTTTGGGTTGTTTTGACCATTTGATGTAAACATTTGATATGTATTGGGTTTGAGTACTTCTTGTACTCCATATTCAATAAATTTTTGCTTATAAAAAAAAAATATATTTAGCGCCGCCAGTGTGAATAGGTGTGAAGCGTTGCCACACAACAAGGCGTCGCCGCCATCCATCTCCGTTTTACGCAGCACACCGTTTCTGTTTTGAAACCTTCGTTCGCCCCTTCATCCGGCGTCGTTTCTATTCAACGTCGTCGGGACGTCTCTATTATGGCTCCGGTTGCAGCCATTTTTGGTTTTTGTGCGCGTTCAGTTCTCCTCGGGGTTCCAGAGCTTTCCTTTTCTGGTCTCCACGACCGCTTTTTGCATGTATTCATAGAGCAAAAAAAAGATAAAAGGAACATATGTATATTATTTCATAAATGTAAGCCCTTCGTTATATTAGTAATTCAAATTAATTTTAATAAAAATTCTTGAAAATATTTTATTAAAACACACAAGTCATAAAAAGTTTCTCAAATAACTAAGTATGGAAATACCTCGTATTAAATAAAATAATAGTATTTACAAAGTATTGAAAAATATTATTAAATCCAATTATTTGAAAAAAAACTAAAAGCCTCAAAACCATACAACATTACTAATCAACTAGCTAATCAAAGATAACTCTTCAGATCTATGGATCCTCAACAGCGATGTCCTCGGGCTCTGAAAACAACACTTATAATGAGATATAAAATCCCAGTGCACAACAATACAGTTATAAAATGTTTCGAAAATAGTGTTGTTCTCAGCTGACGTGGTAACCAGAAAACTGTCCATGGTATCCGCTAATTTTCCAAAATAATATATAAAATGAATACTTTTAATAACAACAAAAATTTCATGAAGTCAAATGCATATAGCATAAGATCAACTCGTCTCAATGCATCGCATTCCACATACCAAGTAAATTCTAAATTAATCAAAGTGGCTCGAAGGCCTCATAACTAAATTGGTCTCTTGCCGGCATGCCATAAATCTTACACATCACATGACAATGGCGTCCCATTGGCCACCCCTACTCATGAGGAATGTTTCGATGTCACCCTCCTATCGGGGACATTTCTATTTCGATACCTCCCATGTGCAGATGGTGGTATTTCTCCCTTTTCGACACCTCAACGTGTGGCGGTGTTACTTTCAATACCTCTTTTTAGGGGGTATTGCTCTTTTTCGACATCCCAATTATATGGCGATGTTACTTATACCCCATTACGGTGGTATTACTTTTTGATACCCCTATCATAGGTGGTATTGCGGCAAACATCATACAACATATTATAACTCAAATATGTCATGTCTCATACATGTAACAAACTATTCCCTCAATTTTAAACATATAAACTTCCACCAATAACAAACAATCATGAATATCACAACATATCATACATGAATAAGCACATTACAACATCAATTAATCAATTAATTCCCCTTTAAAACAAAACCCCAATTTTAGAATTTAGGTTACTAACAATATGCATCAAGTCAATTAAAGACTCCCAAAACCATATGGTAATCCCTTATCAACAAAAACAATCATATATACCATGGAAATGGTTCATAAAAAGTACTGTTACTCACCTTTCGAAGACTTCCAAAAAGCATTAAAAATTATATGTGACAAAAAATGGTGCTTCACTGAAAATATTTCTTCCCTTCACGACTGTTTTTGGATCTGTGTGGTTCCACACTTTGTACTGCAAATGCGCCGCACCCTTCAATCACCTTTCTTGCTATATTTCTTTTTAAAAGCTCAAACTCTATTGCGGCGCTACAGTGACAACCTACCTCACACATGTAACCCCCCAGTACCTTATATAGTAGCGTGAAGTTCTCTTTGATTTCCCCTCCTTAATGATTTATTGTTATTATTATTAGTATGGATCCTAAAAAATTGAAGCCCAACAATTATTCATTTAAGCATTCATTAATTTTGAATCTCCTGCCATCACCATCAGTAACTCCACTTGAGTTGCTCTCTACCCTTTTTATTTTATTTTCAATTTTATTTTAAGGCCAAAGGATAATTATTAAAATAGTCCAACTATCACTTCTTTATTTAATTTTTGCATTATTTTGTAATTACTAAACAATTCCAATAAATACTAAACAATTCCAATAAATTCATGTACTATTAATTTAATTTTTTTACACTAAACATTATAATAGCTTAATCCTTTTTTTTTAATTAAAAAGACCATTTTGAAATTTTAGGATGATACATTTTTCCCCTCCTTAAGAAATTTCGTCCCCGAAATTCTTACATTCTACCCAAACAAAAGCAACGATCAAAGACATTACAACATTGAATTAAGTTTCTGTGTTGAAGAAATCTGCATAATGATGTGTAACATCTTCCTCAGGTTCCCAAGTAGCTTCCTCCGAAGTTAACCGTTCCCAAATCACCTTCACCAATGGGACCATCTTGTTCCCAAAAGTTTAGTGCTCTTGTCAATGATCTAAAAAGGCCCGGGAATTAAAGATTAAATTATCCTTAATTGTACTGACTCAGGGTTATCACGTGTGAAACATCTGGTACGTATTCCGGAGTTAAGAAACATAGAAGACGTCATGGAGATTTGACAACTGTGGTGGAAGAGCAAATTGATAAGTAACATGGCCGACTCTCTTTAGGATTTAAAATGGACCCATGAAGCAAGGAATTAGCTTTCTGAGTGACATTGACATCCTCATCCCAAACTTACGAGTGACTCTCAAGATTACACGTCCCTCTTCCTAAAATTCCAAATGCTTTCTTTTCTTGTCGGCATAACACTTTGTCTATTCTGCATGATGAGCCTCTGTTTGTCTGGTTTTATAACTAGTAAAGACCCTGGCTTTGTGCTTATTTTATATCATTTTTACCCAAATTAGACTTGATTGTCCTTAAGTAATATTTTGAGTCTGTAAATTGTTTTTAAGTTAATTTAGTTGTTTTAGATTTGAATAATTATTTACTTTTATTTTCTATTTTCAGGTTAATGAAAAGTAATAAATCTGGAGCCGCTCGCCCCGCGAATAATCTCTCGCCCCGCGAGTATTGCAACCATGAAAAAGTCAGAGACGATCACGGCTTGCCCGTGTTGAAGATCACAGCCGTGGCAATTCTGAAGTTGAAGCGTTCGCCTCGCGAGCATTCCTTCGCCTCGCGAGTATTGGAAGATCAGAAGCCATCACGGTTTGGGCGTGTTGAATGCCACGGCGCGTGAGTTGGAAGCTGAAGAGTTCGCCTCGCGAAGGATGTGCTCGCCTCGCGAGAAGACAAAGAGTTGCAGACCTTTCATGTAATTCGCCTCGCGAGCAGTGCTTCGCCTCGCGAGTACTCTGACTCCAGAAACGTGTATATAAGCAGTCTTAGGCAGAAATGAAGAAAATAATCAGAGTTAGCCAGTTTTGGCTAATCTTTGGTAGACAGTAGTAGTAGTTTTCAGTAGTTTACTTTCCTTTCTTTTCTTTTGTGTTTTACTTTTGTAATGGAGAATTAGTCTCCTAGATTAATCTACTGGAATTGGTTTCTGTTAACACTTGAGGTTCTGTATTCCATGTTTAGTTGCTTTTCTCTTTTCAATGCCCTGCTGTATGTTTCTGTTTGTTATTTCAGTAATGTACAGTGTGGTATTGTTTCATTTCGGTGATGCTATGTTCCTATATATAATCGCGTTTGTTATTTCGCGTGTGTTCATTCATGTTCGTTTGTTCATGAGAGCTTAACCCCGTTTGTTATTTCGGGAATAGGAACATACATCTGTAGTAGCAGTTTTCGTTTGTTAATTGTTGCTACAACCGGGAGGGGATTAGTATCTGCTTAGGATTTGCATGAATCAATGATAGTGGGAAACCAAGAACAGTAGGTTAATCGCTTTTGTCTATTTGCTATTCTCTTTAACTGCTTTGTTTTTAGTGTTTTGTTTTCTTAATTTAGTTTTCAATCCAAAACCCCCATTTCTAACTTTTACTAATTTTCTGTTAATAATAACAACAACTAAAGAGTCCTTGAGAGACGATCCGAGTTGTCGCACTATACTGCATTATTTTATAATCGCTCGTTCTTTTTGGCGCGTGGCGACAGCGCGGTCAAAAATTGGCGCCGTTGCCGGGGACTCTTGTTTGTTGTTATTAGTAGAAAGTTACATTTAAAAAAAAAATAAAAAATTATTTGCTAATTAGTTTTGACTGCTTTGTCTGGTTGTTTGATTGCCATGGATAATTACATGTTTGGATATTTGCCTAATGTTTATTATGAGCAACCTTGCATGTATTATCCTAATTTTAGTGAGCCACCACCATACTATCCTACCCAAGTGACCACCTCTACACCTTCCGAACCTTCCCTAGAGGACTTGTGCAAACAGATGACTGCACAGATAAGTGCAAATATGGAAGGACTGAGGCAACAAATGGCCGAGCAAACTCAACGGATGATAGAGGAATTTCAACAGAAGATGGAGGCTGAGTACCAGAGGAGCCAAGCTGAATCTCAGAAATTGTGGGCTCTAATTGATCAAGTTACCGCCAACTCGGCTGCGATGCTACCTCCACAGCCCCTGGAAGATCGTACAGAGTCACCAGTTATTTTTGAAAATACTTCTGATTATGATTCTGATAATGTTTCTGTTGATGATGATTTATGTGTTGAATCCCCTGATCCTAATGCTTGTTATTGTGATGGAACTGCTTTGTGTGTTGAATGTTTTACAGGTTTATACTTTTCAGGAAAAATAGAAAATGCGGATCGTTTTGCAGGTTTGTTACATTCAGAAACTTAGATCAGGAGGATCAAGAGGGCAGCTGCTCCCCCGTGCCTGAAGATAAAGAAGAACCTTTGGGAGTAGATGATTCAAGTGAAGCAAATGCATGTGTTGAGAGTAATGGGGTGGATGCACTGTGTGAAGAATTTCCAGACATTCTAACTTTTTCTGATTCATTTTCTTGTAATATATGTACTAACTCTAACCTTTGTGTGGTGTGTGCTGAAATCTCTGCATGTATAGCAGGTGTTGAATTTGTTAGTACAGTGGATGAAGACATTGCAGAAGTTGAAGCAGCACCAGTAACCCCAACTAACTGTTTGTCACCTCCCCCTGAGGAACCAGTGATGGAGTTTAAGCCCTTGGATCTTGCACCATGGCCAGTCCAAGAGGTTGAACCCCGATTCTATTGGGGAGACTTTATTGAGAAGGAGGTCATCTGTGACCCGAGAGGTAGTGAGAAGTCCGCCGCACTCGGCGAGGTTATTATAATTGTCAAGTGCTCACCTCCGCATCAAAGCTGCGAGTTAGGGAGGCTTGGAATGAATTTCAGTCCTTTGGCTACCACGTGGGACTTATGCTACAGGCAGTGGGATCCTGGTGGAACCGCCTCTGAATGAGCTTTTCTTAACCCTTATCTCTTTTAATTTTCTTTTCCTTGTTTTATTTCTGTTTTGTTTTCTAATAAAGCTCCTGAATAATTTGAGAAGCTCAGGAGTTGTTTGAGTCTAGTTATGGCAAGTTTATTGGATTTGATTGATTTTGCATAGATTAATTGCATGATAGTATTGACTGTTTCCCCCTAGGACTTGAAAAATTTTTGAAAAATTGATCCCCATATGATTGAAAACTGAACTTTGGGTTTTAATTATGATGGCATGATTTATGATAAGTTTAGGGTGATAGGAAGCATACACTAGGGATAGTATCTCTATTCAAATAATTTGCAAAATAATGTCCAGGTGAGGTTTTGAGCCTCCAACATATTTTTGACTGTGAGAATCTCTTTTAAGTTGCACTTTCCTGAATTTGCTTGAATCTCTTTATGGTTTGCATGTTTATGTGTTTGCTTCATATGATTTAGGCATTTTCTTTGTAAATAGCTACTTAGCCTAAAATAACCATTCCTAATGCATGTTCCTTAGTTAGCCCCTTTGAGCCTGATGAGCCTATTGTTCTTGTTAACCTTATGTTACAAGCTAAAATCTGAAAAAAACCATGTTAACCCGATCTTAAGATTAGGAGAGCATGGAATCTTAGAATGGGTGCAAGAAACTAAGTTTGGGGTGGCTGCAAGGTGTAACATGTTGTTTGGGATTGAGAAAAAAATTTATGTAAAAAAAAAATTTGTGAAAAGAAAAGAAAAAAATAGAAAAAGAAAAAAAACAGAAAAAAAATAAAAGTGAAAAAAAAATGCCAAAAAGAAATAAAAAGGTTGTAGTCACCCAAAGCAAAATGAAAAATGAAAAAGGAACTTGAGTTAAATTCAAATTGTAAATAATGTTCATGCTCTCTTAGTTCCTAGGGTCTTGAGCCTAGTTCCTTTGTATATCCTACCCTTAGCCAGACCCCATTACAACCCATAAAAGACCTTTTGATGTTGCTTGCATGTTTTCTGTGGGAACCATTAGGAGATGAAAATCAAATTTATGGGAAGTGCTTCTTAAAAGTGAAATTGAGTGCAATGTTAATAGCCTGACACAAACTGAGTGATTGAGTGAACACAAATTTCCCTTGTGAGGAAGGCAGTTGTTTGAATTTGGTGATCTCCCTTTTATGTGTAACTTAGACCCCCTGCTTAGATTTCTGATTGTCTGAATGATTAAATTCTCAATTGTTTAGAATGAAAGATTTTGGGGATTATTTTGCTTGAAAAGGGGGAACATTGAAAGAAAAATTCTTTTGAAAAATTGCCTGAAATCTATGGAAAGTTGATTGAATTCTTAAGCTTGCCATGTCTTGCCAGGTCTTGAGTCTTTTTATGTTTTTGAGTGTAGTTTGCTTGGGGACAAGCAAAGTTTAAGTTTGGGGTATTTTGATGAGCCTCTGTTTGTCTGGTTTTATAACTAGTAAAGACCCTGGCTTTGTGCTTATTTTATATCATTTTTACCCAAATTAGACTTGATTGTCCTTAAGTAATATTTTGAGTCTGTAAATTGTTTTTAAGTTAATTTAGTTGTTTTAGAGTTGAATAATTATTTACTTTTATTTTCTATTTTCAGGTTAATGAAAAGTAATAAATCTGGAGCCGCTCGCCCCGCGAATAATCTCTCGCCCCGCGAGTATTGCAACCATGAAAAAGTCAGAGACGATCACGGCTTGCCCGTGTTGAAGATCACAGCCGTGGTAATTCTGAAGTTGAAGCGTTCGCCTCGCGAGCATTCCTTCGCCTCGCGAGTATTGGAAGATCAGAAGCCATCACGGTTTGGGCGTGTTGAATGCCACGGGCGTAACAGTTGGAAGCTGAAGAGTTCGCCTCGCGAAGGATGTGCTCGCCTCGCGAGGACCTGGATTCCAGAAACATGTATATAAGTAGTTTTAGGCAGAACTGAAAGGGGGAATCAGAGTTAGCCAGTTTTGGCTAATCTTTGGTAGACAGTAGTAATACTTTTCAGTAGTTTATTTCTTTTCTTTTATTGTTTTCTTTTGTAATGGAGAATTAGTCTCCTAGATTAATCTACTGCAATTGGTTTCTGTTAACACTTGAGGTTCTGTGATTTCTGCGTTTCATTTGCTCTTCTCTTTTCAATGCCATATTATATGTTTCTGTTTGTTATTTCAGTAATGTATAGTGTGGTATTGTTTCATTTCGGTGATGCTATGTTCCTATATATAATCGCGTTTATTATTTCGCGTGTGTTCATTCATGTTCGTTTGTTCATGAGAGCTTAACCCCGTTTGTTATTTCGGGAATAGGAACATACATCTGTAGTAGTGATTGCGTTGTTAATTGTTGCTACAACCGGGAGGGGATTAGTATCTGTTTAGGCTTTGCATGAACCAATGATAGTTGGAAACCAAGAACAGTAGGTTAATCGTCTTTTGTTTATTTGTTACTCTCTTTAACTCCTTTGTTTTCATTATTTTGTTTTCTTAATTTAGTTTCAAATCTCAAAACCCCCAGTTCTAACTTTTTCTAACTTTTTTCTATTAATAATAACAATACCTAAAGAGTCCTTGAGAGACGATCCGAGTTGTCGCACTATACTGCATTATTTTATAATCGCTCGTTCTTTTTGGCGCGTGGCGACAGCGCGGTCACTGCACAATGCGCATCTTTCCCTCAATTATTAATCATAATTGTGATCTTTTTGATTAAATCTGATCTTAACGATGTCTTCTCACCTACTTCGCAATATCATAAAAAGGGACCTACATTCTTAATCACATCATATATATATATATATATATATATATATATATATATATATATATATATATATATATATATATATATATATATATATATATATTCATTAAATATTCCACCAGATAATAAATGCACAATTCATGGCCCCTTAACTTTAAAAAAACATATTTTATTTTTTTAAAGAAAAAAATTTAATTTTAAAATGAAGTCAATAATAACATTTATATAATAAAATCATGCACTTAAGCATTTGTTTCTATCCATCCGCCTATAATTAGAACACCTTCACTTGCATTTTATCTTTATAAGCATTCTCACAAATTAAATTTAACAAACAATCCATAAAAGAAATTGATGTAATATTTTACATCATCCATACATAGATATAATATCTCTTATGGACTCTATACCAAATTTCTTATATTCTACATAGAATTGAGGAATTTTATAAATTTTATAAATAAAGAAATGTGAAGCAGTAGCACGTTCACATACTAATTTTTAGCTATCCCAAAATGATAATTTCAAAAGAGGAAGAAATAGTTTCACTTTATGTTGATAATAAGATCTTACTTAAAAAAAAATACGTGATAACAAAATGGAGAATAAGATTTAACAAAATTATAATTAAACTGTGCAGACATTATGCAAAAACAACTGTAAAAATTAACACCACAGTAGTATAAGAAACCAATTCAATCTCGATCTTTGAGTAGGCACATACAAATAAGAAATAACATTTTTTTCACTTTTTGGTAAGAAATATAAGTTTGTTAGGATTAGACATGCCATTAATCTATATGGAAAACAAATCATAGGGGAATATCAATCGCGATTAATACTTTGTCACTTGAGAAGCAATTTGAAATTTCAGGGAATGTGATCCTCTAAAAATTATATAACAAAATTATAACATTATAATAAAATTTGAACATATATCTAAAATTCTTCAATACCACTTCCATTTTTATTCCCGTCCACTAATACTTCTTTAAATCTTGATGCTTCTTGGTTATTCCAAGACACATGGTTAGCGTTCTTTTATGTGTCTCTTCTAACATTTTTTTTTCTCCCTCTAAGGCTCCCCTCCTTAGGGACAATGATCCTATTCTTAAACAACACTACACCATTATTATATAACACATAATTCTCCTGATCCAAAAGATATTTCAAATCCTAGTTTAAAAACTACACTCGCTTAATCTATTTTCTAAGGTCACTACAAATTTTCAACCTATTCAATTTCAAGTTTAAAACCTTAAAAAGATATCCAAATTCATGTCTCTAGACTCTTCTATTAGGTTCATCTCTTGCAACTTCAAGTTAGACTTGTGCCGAAATTTCCTACTCTGAGTATCGACCACTACATTAGCCTTTCCCGGACTATACTTCAACTCAAAATTATAGTTCCTAAGAAAATTCATCCAGCTTCTTTGCCTTATATTTAACTCTTCGTCTATGTCTCTGTCTCATCTCTTAACAACTGTTTAAGGCTCTACTGATCATTAAAAACTTCAAGTTGTATCCCATACAAGAGATTTCCCTTTCCTAATCAGCTTGGTGAGAGGTAAGGCTAGTCTAGATAACTCGTTTATAACTTCCTATAATACTTCTCCAATTCTAGGAAACTTCTCACACTTGTCATTGTCTTAGGCTTCTCTCACCCTATCCTTGCATCTACTTTACTAGAATCAACCACTACTCTACTCCATTGATCTAAGCTCATCTATCCTAGGTAAAAGATACCTATCCATAATAGTTACTTTGTTCAATTGCATATTGCCCACATATAACCTCATACTCCCATCATCCTTTCCCACTAAAAGCACTCAAAACTTAATACAAATTCAAACATATTTTTTAAATTTATAAAGTGAAATATAACTTAATTTAAATATTAAATATATAATTTGATTCAAACTAACAAAAAATAGAATTCATGCCATAATTAAATCCATGAGTCAGAGGAAGTTAGAAATATAATTACAATTCAATAAATGGCCTCGACGCGATGGAGGTGAACTTCACGCACAGGAGGAATTAAAAAAAAATAATAGGACATTTCAATTAGATATGGAAATGGGTTTTGACAGTGTTGGCAGAAGTATAGATGATGAGAATAGTGTAAACGAGAAAAGACCAGCATGAACGCACATACAAAACTACCATTAGTAGTAATTCCTTATAGATTCAAGGAAAATAAATTTATTAAAATCAATTCATCATCAACATTCAAAAATCTCATATAAAGAATCAAGTAACCTAAATTCCATATTTTTTTATAATAGACTGATCTACATGTAAAAATCCAAAATTAAACATACCAAGGAAGGGTAAGCAAATTTTATTTTTACTCTCACACGCTAGGTATTACTGTCACATCACTAAAAATCTCTACCTTACCAAAAAAACAAGAGTATGTATCGATCCTTGAGCTCCCTCAACTAAGCATTTATTACAGGAAACAACAAATGCAATATGGGTCGACACCAAAGGATCAATCGACGTTGGTTGTGAAGAAGTTTAAAAAAAAAAGTTCTATCAGAGTGCTTTATGACAACAAGTCTAGACGACAATCAGTCCTTACCAATTATCCAATCCAGACATCGATAACAAATAAGATCGATGGCATATGGAACATCCCGATGCATAGGAAGACGATTTAAACAAGCACTAGAAGCAATAAGATTATCCCCATAGAAGTAGAAACACATGACTTAAAGGACAAACGAAAGACAACAACTCAAATTTCACACATGAAGGATATATCAAAGAAAGTCCTGCTCCTGAATCAAACAATATAGTAACTTCTTCCCCTATACGAGTTAAAGAAATCAAGTCTCCTTCGGATTCTAAGCTGCCTCGGAATAATAGCGGATCATTCTTCTTAAATTCGAAAAGTCCCACGTGCTAAGGGTGCTAGGTAGCCACCACTCCATCAGTGATTGGCCTCCATTCCCCTACAGTTGATGGAGAATCTCCGTCTGCCCTTGCGTAGCTCTGATCATACAATCCAAAGCTGCTACAAGTGCAATGTTCGTCCATCGCCTATTAGTCCCATAAATCTGCTCACTACCTTTGAAATATTGGGTTGATCATGTCAATTATCCCAAAGAATAACATGCAGTATTTATAACTCTAACAAGCATCCTATGCGCCCAAGTTTTGTTTTAGAAAAAGCCTCACTACCACAGTCCGATTTAGAATCGAACTGCTCTGATACCATAATTGTAACGCCCTTCGTTACATTAGTAACCCAAAGTAATTTCAATAAAAATCCTTCAAAACATTTAATTAAAACAAACAAGTCATAAAAAGTTTCACAAATAACTAAATATGAAAATACCTCGTATTAAATAAAATAATAGTATTTACAAAGTATTGAAAAATATTATTAAATCCAATCATTTGAATAAAAACTAAAAGCCTCAAATCCGGGCGTCTAATTACAATCTGAGAAAAATAGTACGTAAACCAAAGAACGTCGTCCGCATAATACTCTAAACCATACTACATTACTAATCAACTAGCTAATCAAAGATAACTCTTCAGATCTCTGGATCCTCAACAGCGATGTCCTCGGGCTCTGAAAACAACATTTATAATGAGATATAAAATCCCAGTGCACAACAATACAGTTATAAAATGTTTCGAAAATAGTGTTGTTCTCAGCCGGTGCAGTAACCGGAAAAACTGTCCATGGTATCCGCTAATTTTCCAAAATAATATATAAAAAGAATACTTTTAATAACAACAAAAACTTCATCAAGTCAAATGCATATAGCATAAGATCAACTCGTCTCAATGCATCACATTCCACATACCAAGTAAATTCTAAATTAATCAAAGTGGCTCGAAGGCCTCATAACTAAATTGGTCTCTTGCCGGCATGCCATAAATCTCACGTCACATGACAATGACGTCCTATTGCCCACCTCTACTCATGAGGAATGTTTCGATGTCACCCTCCTGTCGGGGACATTTTTATTTCGATACCTCCCATGTGCACATGGCGGTATTTCTCCCTTTTCGGTACCCCAACGTGTGGCGGTGTTACTTTCGATACCCCTTTTTAGGCGGTATTGCTCTTTTTCGACATCCCAATTATATGGCGATGTTACTCTCGATACCCCATTATGGTGGTATTTCTTTTCGATACCCCTATCATAGGTGGTATTGTGACAAACATCATACAACATATTATAACTCAAATATGTAATGTCTCATGCATGTAACAAACTATTTCCCTCAATTTTAAACATATAAACTTCCACCAATAACAAACAATTATGAATATCACAACATATCATACATGAATAAGCACATTACAACATCAATTAATCAATTAATTTCCCTTTTAAAAAAAACCCCAATTTTAGAATTTAGGTTACTAACAATATGCATCAAGTCAATTAAAGACTCCCCAAACCACATGTTAATCCCTTATCAACAAAAACAATCATATATACCATGGAAAGGGTTCATAAAAAATACTGTTACTCACCTCTCGAAGACCTCCAAAAAGCATTAAAAATTATCTGTGACAAAAAAATGGTGCTTCACTGAAAACATTTCTTCCCTTCACGACTGTTTTTGGATCTGTGTGGTTCCACACTTTGTACTGCAAACGCGCCGCACCCCTCAATCACCTTTCTCGCTATATTTCTTTTTAAAAGCACAAACTCTATTGCGGCGCTACAGTGACAACCTACCTCACACATGTAACCCGCCCAGTACCTTATATAGCAGCGTGAAGTTCTCTTTGATTTCCCCTCCTTAATGATTTTATTATTATTATTATTATTATTATTATTAGTATGGATCCTAAAAAATTGAAGCCCAACAATTATTCATTTAAGTGTTCATTAATTTTGAATCCCCTGCCATCAGCAACTCCATGTGAGTTGCTCTCTACCCTTTTTATTTTATTTTCAATTTTATTTTAAGGCCAAAGGATAATTATTAAAATAGTCCAACTATCACTTCTTTATTTAATTTTTACATTATTTTGTAATTACTAAACAATTCCAATGAATTCATGTACTATTAATTTAAATTTTTTTTTTACACTAAACCTTATAATAGCTTAATCCTTTTTTTTAATTAAAAAGACCATTTTGAAATTTTAGGATGTTACAATAATAATAATAAAAATTGGGCAGAGGCTGTCGCATTGTAACATAACTTTTCGAAATGCGAAAAATAAACATGTTTTAAAGAAACATTACTGAAAACATAAACGAAACACAACCCCAATATCACATTACAGAGCTGGTATAAACAATCCGATAAAACAACTCGGATAACAAACTAAAACTGAAACAAACTAAACTATGAGTAGCGGCTCCACAGAGTCACTCCTCAGTAAGCTGCTCACCGTCTTCTGCATATCCAAAACAATACATGCAAGTAGACAACAAAAGACGGGGAGTAAGAAACATATATATCAACATATCGGCATGGAAGCAGTTAGCAAGATGAACATGCATCATAAAAACATAGCATATCATACATAACCTTCTCATCACATCAATATCATGTATATATATCATTCCAAACATGGTATATTATGCGATGCAACGCTACTCCACTACTCCAATGCATGAATGAGCAACACAACGCACAACCAACAATCACACCTCTGCTTGGGCCACTCAGCTGCCCAAGTTCATCATCATCATCAACATAATCTTTCATCTTTAGTCTTTAATCTTTTATCACATAATCTTTTCACTTACACTCTGTCCAAAAAGCACCAGAGCTCAACACCTTAACCATTAAGCATCATGGCCCCCTTGGCCACTACCAAGGTCTAATATCTTTTAACAACACCTTGACATTATGCATCAAGTCCCCCTTGGCCACTCGGCTACCAAGGTATAGAATAAAAACACTCTGGCCAAAAATCACCAGAGCTCAACACCTCGACCACTCGGCTATCGAGGCCTCATTGGCCACTTGGCTACCAAGGTAAAAAACAACATCTTTCCACTTTAATTATTAACACTCTGGCCCATAGGCACCAGAGCTCAACACCTTGACCATTAAGCATCAAGCCCCCCTTGGCCACTCGGCTACCAAGGTACATTATTATCTTTAAGTTATCTAGCTTGTCTTTACTTGGTTTGGCGTCTTCTTCATTATTAGACGCGTTTAGGGTGAAACACCCCTTGTTACCGTTTGTGTTCTGATCTGTACAGGGAAGCACGGGCGTGCGTCCCTCTCAGCACGGGCGTGCTGAGTATTAAGTCAAGCACGGTCGTGCTCAATGGAGCGTGACTGTATTGTTTCTGGGTAAAAGGGTTGAACAACCCTTACTAAGTATCCTAGGGGATTCAAATATCAAACCTATTGGTATAAGCTACACCATCAATCATCAGTTTCATTACCTTTAATTGTTCCCATGTCTTTTACTTCCAGCTTCAATACTAACGTCCCTAAAATACTCACTAATCAATCCTAGGGTCTTTAACTAAGCCCTATGAACATAACCTCGCCTCTCATACTATATTCATGTCTTATGAACAAACTGGGAAAACATCCCTTAAATGAATTCATCTTTATTAACATCTCTTCTAAGGTTTTAACATCATTAATAAGGCTTATTAATTGGTTAGAGTCTTATTAAGGTCATTGTTGGCATTAACATCTTCAACAATCAACACTCATTCATAACATCATTCTCATCATCATAACATCATCATCATCATCGTAATATCATCATCAATAATTAACATCAAATAGTACAATAATTAAAGCATGCCATCAACATTAGAATCATATTATATATTATCAATTAACATCAAATAAGCAAACAACATACGATAGGGTCATGGGTTAACCCTTCATCTTACGCTACCCCCAATGCCTACATGTCAATGCTATTTCTTCTCCCTATACCTGGTATGAAGATCAAACCCCTTAACTAAGCGTAAACGAAACTGGTGTCGTTCCCTCAAGCGGCTCGACGGGTTCCTCAAGCCACGGCCAAACAATAAGAGAACAGCCAATTAATCCCCAATTCAAAATAAAGGGAAAATGAGATTAACGAGGGATAACCACGTTATCTTAAACAATGCTAACACACGTAACTTCTCTCCCAAACGTACTCACAAACCCCAAGAACTTCAAGGGGTTGAAGGGAAGGGAAAGGGAAGAGGTTTCTGTCGCACTAGGATTGTCCAGAGTGCCAAAACAGGGTTTGGCTAGCAACCCTCACGAAACTGTTCTATTTATAGACTCTGTGACTTGAGCATGACCGTGCTCCCTTTAAGCACGAGGCACTCAAATATTTCTCTGCGAGACCAATTAGATGACCGAATTGGCCAAAACACATAAAATAAGACTTATAGATAATTCTCTTAGCTTTCCAATGCATCAAAGATGACCTTAATCAGACATCTAGAACTTAAGATATGTCCAAGACGGTTAAACAAGTTACTAGGACTCTAGAAGGATTGAACCTTTCTAAAGCTAAACTTCCCCAAACATAAACTTAGAAATCAAAAACAAACATAACAAGCATATACAAATATATATATAACATATATAAATGCATTAAGGTTATTTACGAAAAACGAGGTGTTACATTTTACCCCTGGAGATTCTTGGCTTCATCTTCTCCTTCCCTTTCATAGTCTTCTACTCCGGCCAAAAATCCTATTCAGCGCAAAACCTTTGTGCAAGCCTTGGGGAATTCTTGTGATATCCCTCTCAGTCAGCTTCCAAAACCATGTCTGAAGGGTAACGAAATCGCTATAAATATTCCCGAAGAGGAGTATAGAGTCGGTCTCGAAGGCTGTAAAAATGATCTTCATTGTCGTCTAATCTTATCGAAGGGTGATGTTCCTATCAAAGTGACGGACTTGCGATACAATCTTTCATCCTTATGGAAGTGTATTGGTCATCAGAGCATGGTTTCTTTGGGGAAAGGGTTTTATGAATTCTCTTTTTCTTCCCCGTCAGACCTTCACAACATTTTATCGATTGGTTATTGGAGTTTAAAGCCTGGTATTCTGCGTCTTTCTTCCTTGACCCCGGACTTCAACCCCAATACCCAAAAGCAGACTCATACTAATTGTTAGGTGCGCATCATAGGACTGCCGCAGGAGTACTGGCATGCCAAGATAATGTTTGCGATCACAGCTGGTATCGGTACACTATTGCGCTAGATGAGGCAACCAACAAGATGTTCGGACATTTTTCAAGAGTGCTTGTTGATCTTGATTTAAGTGGCAACCTAAGTGAGCAAATCTTGGTGGAAAGAGAAGGTTTTGCCTTCTTTGTGGGAATAGAATATGAGAATATGCCTTTCTTTTGTTCCATTTGCCAAACTATTGGCCACTCTGTTGATAAATGTAGAAGTAATATGACTCAGCCTTCTTTTGATGCTAAGGAACAAGAAGTATCCAAAGATAAGAAGGTTAATCCCATTCCTCGGAAACCTGTCCAGAAGTATGTTCCTAAGAAGTTAGAACAAAGGGCCAAAAAATGATTCAGTCAGTCAACAACATTTGATAGAGGAAGGTGAGAATAATGATAAAGTAAATCAGGGTGTTAATGAGGATCAAAGTCGGATTAGTGTTTTACAAATGCTGCAAGATTCTCCTGACAATAGTTGTATTCAATCAATTCGGATTGAGAAATCAGTTCAGAACTCATTGGAGCATGAGTCTGATTCTATTCAAGAACATTTTATCCAAGGGACTAATAATGACCAGCAGAATTTGATTGGGTCAGGTCAAGCATATGTCAGTCCAACTAATCGATCATATAAACGGTTAGATTATAAGGTAGACTCTAACCCTTTGTTGCGATTTTCCAATATGGAAACTGTAGGTGATAATAGTTTGAATGTCAGTGATAAGATTTTTGAGACTCCCGTGATTAATTTATCACCTATGCATCCTAATGTTATTCATGATATGAAAGTACTTGCAAAGTTTTTGGGAGAAGGGGACAAGGACCTAAAGAACGTCTCTCTTTCAGTAGAACAGAATAATGATAATGTTGCTGAGGATGATAATTTCATAGTGGTTATGTCTAAATCTCAGAAATATAACCTTAGAAAGAATAGAAAGCTTAATCCTAGATTTACTTTTTTTTTTTTTGCATGGGTTTTGGTTTATGTCCCCCCATAATTTTGTTTTCTTTGTTTTTCTTCTTTTCAATAATTTTATGGTGACTTGATCACCTTGCATAAAAAAAAAGTATATGAAATAGAATTATAAGTGTGAATGTGATTAAGAAACATAAATAACTTTCTAGTAGCCACTGATATTTGGGTCTTAAATCCTCCAAACAAGATATGAAGGATGGATCCTCATTCATTTTTATCAATGTTTGGAACTTCACCGCTGATATTGCCTATATTTGGTCTCCTAATTAAAAGATGGATGTGATTGGTGTGTGTAGAATTAAGATAATTTTTATGAGACATGTAAAAAATTTCTTTGTATGATATAAGTCGCTTTTATGAATTGTTAGCCACCAAGGTGGAATGCATACCAATAAAAAAAAGACTTAGGTGCAATTCCATATGTATATTAGATGTTGTTTTTTAGGGATGTTCATATCAAAACCGATCCAAAATAAAATCGAAAACGATCCAAAAAAATTGTTTTGTGAAAACCAATCGGATCGAATCGGATTTGGGATTCCTTTTTTAAAACCGAACAATCCAAACCAAACCGCATATATAAAATTTAATATATATTTATTCTATTTTTTGCATATTAATTTTTATTTGTTGGTTTTTTTCCTAATAATGCTTATTAGTTTGATTTGACGTAATTTTTATTATTTCTAATGTTCTAAACATAAATAAAAGATGTTTTGAAACTAGATGATGATGATATTTATTTTATGAAGTGTTATTACATGAATGTATCAACAAGTATATACACGTTTAAGATTTTGTCTAATTTAATTTGTAATCTTGATTCTTTGTTTTTTTTTTATTTTTTTATAAACACCTGATTTTATAAAAGGGGGAACTAGAGGTACCCAACCCATATACAAAATGCATCTATATACTATCACATGTGAATAGAATACTGATCTAAATGTAAGAGCAATATTTACTTTACAATTGACCAAAAAACCAGCATAACTGATAGTCCAAATATAATGCTAACCACCCCAACCGAACAGACACTACAAGAATCGGGCTTATTTGCGACGACCTTTTTGCGACGACCAAAAAGCAGATAGAAATTTAGACATTTATGACGGCTTGGACCGTCAGTATGCATCACTGTCATTTTTTAATAATTTGCGACGACTTTTTACAGCAGCCTTCGGAAAATCCTTCGCTAATAAACGTGCGCTTTTTCCGAGGAATAAATGGTGCCAAATTTGTGACGAAATGTTGAAATTTGAGATGGCTAAAGTCGTCTCTAATATTTTGTCCAGTTTTGCAACGACCTAAGCCGTCGGTAAAGGAAATGGGAATTTCGAGGTGGTCATGTTTGCAACGGAAGTGGCGAAATCAATTTTTTGGTTTTTTCCATCCAGATTTGCGACGGCCTAAGCCGTCGCTAAGGGAAATAGGAATTTTGAGGTGGCCATGTTTGCGACGGAAGCGGCGGATGCAAATTTTTTGGTTTTTTATGACGGCTAGGCCTTTAGAAAAGTCGTCGCTATTGTCCAATATATTATTTCATAACCCAGTCCCTTTTCATTATCGTCCAACTCTCTCCTCTCCTCCACAAAATGAAACCGAGTTGTTGGAGGCCACATATGGATTCAACACTTTGTCAAGCACCTTATGGGCCAGATTTAGCAAGAAGGAAAAGGGAAGAATTGTGGATTTGGGTTACCGATGACGACGATGGCACGACCGCGAGCTGCAGCGGAGGAAACTAACGATCGGAGCGTTGAGCGCCTGTCACTGAGGTGGTATGTGGTGGTTCACGCGGCGGCTGGACGATGCGACTGGTGGCGGTGAGAACGGTGGAGCGAGGTCGACGATTTGAGCTGCAGTCGCGACCCCATGTAGTCTTCTTCTTCTAGATCCTCTAGATGTGAGAGCTTTCATTGTAGATATGGAAGGATGGGATGAGGGTTTACCCTCTAGATCTGAGAACTATGAAGCCATGTCTTTGCATCCGGAGGAGGCTGCAGAGGTCGATCAGGTTCGAGTGGCAACGGGTAAAGAAGTAGAAATGTCATGCGGTGGCCCTGGAGAACGCAACATCGGGGTGGTCAACGTCGCTGAGCGGCACGGTGGCGATGGTTGGCTGGATTTTTTGAAGCCTCATCCCTGTTGTTGGTCGGAGGCACAAGGCATAATCGACTTCATTAATTAAAAATATAAAAATTCATATTTTAAATAATTAATTAATAAAAAAATGAATTAATTAAATTATTTATTTTAAAACATATGTATTGCAATTTGCGACAGCCAAGCCATCGCTAATGTCGCGTTATTTGTGACGGTCAGGCCGTCGCTAAATTTGTGACAGCCAAGCCGTCACTAATGTCTGCTGATTTGCGACGGTCAGGCCATTGCAAATTTGCGATGACCACTTAAAAGAACCGTCAGAAAAGATTTGCGATGACCGTATATGTGACGGATTTGTGGCTGTCGCAAATCCATCAGAAACACGTATTTTGTGACGGATTTGTGCTGTTTGCGACAGCCTTTGGCCTTCACTAATACCAATTTTTCTTATAGTGAGAACAAGTAGGAACCATTTTGCAATTGACCGCTAGTCCAACACCCCAAATTTACAGCCATCACAAATTACCCAACCTGAAGCAGAACCACTGCCATATCCAATTCAAAACAAACTCCACAACAACCTGAACCGTAGAAAACCTCCCTAAGCCACAGCCAGCAAGACAAAGCTACCAGCTGAGAAAACTCATTAGAGAAGACCTGCATATAACATAGCACCTTGCTGAAACTAATACATACAAAACAATCTCCCACACCACAAAAAGAACCTGCCCTCCTTAGCATTGTGAAAAGATACCACACTTCAATTGAAAATCTGTTAATTTACACACCACCATATCTCAACTACTGAGTTAATATTCACCACCCATCAGCAGCCAATAAATGTAAATTTGTTCCCAAATCTGGTTGAAACAGCAGCGGAAATAGATACTGAACCAGAAAATTTCAGCCAAATAACACTTTTTTAGTGCTTGTTTGGACGAGCATTTGAAAAAAGTGATTTTGAATGTAATTGATTTTATAAAATTGATTCGTTTAAAATTGAGTTTGAATTGAAATGATTTATGTTTGGATGTTTTTATTTTGAAAGCAAGTTTGATATAAAACTTAGTGTAAAATTTTCAACTCAATTCTAGGCAGAATAGCTTTTAGAGGCAAAATCAATTTTATCTGTCAATAACCAAACATCTTATTTTTATTAAAATCACGTTTAATAGAGAGGAAAGAATCAATTATAAATGTTTTCAATGTAAAACCAAATATACCTAACACATTGCTCCAACCCCCAATGTAGAATCCTCCAACTTCAACCACTTTAAGTAACCTTCCCCACCCACGTACTACACCACCTGATAGCTCTCACCCAACCACCCCATTTAATTTTCTATTTTAATACATGTTGACCCTACACCCTCCCCTGCGCATGTATCATCATCAAAAGACCGAACATCACCAAAAAGGACCAAAGACAGCTCCAGACCAGGAAAAAACAACTTTTATTGATTTTGTTCAAAATAAATTCCTTTTTAATTTTTTCTACTTTTTTTTCCTTTTCCTGTTTTTTTTTCTTTCCTTTTTCCTGTTTTTTCTCTTGGTTCTTTGATGTAATATAAATATGTAACGATATGTTGATAAAAACCGAATAAACCGATCCAATCCAAACCGTATTTAATCGGATCGAATCGAATTTTTTTAAGGAGACAATCCAAATCGAACCAAACTGCATGTTGTTTTAATCTTCGGATATGATAATTTTTTGTCTCAAAACCGATCCTCGAACACCCATCTTATTTTCTAAAGATAACAGGACATGTGTGTAATAACTCATTAACAAAAAATAACATATGTAATAATTATTACATATATTCTATTATCATTAAAAAAAAATATCTAATCTAAAAAATCACCGACTTCTGATGAGAAGAAAACTAAAGCAGACGGGGAACTTTCCACTAGGATGTAACGTGGGCACATTGAGTGTGCTGTTCAAACTTTGGGATTTTACCTTCCCCACTGCATTTTAAATTTGTTCTTCAAACCTACTTAATTGACTTTCAAGAAGAAAAAGGGGGAGACAAAGAAAAATTGAAAAGACTGTATTAATTAAGAAATCAGAAAAGAAATAAATTAAGTAAGCTTTCTAAGAGGCTGTTTGCTTCCAAAAGGAACTCTATATTTATTATAGAGAATGTTAATCAATATCCTTAAGATATTAGTTAAGAAATCGAAATTAGAAAGTTTGTATGAAAAAATGACGTATTCAATATATTGAAATGACTCTCATAATTAGTTTTCTTAAAACAAATTTTTTTTTATAACTTTCTAATTAATCAATGTTCTAGAACACTCCTTAGCAAAACCGTTTTATTATTATTGGGTAAATGCCAACACAAGTATACCAACCAAAATTTAAAACTGCTGACTTGCTTATAAAAGAAAAGAAAAGAAAAAAACAAAAACTGCTGACTATGTATACCAACCAAAGACACATGTCAAGTTCCTCTCCGTTGGTTAATATATAATAATACCATAATCGATATATTAACTTTATAGATATATGTTTCAAAATTTTTTTTATAAATATATACACTTGTTATAATTTTCTTTTGTTATTTTTTATTTTTTCAGTGTTAAAGTGTTGGTATCGAGTGCATGTATGAGTACTTAAGTATTCAGGGGATACGGATAAGGGTACTAAAGTTACTATCTATGAGGGTACAGTGTAACACCCTGATTTTTTACATTCTAAGATCGATATAAATATAAATAAATATTTATATTTTTATATGAAACTTAGAAAATGATTTTGGAAAAACCAAAGTCATATTCATATTATACTTATTTTTATAAGTATACAGTTAAATTTTGGGTTGAAAATTCAGACGGAACCCGGTCTGCATTTTCACTGACAGTAAGATTTTACTGATCAGAAAACCTAATTTTGACTCGTAAACGAAATGAATAGATTTTATATCTCATTTCCAACGATATAGGTTATTTTGAAAATTTTCAAAATAAATAGGTTATTATACCTTGATTCGTGCAGAGACAAAACCCGACATCGGATGCCTAAGATATATTGCCACCTAGGGTGGTGGGTCATAAGAGTGACTCACCTAGCATTTAATTCATGTAATTATGAGTTTGAGTGTGAAAAGAACAAAATACCCTTAACTTAACATATCCTAGTTAAAATTTAACCATGGTTAATTAAGGCAAGACAAGTTCAATTTGGCTACTTCCTCTTGATTTTGTGGTCACAAACCAGCCACCTATCATTCAACCTCAACCACATAATTTTCATGATTACTTTAGGCATGAAATTACCAAAATGTCCTTAAGTCCTAACTTAATCACAAAATTTCCCTAAGTGAAATTACACCCTTGTCCTTAAATGAAAAGCAATTTGGACCCTTTAGCCCCCCAAGTACCACGGCCAACACACCACATTTAGGCCATTCCACTCATTTATCTCTAACTTCATCTTCTTCCTCACTTTTTCTCTCAAAATTCTCTAAGTTCCATAACCAAAATTTGTGAAGGAACTACTTGATCTCTTGCCATTTTTTAATTTCTAAGAGGTATACCATACTCATCTCACTCAATCAATAGCATGTTCTTCATTCATTTTCATGTTTCAAAGCCATGATCATCTTTTTCAATTCCTAGATCTAGAAAGTTTGAAAATCTTTAGAAAATTATAGAAAAATCCTATGATCATGAAACCAATTTCTATGATCTTATTATCATCTCTATATTCAAGATCCAAGAGTATGCGTCAAACAAAAATTTCTTGCCCATTAAACCTATCAAGGCCGAACCCTAGCTTGAAGTAGGGGAAGGAACCTTGTTCAATTTTTTAACAAGTCTTGCTTGATTCAATCCTTCTTAGTCATGTATGTATTGAATCCATGATGATTGGGTCAAACTAAAATCTCTAACCTATTGTTTTGTTCATGGCCGAAATTATGTTCTTGAAGAGTTGAAGGATCTTGTTTCATTATTCAACTTATGATAATTTACCTTAACTCTATACTACTCTAAGGTCATGGATCTAAGAGTATGTATAATTTTGAGATCTCTAGCTAATTTATCTAGTCATGACTGAACCTAACTCTGTGTGGAGTTAGAGGATTTTATTTCAATCTTTGAGTTTTGATCATTGATCTTATGTTGCAAGTGCTTAAGGATCATTAATCCAAGAGTTTATGAATTTTAGAAATCTTTTTAGCCATTTAATCTCCTCATGGTCGAACCCATGATATAGGAAAATACGGTATTTAGTTGTTTGATTGATAATTAATTGTCATGATTTGTTTAAGGATAAATTATTGTGTGAATCGTGTACGTGTTTTGCGGAGATCGGACGTTTGACGAAACTTAAATTCTGAAGGAAAAATCTTCAAGAGGTAAGGGGAGTACCTGAGGGTTTTTCCGATAGCTATATACTATTTTTTGTGGTCTGTATAATTGATTTGGTGTGTTTATTATTTTACGTAGTTAGAAATAACTGCTTTTCAATTATCTGCATTTAATTATTTATCTGCATTAATTGTTATCATATTTTATTGCATGTCATAATTGTGCTATTTACTATATTATTGGCATGAAATTGTTATTGATGTTGATTGTGGATTGAAAAGCCTGATAGTGGTCAGTGCTCAATTAATTACGAGGTTAAAAGTGTTAAAAAGCTTTTCATGGAATAATAAGTTTTAATTGATGGGAAATAGTAATA
Organism: Sophora flavescens; assembly: GCA_030762895.1. Taxonomy (NCBI): domain Eukaryota; kingdom Viridiplantae; phylum Streptophyta; class Magnoliopsida; order Fabales; family Fabaceae; genus Sophora; species Sophora flavescens. The sequence goes on from CM061062.1 coordinate 218,557,334, forward strand.
TAATATTACTTAAGTATTTGATTGGCTAGAAATGAGGAACTAACGAAAATGTGATTATTTTAATAATTTAACGGCGTAAGAGTGTTTTATGAGTCATAGAGAGGACGTAACTGTGAAAATATTTTAGTACTACTAATTCATACGTAAGAAAAATCTAAATATTAGAAAATGTTATTATAAAAAAATAAGTTTCAAAAATAATTTTATTATAGTGTTCGGAAAATTATTTTACTAGAAAAGTCATAATTTGGATTTAAAAGATTTTAAAACGTCAAGTGATGGACAATTCCGACAAAATTTACATAAGCATTTTTAAAAAAACAGCAATATTAGTTAATACAGAGAATTAGTCTCAAAACGATATTTTCAGGTTCTAAATATAGATTTTTGAAAGAAAATGATTTGTAAGTGATTTTGATGATTTTATAAAACAAATTTCCAACGTAAAATGATTTCCTGTAAAGTAGCTTTATACAACGGGTTATTTCCAACAACTTGGATAAGTTGAGGAAATTTTGTTTTTGATTTGTGTTTCACAGAACGAAAATGATTTTAAAGATGAAAAACAAATATAGTTACCGAGATGTTGGGTTATAGTGTTCTATAGTGTGGACGGGTGTCCCAACGGTGAAGTGATGGGCTATATGTCCTATAAAACGTTATATTGATTTTTGTGCACCAAAATCTATGAATCTAAATCTGGTGCATCGATCTAGATTTCATGATTTGCACATTTTGACTTGGAGTCTGTTTTATTGGAATGATTGATAAACTTAAATGTTTAAACATTGGATTGATCGTGAGCTTTTGAGCTTCGACAAGGAAAGAATGAACACAAAGAAAATGACGTGAACAAAACATTTTACATGCATTTTTGGGGCAGACGTGCCTAAGCATTTGGACTTGAATTCTTGATGGCAAGTATTCATGATATTGCATCATTGTGCCTTGATGGACAATGAAACCATATCCACTGTGTGTCGTTTTGGACAGTGCTATGGTTAATTTAAAACCCGCCTTATTTGGCAACGATTAAAACTTTCCTTATTTGGCAACGAGAGCTTGATCAACTCATTTATAAATGAACGGTGGGTCTAGGAAAGGCCGGGTTGCTGACGACTATTTCTGGAGCTCGGATATTAGCGATATTTTATAGGCCGAGTTAAGTACGATTATCGTTGGATGTTCTTGTGAACTACGTACAATAATGGTTGGAGCTCGTATCCTACCGAGTTACTTGCTTAAATAGTTGGAACTCAGAACCTTGACGGGCCAAATAATTGATGTTATTGATATTGTGTTGGGATCTCCGGAGATTAAGTACATAATTTTAGATGACGAATATTGAAGTGTAATGCATTGGTTTTAAAAATGACGATAACTGTCGGGTATGAAACCCTTTGATAAACTAGTTGTTTATTATCTCTGTTGTTATAACTATACATGTTATATGATGTTTTGTGTGTCGCGCATGTAGTTATCGTTTTAAAATCCATATAGTGGTTCTCACCCTTGTATTTATCTGTTCGTCTTTTTTTTTCCTGTTGAACCTTGGTAAATGAGTATAGATGTTGCAGAGGAGCTCCTTAAGTCACTTGGAGACTTAAGTCCGGATTGCGGGAAGAGGTGTGTGATCATAGGGATGATCACGGGACTTTATCAGTGAGTGTCTTGTAGAGCGACCAGCTTAGGTTTGTGTTTGAGAATGTCTGTTTTAAGAAGCTTAGTATGGTATCTCGATAATTTTCATATAATATATAAGAAAAGACTTTTGAGAAAAGTTTGTATGTTGTAGAAGGTTTGTTTATAAAAAAAGAAATTGGTGTATATGTGTTGTTAAGTACAGTGTACACGTACTGTTTTTGTTGTGTGTATCATAATCTTCCGAAGTGTGATGAAGAAAAATTTTTACACCCAGATTTTCTGACTTAAAGTAAATCAATTTTCCGAAAGCAACCAGCAAATTTCTTTTAATTTATTTCCGCACGTGTTCACAAAGTAATGCCCAAGGGGGGTGTTACATACAGGTCCGGGTACTGGTAATTTTTTCAAACAACGGGTATGGGGACAGGTACTATAGTACCATACCCAAACCCTACTCATTGCCATCCCTAACCATAATCGATATATTAACTTTATAGATATATGTTTCAAAAAAAAATTATAGATATATACACTTGTACCTATTTAGTAAGTTTCATGCTTATCAACTTTTTTTTTATGAAGTTTCATTTCTCTCACATCTTTTCTATCTCAATTTTCTTTGTAGAAATGGCAATTGAACACATATTTCGGACATCTACGGTCGACATCGTATGTGTCTAGGGGTGTTTTTGTACATATTGACACCAAACATATTTCCCTCTTCAGAATATTGGCTTTGAATGTGGACCAAAATTGAAACCTTCGAACTCTTCCCTCACTTCCTCTGTGCTCTACTCCTCCTTCCCTCTTTCTCACCACTCCCTGTTGGCATCCACACCGCCACCCACACCCACAATCGGCACCCACACCACCAACCGTCACCCATAATCAACACCCACACCACGCCGCACCAAAGCCCTCATCGTGGACGAACCGCACCGTCACCACAATCGGCACCCACACCACGCTGCCACCAAAGCCCTCATCATGGACGAACCCCACCACAGGTACATGTGAGGGAAAACCCTCTTTTATTCTTCTTATTCCTTCCATGGCTTGACCCAAGGTTATGTTTTCTCCTTGTTCTCAAAAATTTTGTTTGAAAATCAATGTTACAATTTTTAATACTTTGAAACTACAAATATCTGTTTCTAAATCCTTCATAGGCAAATATGTAGATGAAGGAAAAGTCTGTAAGCTTCCAAACCAATAGTCATAACTACTGAATGTCTGAATGCAAATATAAAATTTACCCACTTATAGCATTTATTTATTAGGATCAGGATCATGTGTTTTAGAACATATGTTTTCTCCTATTGTAGTCTCTATCAATGAACCCTATTTTAAGCAATCAATCGAAGATAATAAGAAAGTCTTGGAAGAAATTATCATGTAAACTTGGTTTAACTATTGAGCCATAAAGTAAGTTATAAGTTTATCATTATTTCTCTATTTGCTTTGGTTTCTGAAAATCACCTCTATATTGTTAAATGTCAACATGACTAGTCCATAAAACATTATATGTTCTTGAAATCCTCTTATTTAGTACGTATTCTTAATAGTTTATTTAATTCTTCCTAGTAATAAGATCATACTAATGGAAATCTTGTCTTTTGATTTTTCTTAGGCCAAATATAATTTTAATTTGTTATTACTTTTTCTCGACCCTTCCTTATGATATGAATTCTATATGTACCATTTAATTAACTAAGAAAAACAATTGCAGTGAGTACAACAGAATTTAATGTGCTTCTAACTTATCATGTGTTGGGTCGTCTATAAACAGGTAAACAAAAAGCAAGGAATATGGTTGCATCAGCAGATAATAATGTAAGGAAACTTCATAAGTATTTGTATTTACCCGTGTCCGATCTATTTACAATCAAATGACATTTCATTCAATGAGACTTGGCAGGTTCGTCTCAAGCATGCTTGTATGCTAGGAATCTTGAGTGATGTTAACAAGGCACTTTCACAGGAGCATCGTGCACTATTATTGACGACCACATTCAAATGGATTAGTAAAACGTATGAAGAACCCAAGATTTCAAGTGTCCTATTGTGGGAGCTTGTGAGAAGGTGGGATGAGGGTGCCGAGCATTCAAGGTTAGGGGTACGATGATCCCTTTTACCCTTGCTGATGTATGTCTGGCTTTGGGACTTCCAATCACAGGTGATCCTATGGTAGGTGCAGATGATGATCAGTGTTATACACTGTCTATTTTTGAAGGGGCAGATGTGACCTTACAGGCTATTCTTGACAAGATACCCGCCATTCATGGTAATGTGGGAGATTTTTGTAGGGCATACATACTCCTTGCTTTCGGAGTGTTTTACTTTGCGAGAACAAGTAGGTTGGTCTTCACAGATTATGCTAGGCTATCGGATGACCTGGATGCCAGCCATAGCTTCAATTGGGCATGTTCAGTTCATGATTTCTTGGTTGAGATTTTGGGCAGAGCTCACATTGCCAGTGACGAGGGGTCAAATGACCATAAAATACATCTATGTGACTGTGCTCCCATCCTATAGGTATGTATTTTCGCATATGTTATATCACCATCTAATGATTTCTTAACAAAATTTTACTGCTACTAATGATGTCAATCTTTTTTGGTAGATCTGGGCGATAAGCCATATCTCGATTGGGCAAACACCTAGCACTCCTCCCGAGCACCCTTTCCCACATATTTTGAATTGGCCAGTTGTTACATTGAGTAAGAAGAGAATGAAGGAAGCATTCATGAATAATAGGGTACCAACCATACCATAGTTTCTATAATATGTTGAAATTTATATACACAATGTTCATTTGATGTGATTCTGATGTTTGCAGGTAACGGTTGCTTTAACAGCAACAAATGTTGAGCTTCAACAACCCATTGTTCTGGATGCATTGCAGCAGGGCCAACAACACTAGTATGTACATGTTGATGAATATCAGAAAGTGTTGGCGACGCTTAGGGAGCATGAAGAGAAAATTAGGGAGCAAAAAGAGAGGATCTTGTCTCTAGAGGCGGACGTTGCCATTTTGAAAGATGGTCCCCCTTGTCACCGATCAAACAGTGCCCCTGTAAATGAGTATGGGGGATGTTCTACTTTAGGTGGGCAAGATGCATCTCCTCTTCACCAAACTCCCCTAGCGGATATGTATGCTGACATGGGTGGTGTAAGGTCTTCAGATGTTCAAATAGGTGCATGGTTACTAAATGAGCGTTAGTTGCCTTTTTTGTGTTTATGTAGTTTGCTTGATGAAAGCACATTGAGAATCACTTTATATGCAGATGTAGAAATGCCAATTTCTCCTCAGATGGATGCGGATGATGCTAATGTTGATCCTCCAGTAGTAGCGGTGGGTGGACCTAATGAAGCACACATTGAAGTGGAAACTGGTAAGTAATGATTTGTGTATCCACAATATAAAAGTACCATTGTATTAACAAGAAAATCTACATACCATCCACAATTGTGACTGTTGTTTGTAGGTGAACATAATGCGGAGGGTGCTTTAGAGGGTGGATCAAACATAGCAACAAGGGTTAAGGGTAACCATAGGAGGCGGAACCAATATTCTAGACTTAATTCCCCATATTCCAAGTCATACACGAGAAAGAATAAGAATACAACAGAGGAATAGTTTTTGATTAGGATATTTGAACATGAAAAATTGTGATGTACTGCGAATTTCTTGTAGTTTATGATTAGTATGTAATGTCTCAACTTGGTAGGACTGGATTTTGTGATCATATTTAAAACAGTTATTAACTATTGTGTAATAGGTCTTACATAGTTAACAGGTTTGACATTCTGTACATGGTTGTGTGAAACTATTTTAAGTGTCATGATAAGTCATTAAACAGATAACTTAATGGGATGTCCTAGACTTGAGTTAAGTGTCAGGAATTGGCATTAACCAGATAATGAGAAGTATTCACCAGATAAATGAACTTGATTAACCAGATAACTCAATGGGATCTCTAGGACTCGGCTCGTGTCAGGAATTTCCATTAACCAGATAATGAGAAGCATTCACCAGATAATTGAACTTCATTCACCAGATAACTCATTTTCTCCAAGACTTGGGTTGTTAGGATAAGTCATTCACCAGATAATTAAAAGCATTCACCAGATAATTGAACTTGATTAACCAGATAAGTCATTTGCTCCAAGACTTGGGTTAAGTGTTAGGATAAGTCATTCACCAGATAATTGAACTTCATTCACTAGATAACTCATTTGCTCCATTTGGGTTGTTAGGATAAGTCATTCACCAGATATATAAAAGAATTAACCAGATAATTGAACTTCATTAACCAAATAACTCATTTGCTCCAAGACTTGGGTTGTTAGGATAAGTCATTCACCAGATAATTAAAAGCATTCACCATATAATTGAACATCATTCACCAGATAACACATTTGCTCCTAGACCTGTTGACGGATCTGGGCAAGTATACCCAGTCGTGCAAGTAATACGGTGGTGAGACCGATATCGTTCCCACGAGGATTGTATGTCAACTACCAATTCACAAATTCAGCAATTATCTAGACTATGATGAGAATTCAAAATAAATAAAAGAAAACAATCTAAATCTTTTTGTATTTTTGTCGAGCACTTGGGATGTGAAAATGATATGTTGGGATCAGATTTCACCAAACCTCTGTCTCATGTACTACCAGGACTAGATACCTCCCATTCATGCTTCAAATATTAAAATCAATCCACTAGATTACTCAAGCCCCGATTTCTCGGATGGCAAGAGCCTAAATCCACCAATAGACCCTAATTCCTTTGGTGGCCTAGATTAATGAATCTGCATTAAGGTTAGGGATTACGCGATTACTAGCAAACCGAACTCCATTCCTAGACGCAAGGGTTACTAGGTGATTAAATTCAGTTCCGGTTCTAATACGATTTTCCCAATTGCATACCAAAACACTAATCGAGTCATGGGGGTGCTAGCCACAACAAGCATTAAGCATGGAAAATCAATCACTAATAGAGAAACATAAACACAGATTAATCAGTCAAGGCAATTACATGTTATATCAGTTTGGCTACATCTAATCCCAACAAACGGGATTTAGCTACTCATAAAAGAGAAAGCAAAAAATAGAGAAATAGGAGAAGAGGAGAGAAGAAACTCCATAGGAGCTTTCCACTATCGTCACAGCAGCCCCTCTCAGCAGCTCCGTTCTAGGGTTACAATCCTTCCTCAGCCGCAGCCTCCAAGGTCTCTATTTTTAGGTCTGGAAAGTCTGTGTCAGAGACCCCCATAATCCTCTCTGAATCCTCAATCCAGATCCAGAATCCTCAATCCAGATCAGAACCTCAATCCAGATCAGAACCCCTTTTTCTGTCTTCTGCGCTCATATTTATAGAGAGGCCACGCGTCACGGCCATGATGGCCATCACGGCCAGGCCGTGACGTGTTCTGGAGTGGGCGTGCTTTCAAATTTGGAGCATCACGGCCGTGAGCCTCATCACGGCTAGGCCGTGATCAGTTCTGCCTGGCTTATCACGGTTGTGATGGGCATCATGGCTAGGCCGTGACAACTTCTAACTTTTGACTTCAATCTTCTCAATTTTCTTGATCATGGCCGTGATGGTCATCACGGCTAGGCCGTGATGGGCTCTGCTTGGCTCATTTTCTTCACTTTTCAAGCTCTATTTCATCCAAGCTCCATCAAGGCTAATTCTGAGTATTTTTCCTTAAATTCCTGCAAAACAACACCAAGAAACCGCTTCACCCATTCCAAGGGAAAAACTAACTAAAATCAAATAAAGAATGCCTAATCTATATGAAAAATGCATGCAAAAGTGTACAGGAAACATGATGTAAAATTACACTATCAAGACCCGTGTCAGGAATTACCATTCACCAGATAATTAAAAGCATTCACCAGATAATTGAACTTCATTCACCAGATAACTCATTTGCTTCAAGAGTTGAGTGTTAGGATAAGTCATTCATCGGATAATTAAAAGCATTCACCAGATAATTGAACTTCATTCACCAGATAACACATTTGCTCCTAGACCCATGTCAGGAATTGCCATTCACCAGATAATTAAAAGCATTCACCAGATAATTGAACTTCATTCACCAGATAACTCATTTGCTTCAAGACTTGGGTTGAGTGTTAGGATAAGTCATTCACCAGATAATTAAAAGCATTCATCATATAATTGAACTTCATTCACCAGATAACACATTTGCTCCTAGACTCGTGTCAGGAATTGCCATTCACCAGATAATTAAAAGCATTAACCAGATAATTAAACTTTATTAACCAGATAACTCATTTGGATGTCCAAGATGGGTTGTCAGGAATTGTCATTCACCAGATAATTAAAAGCATTAACCAGATAATTAACTACATACACATAGTAAATGTTATGCACATCAAAAAATGACCCTAAAGCCTTTACAAGATAATGGTTTGTTATGCTACAACCATGTCATACAAAAAACTGACAAAAGTTATCGGTTGCCCAACCAACCTGCACAACCAATGGTCTTAATCAGTAAAGGGTTAAACACTAAAAAATGTACACAAACGTTAATGAGCACAGTACAGAACTGATTAAAACCATACCATCATGTCAAAATTGTCTTCCTAATCATTAGTGAAGACAAATAAAATCCAAAATGTGTCTAATCATCCAAATTTGTAGTGAACTGCGAGGACCCCGTGAAGTCAACATCAGACGTTGTCAATAGGTCCACGAATGATATATTACCTCCAACCTGGACAACACCATATAAGAAACTAAAATAATGGAGTCGTTAACTATATAAATGACACACAATTTACATGCCTATGTACTCAGATTAATATCATCTTTAAATGCTGAATCTAAACCCTTAAATGCATGCCTTGAAATTGTTGGATTTTGAAGAACACAACGACTGTCTTTAAAAATGGACATTGACTGTATAGCACATGAATTATGTAGAAACTCTAGATCACGACATACAAATCCATCAAATTGCTAAAATTTAACCCACAACACATAATAAAACAAAGTCTACACATTAAACACAATCTTATAATGGACACAAACCACGGTGCTTGCATCCAACAAATTTCCTACGGTGACAATGTCAAGAGATGATTGTACACGGATGTTGCTTCCACGCTGATTACCCATCAATCCAGTGTTTGCCTCCTGCACATTTTAGAATTTTTTCAGTTGAAACTTACATGTTTAGTATATTTGGTTAATAGGGTTCAAATTACTGGTTAATCATGTGTTGTATGTGGTTAATACATAATTTCTGGAGAAAAACACATACCTTGGTAGTCTCTTTGTCTTTGGTATGCTCTGACCACTTCCTGGCCCTTTTAACAACTTTTTCAACTACCGCTACTTTTCTATTTGTATGAGGTAGTCCCTTACGTTTGACTCGCAATGGACTGCGAATGCGGGAATCATTGTTTGGATTTGAGTCAGCAATGGGACTTTTGTTAACATTCTGCGCTGTAGCATCCATGGTGGGCAAATTAGAACTAAATTCATGTAGTCTTTCATGGAATGCCTTAGTTGCAACTTCAGACTCTGCAGATACTTCAGTAACCTGGTAGAAATGCTTGCACAATTTGTCAAATCTGTCCATTTGTGGCTTCAATTCCGTTACACAGTAGCTGCTTTTAATAGATGAATGTTTCCTTTTAATATTTTTCTTCCATCTTGCTAAAACATACTTATCGGGCACATTTTTAAGCCTCTCTTGAGTACACACACACAGCACATGGCGACACAAAATGCCTCTAAACTCAAACAACGAGCATTCACAATAGACATCATGGTTCTCACGATTAAACACAACCATATATATACATTCTTTTGGTCTATCACCAACTAGGACCTCCTCCAACACATGGTAAGTGGCAAGGCAACCATCCATGGTCTTCAAAGAGTATGCACAATTAATCTTTGATCTAAACTCGGCTTGAACCTCTTTAAACTTGGCATGAGTATACTCGCATTGGAATTGCTTTTCAATTGACGAGTTTGAACCACAGGGAATTGTTGTATCCATGCATTGAAAATCAGCTTGAAATTCCTTTTCGGCTCTACTCTTGAGAGCATTATCGTACTGTTTTACAAATTGATTCAGACTTGTTGTTGAATTGATATATCTATCAAAGAAAGCATGTATATTCTTGCTTTGCTGCATTGTTGACATACCTACCCACGTACATACAAGTGATTAACCATTAACCAGATAAGGAACAGAAGTAACCACGTAATGGCAAGTGATTAACCATATATGAAAAATGCTGTAAAAAACTTAGAAATATCAGAATGGCCTATTAACCAGATAATCAACATGAGTAACCAAACAACTACAAGTGATTAGCCATATTTATGAAAATGCATTCAGAAAACCGATGTAAGTGTCAAGATACTTGATTGACCACATACCTGCACAAAAATATTTCTTCAGCATGGTTGGTGCCCATCTATGACGTTCCTTGTACAACCCACTCAACCAGTCATTCTATCCAAGCTCAAATTTGTCAACAAAGGAAGACCATTTATCTTCAAAATCAGATGCTGTGATTGTATCATAAACCGCTGCTTTCATTGCAGACTTAATCCTCTTATATTCACCATATCCGCAGAGCTTTTTAGGAATTTTTTTCATTATATGCCATAAACACCACCTATGACGACTTATAGGGAAGACTAACTCAATGGAATTTTGCATAGCCTTACATTGGTTAGTGACAATACCCACAGAGGCCTTTCCCTCCATACAATGAAGCCATGATTGGAAAAGCCAGACAAATGGCTGTGTCTTCTGCAGAAACCAGACCACATCCAAGTAATGTTGATTGACCATGGTGATTCACACCAACAAATGCAGCAAAAGGCATGTCATACTTATTGGTCAAATATGTTGTATCAAATGCCACAACATCTCCAAAATATGCATAAGTAACTATACTTCTTGCATCAGCCCAAAACACATTCCTTACATGAAAATCATCATCCATATCTATGTTATAGAAGAAATATTTATTTTGCTCTGTCATTCCAGAAAAATAGCTTAGTAAGGCCTTGGCATTGCCTTCTTTCCCAATCGCACGCCTTTCTTTGTCGACGTAATTCCTCACGTCTTTTTCACAAAATGGTATCTGCTCATGCCCTCCTCCATCTTTAACGAGAGACTGGAAAGTCTTATTAATCCTCACTCCTGCATCATCATTGATTTGGATTGTTCTCTTTACATGGAGGTTCATTTTCTTGTTAGCCTTGAACAACCTTTCCTTTGTAGGGCTGATCTCGTGAGAATGGTTGGGTTCAAATTTTTTAATGTACCACAATCCGTCTTCTCCCAACTTAATAGTAATTTTTGCTGGACAATTCTTCACCTTAGTCGGACGTGTCATCAACGTACAAGGAATTTCCGACACTTGGGACCCCTCTCTTGAGCATGCTAGAATTAAGTAGCAGATCTACCCATCCTATCCTTTTCTTGATGTTCTAGTCTTCCAACCAAAACCCTTTTTTAAAGCATACTCGCCATAAAATGATTTAACATCCTCTATGGAAGAAAAGCACATCCCTGTTGTAGGTTCTCACTTTTCTAAATCATCATTAACAATGTCAACTCCATCAGCTTCACCATCATCACCACCACAGTCCACATAATCATTTGAAGTATCCGTGAATATCCAATTGTAAATGCCACACTAAAACTGCAAAAATTAGATATATTTCATAAGTTATGTCACAATTAAACCATGGATTTACTAGCATATCGTATCAATTAATGTTGACAAACTAAAATTCACCAAAATAACTATAAAGCAGAAATGTTGTACATGGTTAATAATGGCCAAACTTGTATTATCAGAGTACCCGATTAACCATATAATTAGCACCAGTAACCAGATATTTCCAATTGATTAACCATTTATTTACTGAGTTGTGAAAACAATTGCAAGTAGCAAGATAAACAGGTAACCATATAATGAAACACAGTAACCAGACTTTTACAAAAGACTTAACCATTTATTTCTCGTGCATACTAATCAAATGCATTCATAGCAAGTGCCCTAATAGGGATTTTCATGGATTTTGACTCTAAAACCCACACTTATAATCCATACTTTGTAATTTCAGCAACGGGGATAGGGAAGATAACGAACCAAATGTTGTCGAGAAAGAATGAAAGAAACCTAAACTACAAAAGCAGAGATCTCAAAAGATATAAAGTTCGGTTGAAAGGAAAGAAGAAAACCATAAAAGGAGTTACATTTGCTATGGAGAACCCACTTCACACACTCTTCACTAACAAGTGCCAGGAGACCACACTTGTCTTCACACACCCTCGTGCTGCTCGCTTGTGAAGACGAAGACAGTGGTGAACTCACAACCCTCCTCCCTCTGTGCTCTACTCCTCCTTCCCTCTTTCGTCACTGTGTGCAGAGAGCCAAAGAGGAGAAAGGCGCGCAAATGAAGACCCGGGTGTGTAAGGGAAAATAATGGAACAAAGAAGGGAGGGAAATGAAGACCCGCTTATTGCACTGTAGCTCTTAGTGACTCACGTGAGTGGGATGAAGCTGAAACTAATGTTCAAATGTATGTTTAAATAACCGCTACAGTGACATACGATGTCCACTGTATTGATGTCTCAAACCTGTGTTCAATTAGCATTTCTGTTTTCTTTGACTTGTGTCATGTCTCTTCTTTTGGATATGGAGTTTGTTTTGCCGCTAGATTAGATCACTTTGATGTATTATAAAATTTTCACTATAGCTAATAGCTGATGTAATTAACGTGAGCATATTGATCAGAGAGACTTATTTAAAACCCCAAGGGGTTGGTCTAGTGGAACATGACAATATCTTGTATCTAACAGGTTGCAGGGTCGAGCCCCCACTAATCTTTTTGGGATGTGGTAAATGTAAATCCATTTGTAAGTGCTCATAGAGCCCGAATATTTTCCCTACCTTCGACTGGGGCACCATCCCCTCACCCTAAATTTTTATTCATAAAAAAAGAGAGACTTATTTTAGTCTTATAGGAATTTTAAATTGAGAGTTTTAAATCCAACTTGCTATTAACAATCAAACCTCATCAGTTGAGTTAACCTTTATTTGTCATGTAATTCTTGATTTCCTCTCTTTCATAATTATCTTATTATGGCTCGTTTGGTGGTCAGGATAAGAGAGACAGGATATGATAATCTATCATATCCTGTCTGAAACTATCGTTTGGTAAGTCAGCAGGATATGATAAATCAATCCCGTCACTTATCATATCATGTTCATCTAGTTAAAATTCTATTCTGAGGGGAGGGCCGTGTTAGAACTCAACAGGATATGATAAGGTGATTTAAAGTATAATAAAATATAAAAATATTTATATATAAAATAACTAAATTATAATAAAATATAACATGGTTACCAAAAAAGGAATAATAAAATATAAAATATTTAAAATAATAAAAATATTAATAATTAATTTAAAAAAATATTTTTATTTTGTCACAAGACTAATTTTGTTATTTTATATTATTTTAAAAAACTGAAAAGTATAAAAAAATTATTCTAGAAATTTAACTATATGTAAAGTAAAAACTAAAAATGAACATTTAATATTATAAAAAAATTAATTTAAGTTAAACAATATTTTAAAAATACAAAAATAAAAAAGAATATAATAAAATAAAAATAACAAAGAGATAATTTTATATTTTTACATAATTTAAAAAAAATTATAAAAAAACTAAAATATAATAAAATATGAGAATATTTAGATTAAAAAAGAGAATTTAAATTTCATGCTAAAATTATAATATTATCCAGTTGGTTATCTGGTCACCAAACATCGGACAGGATAACAGTTTATGCTGTTCATATCATATCTTAATCCTATCCTGCACTCCTATTCTATCCACCCATATCATATCCTGACCATCAAACGAGCCCTTAATTCAGTAATTCCTTTCATTTGATAAACTCTTGTGAGGTGTACTTTGACCCAAATCTGTAAAACCTAAATTAAAATTGGAAAAGGAGGCCTAGCTAGACCATAACTTATATTCCAATACATTCCCAGCCCAAGTGTCAACTTTTATGAAAACTAAATGCAGCACGCGCACTTACACCCAACAAAGCAGCAAACATGCATAACAAAAAGTTGGATACAAAATAAAATAAAGAATATAGAAGGAAGATGTATCAGGAATTGTCAAAAATAATACACATTTCTAGAACTTTCTATATCTTTGTAGCAAGTTTTAGTTCACTACAACAGATTAGACTTTAGATAGCGTTTCCGTATGCCTTTTAATAGCGTTTGTAACCGCTATCTATGCTACCGCTATTAAAACTCGTTAGCAAAGATAGCATTTAGGAAGCGCTATTAATAGGTGACTTTAGATAGCGTTTGTACACGGAAACGCTATCTAAAGTCTGACTTTAGATAGCGTTTGTTAATAACAAACGCTATCTATTCCCCTTTTTTTTTAATTTTTACATATTTCTTAACTTTTACATCCATTCCTGCATATTGAACTACACCAAAATTCATTTATGCAAAGAGGAGGGAAATCTGTGAGAAATAAGAACAAACATATATCAATGAACAAATCTACCAATGTTACTGAACCATCAATGTCAGAAATGTGAAATGTTCAACAAATAACAAGAAACTAATAAAAGTCATGGTACCTGCCCTAATGAACAATGTTACTGAACCATCAATGTCAGAAATGTTCAACAAATAACAAGAAACTAATAAAAGTCCTCTATCACATTTGGGTAAGCATCCTTAAGGTCAATAACAGCAATGCCCTCTGGAAACTCGTGTATCCTTAAGCATCCTTAAGGTCAATAATTCCATCATTATAAGAGAATCGTTGCCCATCATATTTTACTTTTGGGTTTTTCCTCAGACTGTCAAAAACATCTTTGTTAGCCTTCATGTCAACATAGCATGCTTCATTTATTTGTTTTGGTGTAAAAGCCTGTCGGGTCTGTAAGCAAACACAAGCACCAAATCAATATGGTTTGAACTAAGTGTACCAGGACCAAGAGAAGATAGTACACATCCACCGAGCTAAAGAGAAGGCATGTACATGCTGAAAAAGGTGTATATCAACCACCATTTCCAGATTCATTAGGCATAAAATAAATTAAAGATTGCCAATAGAAAAGTATAACCATACGTCCTGTTGGTTGTTATAGAAAACCCCCTTAATGAACATTTTATGAACAAGATTTTGAAATTTAACATCAATAACCCAATCACCAAAGAAAGCAAGTGCTATATACAATTTCATGTAATATTTATAAATTGCCATTCACTTTCTGCATCCTACGAAGCCAAAACATACACTTGTAACATGCATTACTTTGTGATCAAAAGCATTATTCGCATACCAATGAGTATTGCTGCAACTACTGTGATCAATTTGACATAATCAAACGAACTTTTCAACAATATAGCGACACCAATCTTCCTTGACTTCAGATAGTTGAGCAGTGGAGTATGTGGAGCATTTGAAGTCGGGGAAGTACTGCGACATAAAAATTAAATAAATTAAGTTACAATTGCTAAAACATTTGAACAGTCACAGTTAAAAGCTAAGTAAACAACATACCGCCATCGGTATTTTAATTTGGTTCTGCAAGATAGTTTCCTTCATGAAACGCATGACATAGTACCCACAATCTGTACTGTTGGGTTGTCTTGGGCACTATAAAAAATAAAATAGTAAATCAATATAGTTTTTTTTATCTAATTGCGCATTAAGTTTTTGCAAATGTACCTCTATCTGAATCCATTTAATGTTGGTTGCCTTTAAACGCGGCACCTTAGCTCCGATATTTGCACGATAAACTTGCAAAGCACTAATCACAAAATCAAACAGAGTTCATTAAGAAACATATTTTCAATCATCACAAACACACGCATGCTTTTTTTTATTTTGAACCACAACAGCCACAACCCAGTATATGTCAATTCAACACATGTTCTAATGTCAAAAATCAAAAGCACATTAGGACCATGACAACTTGCAACATGTATCTACCATGGAAGCCATTCGACAGAATAATAGAAAATCAGAAATATAAAAGCATGCTTACTTATCGAACAGATTCTTTAATTCTGGGCGACCCCTAGGATCAACATTCAAGGGATCCAGATAGTAAATAATCTCTTCAACAATATTTATCGCAGACAAGACCCAATGATTCCTACAAAAATGTTGAGATAACAAATCCTAAGCACCTCAACTTTTATGTAATTCATTATTGTGAATTAAGTCCTATAGGATAAGCGACTCACCCAACATTGCACGACGCTAAAAACAAGGGCTGATATTCTCTTTCTTTAGTTGCAAACCGGTCAGCTAGATACGTTGTCTGTGAATCCCTCCCGAAGTAGCCGTATGTATTTGTTTGGTGTGGGGACAAGAACAGAAACCTCCTCGTTCTTTCCTTTGGAAGCAACAATTCTTCATACAAATACCTTCAATTAAAATATAAAAATGGATTACACCAATGACATCAATATTTAAATGGAAAGACTAAAAAAATATTGTACACTTTAAGCCTGATTTAGTACCTGATATATACGGAAATAACGGAGGCAGATACCCATTCATGATTTACAACTTCTCTGATATTTTCAGTATTGATCATCTCAATGAAATACTGACCAAAAATATTTTGTTCCATCTCTATGTCCAATTGGTCATCATTTTTCATATTCTTTCGTTCATGTATTTTAAGAAAATTCAAATATTCCAGAGAAATTGTAGTTGAACCATTTGTAGGAGGGTTGGCCTCGAGTTGCCTCCTTTATTTTCTGGGGTTGTAATTGACTCCTTTGTATATCCGGACACTCTGCCCTTGCCTTTAGATTTTGCAGGTGCCGGAAATTTTGCATTTCAATATGCCAGTTAGTGATCAACTAATGTAATGCATATATGCCGTATATGAAAAGGTGGAAAAATGCAATTACATACCATATTAATTACAACCACGAGATCAATTGGCCATGCCACATAAGTACCTATTGCATCTCTTACTGTCATTACATCTACACGATCGATAGGTACCGGCAATGGCGCATCCCCCTCAGTTGCAACATCAACTCCAACTTTCACATGGTTAAGGGGTACTGGTCCAGTGTGCAGTGTAACACCCGGCTCATTGTATACTTTACCCATAGCAACCATACGATAGTTTGGGGTCGATAAATATAGCTGACATGAGTTGACGCCCTAATCCAATGATAGATGAATAAGCTGTGAATTAAGGCATCCAATTGAATGTATTTAACTGCGAATGCAATACTAGTAAAAAAAAAAGGCATGCATTACCTCTGGAAGCCTGATGGCAGATGGTAGAGTGCAACTATCTTTGACGCTTGCTTGGGCTGTGAAATTAGCCTGCCTCTCCTCATCCTCCTTTTTTTTTCAGCTTTTCTTCCAAAATGTTCAATCTTTCAGAGAGTTGAGACACCAATGTCTCCCACCTTTTCGTTTCAGAGTTATGTTTTGCACGACCTTCAGGTGGGAATAGTCTTTTTGAGAGACGCCAAAACCCACACCCCTAACACGACCAGGGTTCTCTGGCACACCTAGGGCTTTAGCAAGAATATCCTGGCGACCAAAATCTTGTATCTCTCCCTCTACTGCAGACTGTGACAGTTCCTCCTGACACATAGTTATTGGTGAAATGCAAATGTTAAAATTATTATATATTGTCATAAGAAAATAACAAATGAAAATGTAAACGTTAGTCTACTAACACATTTATTCCACACGGTCTGCGTATTTTTGTTGTCAATTACACCCGCCTTGTTCTCGCGGGCTTTCCTCCACACAATATGGCGTTTAATTTTCTTAACTTCTGGCCCCGCTTCCTGCATCTGTATATTGAGATAATATATATTAACCAAACAGTTTAAAAGTCATATTTACCACACATGAAGTTAAATATATATATATATACATACCAATTCATCCTCAATGTCAGCATACCCCTTACGTGATGCTTTGTAAGGGCATGCAGGATCTAATGCCCTGTTGCGATTTTCATTGCTTAATTTCTATTCAGACACATATAAGTAATATTAATACATGGTTAATGTCATATGTACGTATTGCTATAAAATTATAAGGACTGACGTGATATTAAACATACCAGGAATTGAGCATCTCCTGTGCGTATTGCTAGAAAATCTATCCACTCATCCCTTGATATGTGTGGATATTGTGATGGAGGTTCCTCTATGATACTCCCGTTGGCATCTCTTAGAAATTTTTTGGTCAATATAGTTCTGAATGCCCTATGTAGGTTACCAGCTTCCTGAAGTACAAATTTTTTCCGAGATTCATCAACATTAAAAGACATCTGCAAAACAATATAAACAACGTGTCAAAGTAAGTATGTTTACATAGTTTACAATATAATTCATAAATTTTAACAATTACCTGTACATCAGCCCATATGCTCTCTTTGAAACCATCCAAAGCTTCATCCTTCCAATTAGAACAAATAATTGGGACCGTTTGCCGAACAACGGCCCCAATGCAACTCTTCAATATTTTACCATTAGCACGAATTGGTTGGTCCAAATAATTCCATTCAACCTAATAAAAATAATAAAGTAATTAAATCTAGATATCAAACAACATTATGAAATCCTTAGATTAGTAAGTAAATTACATCAAATTTTTGTCCTTTACTCCTAGCGCGGATGACCGCCTTCATAACTGTTGGCCCACGTCTCGTCGCTTTGGCATCACTAGAATTACTTGAAGATGCCATTTACCTACAAAAATATTAGATACAAGTAAAACATCAATGGACATTAATATAACATTAATTGATGCAAAATATAAAACAACAATGAATAACAAAATCAACACTAGCATTACCGGAAGATGCTAACTATAATATAAAAGGATCAGAAAGTTCATTTAAACACAAACACTACATACATGTTTAAGTCAACCTTTTTCTTTTCTTCATTGGATTGAGATTTGTTTGTCCTTTATTAGTACGAAATGGTGGATTGACCAAAAGCCCTCATCATGATCATCTCTCATATACATACCATCATCCCTAGTTGGATCAATCTCAAGTGATTGTAATGTCCCGACGAAAGGATCATCTTCAATATCAACATCTCCATGGTCTTGATCATCAATCTTAGTAATTATTTTGTTAGTCAAAAGAACAATGGACCTTTTCATATCAGCTGGATCAGTGACATAGAACACTTGTTGAGCTTGAGATGCTAATATAAAAGGCTCATCTTTATACCCCACCCTATTAAGATCCACCTGCATGAACCCCGACTCATCAATCGAACACCGTTATTATTGTCAACCCACTTACAACCAAACACACCAACCTTAAACTTTGTGTAATCCAACTCCCATATCCGTTCAATGACGCCGAAGTATGACATATTTGCATATATCGGGTTTGTCTTTGGCACTTGAGATATGCATCGACTGAGCTACAAGAGTCACACCCCTGTTTTGCATTGTACTCCGACCATCTTGTTCTTTTGTATAGAATGTGTACCCATTAATTTGATAACCGTGGTAAGAGAAGACATTCAAACTTGGACCTTTGGCTAACCATCTCAATCTATTTGAAACTGAAGTAGCATTTTCAATCAACTCTACATAAATGTGATCTCTTAGCCACTTTATAAAACAACGATTGTGTTCTCTAGTTAGCAAATTTTGATTCTTATTTGGATACAAACTCTTAAGCATGTCCTTGTGTTTTTCAACATATGGCTCAACCTCATCGGCATTGTGCGAGAACATATAAGTGTGCTTGCTCCCATTCTGTCCTTGATATAGTCACTATTTCATTTCAGTAATTCCTTGCCCCATCATTCTCCATGTGTGACGAGACTTTGGCAGCCCTATAGAATCAGCATTGGATAGGTATTCGATACAGAATTCAACGACTTCTTCGACAATATACCGTTCAACAATACAACCTTCAGTCGTGATCGGTTTTTCACATACCTTTTTAATATCTTCATATAACGCTCAATCGGGTACATCCATCTCATATAAGCTGGCCCACACAGTTGTGTCTCTCTAACAAGGTGAATGGTTAGATGAACCATTATGTCAAAGAATGAAGGTGGAAAGTACATCTCAAGCTCGCATAAAGTCACAACAATTTCTCTTTGCAATGATGGCAACTTCCCAGGGTCAATCACTTTGCTTTGCAAATTGCCTTGAAGAAGAAACAGAGTTTAGTTAAGGCCCCCTGCACTTTGTTAGGTAAAATAGACCGTATACCAATGGGTATCAACTGCTCCATGAGAACATGACAATCGTGGGACTTTAGACCTTTTAACTTGAGATCTTTCATCGATACGAGGTTCCTAATGTTTGAAGAGTACCCTTCCGGAACCTTAACTCCTTCAAGAAACTTACTAAAAACTGTTTTTTTCTTTTCTAGATAGAGTGTAAGCAGCCGGAGGAAGATATGTACTTTTACCCTTCTTCGTCGGTCCCAATTCTCTTCTTATTCCCATACTAACCAAGTCCAACCTTGCATTGATGCCATCTTTAGTCTTCCCTGGCACATTGAGTAACGTACCAATGACACTATCACAAATATTTTTTTCAACGTGCATCACATCGAGGAAATGTCTTACATATAATGATTTCCAATATGGCAACTCAAAGAAAATCGACCTTTTCTTCCACCCTCTTGTGACAATATCTCTCGCAAAAGGTTTACCGAATTGGATATTCAAATCCTTTACCTTTTCAAAAAGTTGATCACCCGTCAACGGTGAAGGAGCTCTACCTTCTTTCGAGTTTCCATTGAACGCCTTTCTCCACCACCGGTAATGATGACTTGGATGCAAAAATCTACGATGCCCAAGAAAGACATTCTTCTTACAATGTTCTAACCACATCCAATCCGTACCCTCTTCACATATAGGGCATGCACACTGACCCTTGATGCTATATCCTGACAGATTACCATAGGCTGGAAAATCATTAATTGTGCCAAACAACATAGCTCTCAAATTGAAACTTTCTTCCTTATACCCATCATACACCTCCACACCTGTCTCCCACAGTTGTTTCAAGTCTTCAATCAAAGGAGTCAAATAGACGTCTATATCATTTCCTGGTTGTTTGGGCCCAGAAATTAACATAGATAACATCATAAATTTGCGCTTCATGCATAGCCATGGGGATAGGTTATAAATCACCAAAATCACAGGCCATGTACTATGAGACCTACTTTGAACACCATGCGGGTTAAATCCGTCAGTAGCCAATGCAAGTCGTAGGTTTCTTGATTCTTGCCCAAAATTAGGATAATCATGATCAAATTTCTTCCATTGAGGAGAATCTGCCGGGTGCCGCAGCTTGCCATCTTTGATCCTTTCATCCTCATGCCATGTCAAGTGCTTTGAATCTTCTGAACTACGGTACATGCGCCTAAATCTGGGTATTATGGGAAAATACCACACAACCTTCTCTGGATCTGATTCTTTCTTCTTATATCGTGAGGCATTACATTTAGGACACATCTTTAACGATGCATATTCATTCCGAAATAAAATGCAATCGTTAGGACAAGCATGTATCCTCTCGTAGCTCATGCCAATAGAGCGTAACATTTGTTTAGCCTCATATGTCCGACTAGGAAGCACATTATCCTCCGGCAACATGTCTTTCAATAGTGTGAGTAAGTCCGTAAAGCTCTTATCAGTCCATCCGTTGCCCGATTTCAACTTATACAACTTTAACATCGCCTACAATCTTGTGAATTTAGTACAACCATCATACAATGGTTGCTCTGCATCACTTACCAACCTCTCAAACATTTGAGGACAATCCCGAAGATCCTCTTCAACAGCATTTGCAATGTCTTCAAAACGATCGCCCTCATAAGTATTTGTGTCGGTATCGTATGATGAATATCTCACACGATTCCTCATTTCACTAGACTCAGCTCTTGTCTCGCCATGTTTTGTCCAACATGTATAACTTTGATCGATTCCATTACACACTAAATGTTCTTCCAAATCGGCTGCACTAACTCGCCTTGCATAACAACAATCTAAACAAGGACATATGATTGTACTAGGGTTTTCCGCATGCCGAACTGCAAACCTAATGAACTCTTTCACCCCATCCTCATACTCCTTCGTTAAACGATTGGCAGACATCCATTTACGATCCATGCTTTCCCGATCTACAAAAATTTCCATAATTGTAATGTGGAATTTTTAATTCAATTTCATTTCAATTAATAATGGAGTGAGATCAGAATGGAAATGAAATGGCAATAATTTAAGTATATAAATACATGTAATATACTTGCACTTAAATATCAATCTCGAACAATCGATGACTTCAAGAACTCCCTCAACAGAAATGCTAATGAACCTTAAATTTATGACTATTGTGAAAATATAACCAAGGCTATCATGGCATCCACGTTTAAGCTCTATAGAGCACATCCATTGACCCACTTAATTGTGGTCTGCCTCTGCCTAACCCCTTCACCAAGCAACTTGAAAGTAACATATTGAGTTGTTAAAATATTACGAACACCGGACTTGACAACAAAGTTATAAACAGCACATCAAGACGGACGCAAGCATTTATAAACAAAAGCAATGTTGCAAAATACAATTTGAGTTTTATGAAGCTTATCACCTTTCGTCAGCTACATGCATTGTACATGAGGCATTAATCTAAAATAGAATGCTCTGAATCATACCTGTCCCTTTAGGATGGAAGTTAGCTTTAACTTTTGCCTCAGCAATACAAGCGTGATTCTTTTCAGTATGACAGAATGATGAATTTCTGAGATTGTTACCGAGGAATTCCTCTCTTGTCTCTGGGATGACGAAATACAATTTATTTTAGCCTACAGTATATTTCCATTTGTTAGTATTGCTATCAGCCAATAGCACAAGCATCCTCATCCTAAACATATTAGGAATAAATTATTTCACAACACATGAAATTATTTCTAAAAATAGGAAATGAAAACAGGAAACATGAAGCAAACCAAACAGGCCCTTATTAATTTGAAACTCCAATGAATGGCTAGAAATGTCTATCCACCATGCGATGAAGCGACAAATGAATTTTTGAACAATAATGCTATTTAGAATTTTATTTTAGACATGGATCTGCATTGTGGGTCAACTCAAAGGCCCGACCCATACTTCAATCCCAGATATTGTCTAGCTTGCTGATTCTTCAGGCAAACTATGTTATATGCTCATTTCTCTTTGAAAACCAAGAATTTATATTCAGAGACAGAACTATTACCAAGACCAAATGACAAAAAAATTGTCTGCTTATTCAGAATAATTTTCAATAGAACTTTTTGTGGGACCGATTTGTCTTTTCTTTTCCATATAATAGTTCAAAGATTAGCATTCTTTAGACATGATCAAACAATCTCTCATATTATTAGAAATGGTAGCAGTCAAAGCAAGAATGAATAAGAAACGTCACAAAATTAGCAACCCGGCTTGATTACCAATAAAAATCATATATGCTAAGAAAGTTTAAGCAACACATACACAACATTACGAAGTTAGCATCAGAACATGCATGGACAAGAAGTGACTAGAATTGTAGACAGTCAAAATACAGGGATAGAAATTTTATTTTTTACATGCAAAACATCAACCTGTAATGACTTCGTTAAATGCACCACACTTCTCTTTGTTGCTCCATATGCAGCAAACCTAAGAAAATGGGGAGAAATCAAGAATTTTCAGCATGGCGAGTATAAGACTAGATGTATTTTAGTTAGAACTTATAAGTTGACTGAGATCATAGTACATAGTACAATACTACAATCTTTGTATACATAACAAAAATTGAGTAACTAGTGATTAGTGTAGATTAAGTTTTGATTTTAACAAGTAATGATCAAGCTAAAGCTATTTTTGCTTTGAACCAAGGAGATTTTCTAGAAAGAAGAAAGAACTACTATCTACAAACACAAAATAGAATAAAAATCAAAGCAAAATCCTCATTACAGAAGAGATTATGAAACGAAAAAAAGGAAATTAATCATCTTAAAAAGCATTAGTGAGCAACACTAGAACTGCTAAGCATACATCAAATAAAAAGAGGATGAGCAATATACCAAGTCTGTGATCTTTGAACAA
This sequence comes from Sophora flavescens, assembly GCA_030762895.1. Classification (NCBI taxonomy): domain Eukaryota; kingdom Viridiplantae; phylum Streptophyta; class Magnoliopsida; order Fabales; family Fabaceae; genus Sophora; species Sophora flavescens. The sequence continues at coordinate 218,581,161 of CM061062.1, forward strand.
GATCCTTCTTTATTTTGTTTATTTATTTCTCAGTTCCTTCTTCTCAATGGATGAAGACCCACAATATAGAAGAAAAACAAATCCCAAAACCCCTCAAAATTTCGGGATTTATAGAAACAACAAAAAAGAAAAATACAGTAGGAATTTTGGATCCCTAATACAGGGGTAAAAAAATTTCAGATCTAAACTACATAAAACAAATGGAGAATGAAAACCCTCTCCTTTATTAATTTTTTTTCGAACCTCTTCTTCGATGTTCTTAAAGTTTCAGATGAACTACTACGAAGAGGTTGTATCCAAGCTAAACACTAGACCCATATCATTTCCTTTAAACAAGTATGCAACTAAATGAAAGTACCTTATAGCATGATGATGGTGGTGGTGGTGTCAACAGAGGCGGTGCAATGGTGGCTCACCGAAGGAGCGTTGTAGAGACAGAGAAAGAGAGAAATCAGAGCGAGGGAAGTGGAAGCACGAACGGCGAGTGGAAGTAAGAGGATGGTGGTGGTGGTGTCAACAGAGGCGGTGCAATGGTGGCTCACCGAAGGAGCGTTGTAGAGACAGAGAAAGAGAGAAATCAGAGCGAGGGAAGTGGAAGCACGAACGGCGAGTGGAAGTGCGAGCAGTGGCCGGCGAGATAGACTTAGGGTAATCTGAGAAGAGAAGAAAAGAGTCTGAGAAGAAAAGAGTTTGAGAAGAATGTTAGGGGATGCGGCGGGATGTGAAAAAAAAAACCAGGGGGGTGATAGAAAAGAGAGCGTTTAACAAATAAGTGCTATCTTAGCTATATCTTTTGATAGCGTTTTAGGAAAAAAAATGCTATTAAAGATCCCTTTGATATTTTATAATTTTTTTCAGAAGGGAAAAGATAGCAGTTCATAAAAGGAACGCTATCTTAGGTGCACTGCGTGCGGGTATATCACCTAAGATAGCGTTTCCTTTAGGAAACGCTATCTTAGGTATCACCTAAGATAGCGTTTCCATGTGGAACCGCTATCTTTTCCTGCAATGGCACTTTTAATAGCGGTTCCTTAAGGAAACGCTATCTTAGGTGATACTTAAGATAGCGTTTCCTAAAGGAAATGCTATTAAAAGTCCCCCCGTCACTTTTAATAGCATTTCCACACGGAAATGCTATAAAAGGTGTGTTATTAAAAGTCACATCTGTTGTAGTGGTTATAGTAACTTGTCTACAATGTACTAGAGTTTTAATATGTAGCTATAGGTTATAAAATGATGTAGAATGGTCTAGAAAATTCAATCTCTTTCTTTGATTGGCGGTGACATAGCCTATAAATAGGCCATCAATGTCATTTGTATGTTGAGCAACTACCAGCAATTAATCAACTATTGCAAAGTTACTCCAAGTTCTCAAGTTCTCCACGTTTACTATTCCTTGACATCCACCATCTAGTACTTGAGATTAAATTGCATTCTCTAAGTTTTACTTTCTAATCTCAAACAACTACAATTTTCTATTTTCAAAAACTATCAGTGACATCAGAGTTACTTTCGGTCATTCACTGGACGTAGATACATTGTCCAACTACTTTACAAAAATTTCTCATCTAACCTAGACTATTTCCAAAAATTTTATAGAGTGATGATAGGTGCAACTCAACTATCATCTATGCCTGTCCCAATTTTCACAGGAGAAATGTGACACCCTAAACTCGGGTCATCACATGGTTACCCGTTTGCGGAAATAAAACTTAATTTGCTGGTTGTTTTCGGAAAATAATGTTTTCTCGATGTTTATCTCTTCAAAATATGCTGATAAATTTTTTTCCTCCTTCTTTTAACCTCATAACCACAACAACGTAATCAAATCACACTTAAATACATAATGTATATAAGTCCTCCAACTATACTGCCTCATATATTTTCTCACATAAATCATAATCAACTTCATTCTCAAAACATAACATTACCTAAGCTGGTCGTAACTAACGGACACTACAACCGACAAAAAAAAGCAACAAAGATGCCTCGAACTAGACAGCCTTCTTCTTCTTGTAGAGATCATACCCCTTGTACGACTCTGATATGGTTGTAAGGGTGAGACGCCAATATATGGATTTACCACAATAACTAAATGCGCACACAAAAGAAGGCACATACACATATGCATGTCTATAATAACGTACTCATTCATATCATAACATCTCGTTTATCAATGGGTTTCACACCCTAAACATCAACGTTGGAAAACTATGCATGAACACTTCAATACATCTTCTAAACATTCATACCTAATCTCATGAGATATCTCCTACCTCGTAAACCTCGTGATGAGTTGATCAGACTCAATTGCCACAGGTATACAGCCACAGGCATGCCCATCGCACACTGTCCAACATTGTGGCACAGTGATAACCTCGTAGATGGGGTCTCATTGTCCAAACCCTGTGCACAATGAAGAACATCTTTGTACGATCTACCCTGATGCCGCAAGGCAATCCCTCGTTTAATCATGGCACGTCTGCCAAATGCATGCAAGAAAACATTTTGTTCTCAACACTTTTCTTTGTGCTATATCTTTATTGTCAAAGCTCTCAAAAGCTTACAACCCATCATCGTTTTAAACATCTAATGCTCTCAAAAGCATCATCATTTTAAAACATGGAAGCTCTCAAAAGCTTATGATTCAACATCATTTGAAACATCTTTACATCTTTTATTAACAACACAGGACCTCAAAGTCCGAGTGCTCAATCACGAAGCCCCTAGACCTTGCAATCAGTCTTAGGTTCGTGGTAGTAGAAAACAACTTAAAACGTTTTAACTTCTTTAAATAAATACCCAGTTTACAACACAACGAACCTTAATACCCCGACGTCTCAGTTATTAAGTTCCATATCTTCGTACATCTTTTTACATCTTTTTACATCTTTTACATCGTTTTACATCATATTACATCTTTTACATCATATTACATCTTTTACATCGTTTTACTGTCTGGAAAAAAACAAATCCAAAATAGGATAACGTCATAAGAACACTAGTACCCCGACATCTCGGTTACTAAGTTCTATATCATCCTTTACGTCATTAAGTAAAACTCATTTACCGAAAATTCTTTCTACTTGAAATTCGTTTATAAAACGTCAATTCATAAAAAAAAATCCACTTTTCCTTTGGAAACACATTTTTTCCAAAATAACGTCAAATCATCAACAACTTCTTTTTACTAAAACTTCAACTCTAATAAATCAATTCAGATTAAATCTCCTCTCAACATAAGTACTGTTGTTTTTAAACTCTCACCGTAAATAATTTCGAAACTTGCCGTCGTTTAGCATTTTCAAAGAAAACGTCTTTAAGTCAAACTTTAACATTTCTTCTAAAATAATTTTCTTATATAATAAATAAGGTCTTTTCAAATATTAATATCACAAAATCACTTTTTATAATATTTCGGAATTTCTTGTGTAAAAATTAGCAGTGCTAAAAAAATTTCACGGTTACGCTCTCACCGTGACTCATAAACTTCTTTTACACTAATAAATCATTAAAATAATAATATTTCTCAAAACTCATTATTTTTCCAAAATCATATTTTCCTCTACTATTATATTCCAACATTCCCCATAAAACGTTGAATATAACTTTCACAGCTTATTAAATCTTTTATCTGCTTAATCGGTTGTGCACTGACCACTGTCAGGCCTCTCAAACAACACTCACAAACAACATTCAACAACATCATCATAATTATATCCCCAGGCAGATCATGCATCATAACAACATAATATACTACTGCAGATAATTAAAAGCAGATCAATCACCGATACACAGATAAACAACACATCGTAAACAACATAAACAATTAATCACAAACCACATATAAATCATATAAGCCACACTAAAAGCAAATAGTTATTGAGAAAATCCCTCAGGTAAGCTCCCCTTACCTCTTGAAGACTCAAACTAACGTTTTCAAACAACCTCCCGATTTAATACGGTTTCCTCCGTCGGCTTTAGGTCAAACCAACCCGATCGATTCCTTCATAACGAATTGCAACCAAAATAAATCAAATCAAACAACAACATACTTAGCTCATGAGGGTTAGGTTTCGGCCAAGGACTGACTTTTAGGGTTCAAAATCCTTAAAATTTCTAATCATGATTAAGTCATAGGTTAATGATCCTAATATACTTAAGGAAATGGATTAGGGCTAAACAACAAAGTTAAGAATCAAAATCATCCTAACCCTCTAAATGGTATATTCAGCCAGCACAAGAACATAGGGTTAGGGTTTTTAGTTTGATAAACCAACTTGGATTTATTAAGCATACATACTAATAGCTTGATTACTAAGATCATTTATGAAAACTTTGAACAAAACTCATCTAGTTCCAAGAACTAGGGTTTCGGCCTTGATGAAATCAATAGGTGAGAGTTTGATTTTTGATCTTCGATATGCTTGGATACAAGAACTATCAAGGTATTTTAAGATTGAATCATGAATCAAGACATGAAAATGAAACAAAACCTATGAACACAACATTGACCTAGGTTCGGCCAAGTCAAGAAATTAGGGAAATAAATTTATCATGATGTTATGCTTCTAGATGATGAAAATAGAGATGATTATAAGATCATATCAATTGGTTTCATGTCAAAAGGATTTTTCTAGAATTAGTTATGAATTTTTGAATCTAGTTCCATGAACTTTGAATCTTATGAAGAACATGATGATCAAAGGCATAAACTCAAGAATCTTGTGAAGAGAGAAGCTTAGAATAGAAATATTATGAGAGAATTGGTCGCGCTGTCGCGCACGCGCCAAAAAGGACGAGCGGGTTTGAAAATGTAGTGTAGGGCGACAACTCGGATGTCGTCTCTCAAGGACTCTTAAAATGTTATTTTCCACAAAAATAAGTTTTTGGGGGATTGGATTGGAGTGCAAATAAGAAACAAGCAAAACAGAGCAATTAAAAATAAGGCAGTTGAAAAGAGATTATCAATTATCAAACAACGATTAATCTACTGTCAAGAATTCCCAACTATCCTTGGTTAATGTAGTCCCAAGCCCTAAGCAGATTCTAATCCCCTTTCAGTTACAGCAACAACTAACAACGTAATTGCTACTATGGATGCAAGTTCCTATTCCCGAAATAACAAACGGGGTTAAGCTCTCATGAACAAACGAACATGAATGAACACACGCGAAATAACAAACGCGATTAAGTATAGGAAAATGACATCACTGAAACAAATCAATACAATACTACACACTCCTGAAATAACAAACAGAAATGTATAATATGGTATTGAAAAGGGAAAAGCAATTAAAATAGGGATTTACAAAACCTCAAGTTTATAGAATTCTCATACAGTAGACTAATCCTAGAACTTAGTTCTCCATAACAAACGAAATTACACAGAGAAAAACGTAAAACTAAACAATGGGGAAGCAAAAGTCCCCTCAAACTGTTCAGAACAACTATTTATACTAATCAGAATTTAAGCTTATTCGCGAGGCGAAGCCTCTCTCGCGATGCGAATCCTGCGAACAGTCTGCAACCTTTGGCATTCTCGCGAGGCGAGACTCTTCAACTTCAAAACTGCCACAACCGTGACCTTCAATACGGGCAAGTCGTGATCGTCTCTGACTTTTCAGGGTTGCAACACTCGCGGGGCGAGACCTTCTTCGCGAGGCGAACCAGAGACTTAGCATTTTCTTGGAACAGTCAGGCTTCGGGGTCGCGTGGCGAACATGTCCTTCGCGGGGCGAATCCCCTGTTCTTTATTTTCTCAACTTCTACTTAACCTGAAAACAAGGAAATAACCATAAGTGTATTATTTTGACTCAAAACTAGCTAAATTAACTTAAAACTACTCTAGAGACTCAAAACCTTGCTTGAGGACAATCTAATCTAATTTGGGTGAAAATAGGATATAATTTGCACAAAACCCTGGTCATACTAGCCACAAAACTAGATGAGCCAGAGGCTTATCAAAATACCCCAAACTTAAACTTTGCTTGTCCCCAAGCAAACTAAGACTCAAAAAACAAAAAGACTCAAGACCTGGCAAGCTTAAAAGATCCAATCAACATTGCACAAATTCAAGCAATACATCAAAACAGTTTTCTTTAATGTTCTCCCCCTTTTCAAACAGAGCAATCCCCACATTCATTTATTCCAAACAATTGAGAATTTCATCATGAAAACAATCATCAATCTAAGCAGGGGATCTAAGTCACACACAAGAGGGAGATCACCAAATCCAAACAACTGCCTTCCTCACAAGGGCATTATTTGTTCACTCAATCACTCAGTTTATGTCAGGCTAACAACTTGCACTCAGTTTCACTTTTCAAGAACACTTCCCAAAAATTTGATTTTCATCTCAAAATGGTTCCCACAGAAAACATGCAAGCAACATCAGAAGGTCTTTTATGGGTTGTAATGGGGCCTGGCTAAGGGAAGGATATACAAAAGGAACTAAGCTGAAGACCCTAGGAACTAAGAGAGCATGAACTATATTTACACTTTGAAATTCACTCAAGTTCCTTTCTTTATTTTTTTCTTTACACTTCTGGGTGGCTACAACCCTTTTTATTTCCAATAGCTTTTCTTTTCTTTTTTTTTCAACATTTGTACACTTTTTCTTTCACAAGCCTTTGGCTCCAACTTTTTTTCTTTTTCTCTTTTTTTTTTTATAAATATTTTTTTCTCAATCCCAACAACATATTACACCTTGCAGCCACCCCAAACTTAATTTCTTGCAACCATTCTAAGATTACATGCCCTCCTAATCCTAAGATCGGGTTAACATGGTTTTCCAGATTTTTGGGCTTATAACATTAGGTTATCAAGAATTAATAGGCTAATCGGCTCAAAGGGGCTAACTAGGGAACATGCATTAGGAATTGTTTTATTCAGGCCAAGTAGCTATTTATAATGAAACTGCCTAAATCATTTGCTACACACATATAATCATGCAAACCAAAAAGAGATTCAATCAAATTCAGAGAAGTGCAACTTGAAAGTGATTTTCACACAATTTAAAACATGTTGGAGGCTCAAAACCTCACCTGGACATTCATGCAAATTGTTTGAAAGAGATACTATCCCTAGTGTGTGCTCCCTATCACCCCAAACCTATCATAAATCGTGCCATCATAATAAAATCCCAAAGTTCAATTTTTAATTTCACATGGGAATCACTTTTCAAAATCAAAAAAATTTCAGCCTAGGGGGAATCATCACATATCAATCATGCAAGCAATCTGTGCAACATCAATCAAAATCTAGCAAACTTGCCAACAAAATACTCAACACACAAATTCTCCTGAGCTTCTCAAATTATTCAGGAGCTTTATTCAAAGAAAAGAAAACTTTATTCGAAGAAAAGAAAAACTACAACTAGTTCCCTCCCCCACACTTAAAACATGCATTGTCCCCAATGAACAACAGAATTATACAATCAGAGTGAGGGAAAGGAAAATAGTACTCCCTGATCAAGTGCAGTGTAAGCGGGAGCTGTCACCTGGATCCCATTCCTTGCAGTCTTGATATATGAGTAAACACTTGACACTTTTGGTGACCGTGCTCAATGCGGCGGACTCATCATCTTCTCTTGGGTCAAAGACGACCGCTTCATCAACAAAGTCCTCCCAATAGAATTTGGCTTCAATCCCTTGAACTATCCATGGTGCAAGATCTATTTCCTCTGGTGGCTTCGCAGGGGGAGGTGGCAGATAGGTAGAGAGGGCCTCCGGTGCTGCTTCATCTTCTTCATGTTTCTCATCCACTGCACTGACAATTTTATCACCTGCTAAACATGCAACAATCTCAGCACAAACCACACTATGGTTAGCGTTAGTACAATCAGGACAAGAAAAAATATCATCACAGCCAGAATTAAGTGAAAAATTAGAAAACAAATTCTCATGGGTGTCCTCAATAGTCTCAGAGATCAGCTCTATGTGGAATACAGAGTGCTCTTCCACTGGATGTTTCATGGCATCAAATATGTTAAACTTTGCAACTATATCCCCAAACTTCATAGACATGGTCCCATCATCCACATCAATGTTAGTCTTAGCTGTCTTCATGAATGGTCGGCCCAGGATGATTGGTGATTTACTGGAATGTGTCTCGCCTGCCATGTCCAGGATGTAGAAGTCAGCTGGGAAGATCAGATCATCAACTTGCACTAGCACATCTTCCACCATTCCCATGGGGCGGGCACTGGTTCTGTTGGCCAACTGAATGGTGATACCTGTATACTTCAAGGGACCAAGATCAAGTTTGTTAAAGATGGAGGTAGGCATGACATTGATTGATGCTCCCAAGTCCAACATGCAGTTTTCAAACTTCTTGTCCCCAATAGTGCATGGGATAGTGAAGGTGCCTGGATCCTTGCACTTCTGTGGCAGTGCCTGAGTAGGGGTGAAAGCAACAACTCTTTCTGGCTTAGACTGGATAAGCGCTGAGACATTTCTTCCCAAATCAACCCTCTCATTATTCCTCATCTTCCTCTTGTTGGTGCATAGGTCCTTGAGAAATTTTGCATACTTGGGCACTTGCTTGATCACATCCAACAGAGGGATATTAACACCTACTTTTCTTAAAACATCAAGAATTTCCTTCTCCTTATCTTCACCACCACTCTTCAAATTTTTCTGTAATCTGTGTGGGAACGGGATTGGTGGTCTGTATACCTTCTCAACTTCAACCTCAATAGGCTCAGGAGTTACTCCAACAGCTGCTTCATCTTTTTCAGAGGTGGCCTCAACAACTTTTCCAGACCTAAGAGATATGGCACTCACATTGGGGTTGGAGGCATTAGGATTTATCACTGGCTGTGCTGGCAGCTGGGTTGTTCTTTGACCTTGCGGTGTGCTATTCATGGATGTGGCCATCTGCCCAATCTGTGTCTCTAAATTTTTAATGCTGGCATTTGTTTTTTCTTTGAAACCGTGCTGTGAGGCCTGAATCTGTCCCATTTGCTGTTGAAACTGTAGATTTTGTGCAGCCATTTTATTGAGCATGTCATCTACTGAAGGTCCGGAGGGTGCTGAAGTAGTCACTGGAGGAGGATTCTGAGGTGCCATCGGCTGTTGGGATGAGTTCCCATACCGCAGATTAGGATGATTACTTCAGTTGGGATGGTACCTATTTGTTGAGAGATCTGGAATGCTATATCTGTTCTGGTTATTGCCCTGATTATACGGATGGACTGCAAAGGCTTGAGGTGATTCAGTAACTGATCCTCCTTGCAAAATGGGGCATGCTTCATATGGGTGCTCAGGAGAACTGCACATGCCACACAACACCGCAGGCTGAACCCTATCCATTACCAATTTCTCTACCAAAGAAGTGAGCCTATCAATTCTATCATCACGGTCATGGCTGGAAGAGGAAGTGCGGACCTCATGTACACCTCTAGTCTCAACAGAATTTCTTCTGGTCGTGAATTCTTGGGAATTCGGTGACATGTTCTCAATGAGTTGCTTGGCGTGAGATGGAGTCTTGTCAACCAATGCTCCCCACTAGCAAAGCATCCAAAATATTCCTATCCATCTATTTGCAATCCTTCATAAAAATATTGGATGAGAAGCTGTTCAGAAATTTGATGCTGGGGGCAACTGGATGTCAACTGCTTGAACCTCTCCCAATACTCAGCTAGCGACTCATTTCCTTGCCTTATTCCACAGATTTCTTTTCTTATTGTAGCGGCTCTGGAGGCAGGAAAATATTTCTCTAGGAAGAGCTTCTTCAAGTCGTTCCATGTGGTAATGGAATTCGGCGCAAGGTATAATAGCCAATCTTTTGCAGCTCCCTAGAGTGAGAATGGAAAAGCCTTCAACTTGATATGATCCTCAGTTACTCCTTCTGGCCTCTAAGTTGTGGAGCAGACAACTTGGAATTCCTTCAAGTGCTTGTGTGGATCTTCACCTGCAAGACCATTAAATCTTGGCAACAAATGGATTAGCCCAGATTTTAACTCAAAAGGAGTGTCAGCACCAGGATAAGCAATGCACAAACCATTGTAATTCACATCAGGGGCAGCAAGCTGCCTCAAAGTCCTTTGGTCTCCCATGTTTTCAAAAACAGACTTGGAATTAGAATCACTACTAGAGCTAGCCCGAAATTCTCTACGGAGTGTATGCAATGTTCTTTCTATCTCAGGATCAAATTCACACAGTTCAGGGCAGTTAGATCTAGTAGCCAGACTAATTCAAAACAAAAACAAAAATAAAAGAGAAAAAAAAAACAGAAAATAAAATGCGAAAATAACAAAACAAGAGTCCCCGGCAACGGCGCCAATTTTTGGTCGCGCTGTCGTGCACGCGCCAAAAAGGACGAGCGGGTTTGAAAATGTAGTGTAGGGCGACAACTCGGATGTCGTCTCTCAAGGACTCTTAAAATGTTATTTTCCACAAAAATAAGTTTTGGGGGGGTTTGGATTGGAGTGCAAATAAGAAACAAGCAAAACAGAGCAATTAAAAACAAGGCAGTTGAAAAGAGATTATCAATTATCAAACAACGATTAATCTACTGTCAAGAATTCCCAACTATCCTTGGTTAATGTAGTCCCAAGCCCTAAGCAGATTCTAATCCCCTTTCAGTTACAGCAACAACTAACAACGTAATTGCTACTATGGATGCAAGTTCCTATTCCTGAAATAACAAACGGGGTTAAGCTCTCATGAACAAACGAACATGAATGAACACACGCGAAATAACAAACGCGATTAAGTATAGGAAAATGACATCACTGAAACAAATCAATACAATACTACACACTCCTGAAATAACAAACAGAAATGTATAATATGGTATTGAAAAGGGAAAAGCAATTAAAATAGGGATTTACAAAACCTCAAGTTTATAGAATTCTCATACAGTAGACTAATCCTAGAACTTAGTTCTCCATAACAAACGAAATTACACAGAGAAAAACGTAAAACTAAACAATGGGGAAGCAAAAGTCCCCTCAAACTGTTCATAACAGCTATTTATGCTAATCACAATTTAAGCTTATTCGCGAGGCGAAGCCTCTCTCGCGACGCGAATCCTGCGAACAGTCTGTAACCTTTGGCATTCTCGCGAGGCGAGACTCTTCAACTTCAAAACTGCCACAGCCGTGACCTTCAATACGGGCAAGCCGTGATCGTCTCTGACTTTTCAGGGTTGCAACACTCGTGGAGCGAGACCTTCTTCGCGAGGCGAACCAGAGACTTAGCATTTTCTTGGAACAGTCAGGCTTCGGGGTCGCGTGGCGAGCATGTCCTTCGCGGGGCGAATCCCCTGTTCTTTATTTTCTCAACTTCTACTTAACCTGAAAACAAGGAAATAACCATAAGTGTATTATTTTGACTCAAAACTAGCTAAATTAACTTAAAACTACTCTAGAGACTCAAAACCTTGCTTGAGGACAATCTAATCTAATTTGGGTGAAAATAGGATATAATTTGCACAAAACCCTGGTCATACTAGCCACAAAACTTGATGAGCCAGAGGCTTATCAAGAATACCTCTTGATGATCAAAGAAAAGGATGATCTTGATGATGTTCTTCACAAATTTCTCATGGTGTTCTTGAGAAACTCAGAGAAGAAGATGAACATGATGAGGGTTTAGAATAGTTTTAGTAATTTGGGTATATCTCTCAACTTTATGTCGTTGGAAAGAAGAGAGAAAGATGAACAACATTCATGTTGGAAGTGATGAGTGTGATTTTACCTCATTCTCCATGTACATTTCTGCATGCATTTGCATATAGTTAGGCCATTTTAGTTTGATTTTGTTTAGTTTTTCCTTTGGAACGGATAAGGTGGTCTTGTGTGTTGTTTTGCAGGAATTCATGATTAAATGCCCAAGAATTAGCCATGTTGAAGCTGGGATGATTTAGAGCCTTAAAAGTGAAGAAAATAAGCCAAACAGAGCCCATCACGGCCTAGCCGTGATGCCCATCACGGCCATGATCGAGCAAAACTGAAAAGGCAGAAAGGCTGAAGTCAGAGTCTGTCACGGCCTAGCCGTGATGTACATCACGGCCGTGACCCAAAACCACCACAATTCAGAATCCATCACGGCTTGGCCGTGATGGAGATCATGGCCATGAAATAGAGTCTCGCGACGCGATTATGGGCTCGCCACGTGAGAGACTGAAAAATGCCAAAAGTGCCAGAAACAGAATCCGTCACGGCCTGGCCGTGATGGCTGTCACGGCCGTGACGGGCCACGAGTTATAAAAGAACCTCTGGGCAGAACAGAAGGGGCATTCAGAAAACCCTAAAAATACACTCTTGGCTGCTGTGGCTGCTGTGCAACCTTCCATGGAGCTCCTTCCTTCCTTCATCTCTGTATCATTTCTTTTGTCTTTGTCTTTGATTATGTGTAGCTAAACTCCCCCTTGTTGGGGTTAGATTATGGCTTCTCTGAACTTGGCTGTAATATGATGTGATTGCAATACAATTTCCTTTTTCTTTATGAGTATTTGATTCCATGCTTAATGCTTTCTTAGGCTTGATCATCCTAGGAATGATATGTTGCTTTAATAGACAACTGAAAGGTTGATGTTAGGGCATGCTCATGAATCAAATGCCAAGTAGTTCATGAACCTAGACATAGGTCTTGGGGTGCTTGCAATCTTATGAATCTTGATTCTTAATGCAATTTCTCATGTTAATCCACCTAAGACATTAGGGTTTAATTTGGGATTTTAGGCTCATTCCACCTAAGACATTAGGGTTTGAGTAATAGAGAAGATTCGATTGTCATAAATGATTTAGGAATTGTGTTAATTATCATTTCATAGCAACCAAGGGAGGATTAGTCTAGTCTAACCCTAACATTTCTATCCATTTGTTGTTCATATTTCTGTTCGCCTATCAACTATTTGATAAAATTCCTAAAAGAACAAAAAAAAACATTTTATTCTTGTTTGATTTGTTATATGTCAGAGCTACCTTCATTCCAAACTTGATCGCCTAGATAGTAGTTCAATTTGCGAAGTGGTAATTGACCACGATCCCCGGCAACATTTGTTAACGGGCTCAACTGGAATTCAAGAAGTATGATTGAAGCGGCTGCAGGAGGATCATTGAGTCAAAAGACACCTGAAGAGGCGAAAAACTTGATTGAAACTATGGCTAATAATGATTATCAAATGCCTAGTTCTCGATCATTGGTCAAGAGAGGTGTGTTGGAGCTTGATGAAATTGGCGCTCTTAAGGCGCAAATGGCTATTCTTACCAAGCAATTGGGGTCCGTTCAACTGCAGAATTCTCAACTACAAGCTGTCCAAGTTCAACCTACCTCAGTGTGTGATTTCTGTGGAGGTAACCATGCAAATGGAAATTGTGAGATTAATGTGGTTGGAAGTTCTGGACAAGAAGAGGTGAACTACATGGGGAATCAAGGGCCCAAGAATGATCCTTACTCTAACACCTACAATCCGGGGTGGCGTAGCCATCCTAACTTTGGTTGGAAACAAGGGCAAGGATCAAGTTCTCAAGCAAAGCCCTCTCAAGAGAAATCAAGCAACTTAGAGAATATTCTAGGCCAGTTCATGCAAGCGACCCAAGCCAATTTTCAAGCAACTCAAGAGACTATGAAGAATCAAAATGCCTCCATCAAAAATCTTGAGCACCAAATAGGCCAACTGGCGAAGCAAATGGCGGAAAGACCCCAAGGACAATTGCCGGGAGACACCGAGAAAAATCCAAGAGAGGATTGCAAGGCAATTGCTACAAGAAGTGGAAGGGTAGTAGGGCCACAAGAAAAGAGCGAAGAGAAGGAAGAAAAGATGGTTAGTGATGAGGTGATTGTTGAAGATGTGACCAATGAAGAACCCGAGACTTCCCAAGCCACTACCTCTAGTCCCATTGTTGTTGAAGCTGAAAAACCACAGAGGGAGAAATTGGTTGATGAAGAATTTGCAACAAAGAAGACTAGAAGACAAATTCTGGAAGAGGTTGATAATCCCAAAGAGCTGCCCCCATATTTCAAAATCCCGTACCCCCAACGGTTGAAGAAGGAGGCAAAAGACCAACAATTTTCTAAGTTCCTGGATGTATTCAAAAAGCTACAAATCAACATCCCTTTTGCCGAAGCTCTCCAACAGATGCCTTCCTACGCCAAATTCATGAAAGAGATTCTTACGAACAAGAGGAGGTGGAAAGAGGAGACAGTTATGCTTACTGAAGAGTGCAGTGCTATACTTCAAAGGAAGCTACCAGTAAAGATGAAGGATCCGGGTAGCTTCACTATCCCATGCACTATTGGTCATCTGAACATCGGGAGAGCGTTGTGCGATCTAGGCGCAAGTATCAACCTTATGTCGCTCTCCATTTTCAAGAAGCTAGGAATTGGTGAGGTAAAACCAACAGGGATTTCTCTTCAACTGGCGGATCGCTCCATTACATATCCCTATGGTGTAGTGGAGGATTTGTTGGTGAAGGTAGATAAATTTATCTTTCCAGCAGATTTTGTGGTGTTGGATATAGCTGAAGATGGTGATACTCCACTGATACTTGGAAGACCATTCCTAGCAACAGGTAGAGCCTTGATCGATTTCAATCAAGGGGAATTGGTGCTTCGAGTTCAAGACGAAAAGGTCACTTTTAATGTGTTTGAAGCAATGAGGCACCCAAGCGACAAGGACACATGCATGAGTGTGGACCTCATTGATTCATTATCTGACAAGAGTGTGCACCAAAAGTTTGAAGATTCATTGGAAGCAGCTCTAATGGTGGAGGATGTAGAAGAAGAGGTATGTGCAGAAGAAGTTGATTTCATGGTTAAATCCCTTGAAGCTTGTCTGGTGGTGAATAATGTTGAAGACAGAGTTGTGGAAAATGTGAGGATTGAAGACAAGGGTGAACCATCTGTGCTAGAGTTGAAAGAACTTACATCCCATCTCCATTATGCTTTCCTTGGGATAAATTCTGCATTCCCAGTTATCATTAGTAGTGAACCGAACTCTCTGAAGGAAGAGAAACTGTTAAGGGTGCTCAGGGAGCACAAATCTGCAATTGGGTGGTCTATATCCGACTTGAAGGGGAGAAGTCCCTCATTCTGTATGCACAAGATCCTCTTGGAGGAAAATTTCAAGCCGGTTAGACAACCCCAAAGAAGACTCAACCCGAATATGAAAGAAGTTGTGCGGAAGGAGGTTGTTAAGCTGTTGGATGCGGGAATAATCTATCCAATCTCCGATAGTCCATGGGTGAGTCCGGTCCAAGTTGTTCCCAAGAAAGGGGGGATAACGGTGGTGGCAAATGATAAAAATGAGCTCATCCCCTCAAGGACCGTTTCTGGATGGAGGGTGTGCATTGATTACAGAAGACTGAATGAAGCCATCAGAAAAGATCACTTTCCATTGCCCTTCATTGATCAGATGTTAAAGAGGTTGGCGGGTCATGCTTTTTATTGCTTCCTGGATGGATACTCAGGGTATAACCAGATTGTGGTTGACCCTCAGGACCAAGAGAAGACCGCTTTCACTTGCCCCTATGGCGTCTATGCATACCGGAGGATGCCATTCGGGTTGTGTAATGCACCCGCTACTTTTCAAAGGTGCATGCTTTCTATCTTCTCTGACATGACTGAAAAATTCATAGAGGTATTTATGGATGATTTTTCTGTGTTTGGTGATTCTTTCGATAATTGCCTGAATAATCTTGCATGTGTTCTAAAAAGATGCCAAGAAACTAACCTTGTTTTAAATTGGGAAAAATGCCATTTCATGGTTAGGGAAGGTATAGTTCTTGGTCATAAAATTTCATCACGGGGGATGGAAGTTGATAAAGCAAAAATTGAAGTGATTGAAAAACTTCCCCCTCCCATAAATGTGAAAGGTGTTAGAAGCTTCCTAGGGCATGCGGGTTTCTATAGGAGGTTTATAAAAGATTTTTCAAAGATTGTGAAACCCTTATGCAAGCTTTTGGTAGTTGATACTCCTTTTATATTTGATGATGATTGCATGCATGCTTTCAAACTTTTGAAAGAAAAACTCACCACCGCACCGGTCATTGCACCTCCAGATTGGAGTTTACCATTTGAGCTAATGTGTGATGCAAGTGACTATGCGGTGGGAACCATTTTGGGACAAAGAAAAAATAAAGTGTTGCATGTCATTTACTATGCCAGTTGTGTGCTTAATGATGCTCAATTGAATTACACCACGACTGAAAAGGAATTGCTTGCTGTGGTATTTGCATTTGATAAATTTAGATCCTACTTGATTGGCTCTAAAACTACTGTCTACACTGATCATTCTGCTTTGAAGCATCTTATGACTAAACAGGATGCCAAGCCACGACTCATTAGGTGGATACTACTGCTCCAAGAGTTTGATTTGGAAATAAAGGATAAGAAAGGGGTGGAGAATGTGGTAGCCGACCATTTGTCTAGGCTTCCACAAGCAGATGTTCAAGCAGAAGCTGAGTTGCCAATTCAAGAGGAATTCCCAGATGAGCAGTTGTTTGTGGTGCAAGTGGCACCTTGGTTTGCGGACATTGCAAATTACAAGGCCGCCAACAAGATTCCGAAGGACTTCAATGCACAACAAAGGAAGAAGCTCATCCATGATGCCAAGTACTATGTATGGGATGAGCCTTACCTTTTCAAGAGAGGTTCGGATGGAATTCTGAGAAGATGCATTCCGGAAGAAGAGATTAATGGGGTGTTGACTCATTGCCACAACTCACCCTATGGAGGACACTTTGGTGGTGAGAGAACCGCCATGAAGATCTTGCAAAGCGGGTTATTTTGGCCCACTATTTTCAAAGACTCCAGAGCTTGGGTGATGAAGTGTGATAAGTGTCAGAGAACCGGGAGCATATCCAAGAGAAATAAGATGCCATTGAAGGGTATACTAGAGGTGGAGCTCTTTGATGTATGGGGGATCGACTTCATGGGTCCTTTCCCATCATCATACAACAACAATTACATTCTTGTTGCGGTGGATTATGTGAGCAAGTGGGTGGAAGCTGTTCCAACTGTGAAGGATGATGCAAAAGCTGTGATTAGTTTTGTAAGGAAGAATATCTTTACCCGATTTGGGACCCCTAGAGCCATTATTAGTGATGGGGGTACCCACTTTTGCAACAAGGAGTTCAATGCAGTGCTTGCCAAGTTTGGGGTGAACCATAAAGTTGCCACACCATACCACCCCCAAACCAGTGGGCAAGTGGAGTTGTCCAATCGGGAATTGAAGAGGATTTTGGAGAAAACTGTAAACAATGCTAGGAAGGATTGGGCAAAGAAATTGGATGATGCACTTTGGGCCTATCGGACTGCATACAAAACACCTATTGGTATGTCACCTTACCAGTTAGTGTTTGGAAAATCATGCCACCTCCTGGTAGAGCTCCAACATCGTGCTTTCTGGGCAGTGAAGGCCCTGAACTTTGATACTAAGCTAGCCATGGATAAGAGACTGCTTCAATTGAATGAGTTGGATGAATTCCGACTCTTGGCTTATGAGAGTACAAGGATTTACAAGGAAAGAACAAAATTCTGGCATGACAAGTACATTCTTCCCAAGCAATTTGAAGAAGGCCAGTCAGTTTTGCTGTTTAACTCAAGACTCAAACTCTTTCCGGGCAAGTTGAGATCAAGATGGTCAGGCCCATTCTATGTCAAGTCAGTTTCTCCATTTGGTTCAGTTGAATTGGAAGACCCATCATCCGGAGATACTTTCACTGTTAATAGGCAAAGGCTCAAGCACTACCTTGGAGGAGACTTTGATCGTCAAGCAGTTTCCGTCCATCTTAAAGCACCATCTTAGAGATCATCCGTCAAGCTAGTGACGTTAAAGAAGTGCTTCTTGGGAGGCAACCCAAGTTTTCTTTTCCTTTTCTCTTTTGTTTTTGATTTTCATCTCTTGAATAATCTGAGAAGATCAAGAGATTTGTTAATAGTTTTGTTAAGTGCTTTCAGATTTTGGAGGAAGAAGGAGAAAAAGGGCAGGGAGAAACAAAGCCATAAAACATGTGATCCAAGCACCGCTACCACCCTGGTGAGTTGTTCCATTTTCACCCCACTCCAACTTGATTATTTACATTGGGGACAATGTAAGTTTTTAAGCTTGGGGTAGGGGTATTTTTGTAAATTTTTGAAATGTTGCATTGTTCATATTGCATTCATCTAGGCATAGTTTTGCATGATCGCATGATTCGGTTACCCTGATTAGATTGAGCATCTGATTGTGAGAACTGAGTGCCAATTTATTTGTGATAGTGAATTTTTGAACCCTGATTTTTCTATTCTTGTGATATGGCTTCAAATAAATATTCTTGAGATGGTCTTGGATAGTTGATGATTAGCATGTGGTTCTATAGACTTGTGTTCCTCACTGATTTTTGAACTGATAAATGTGAGATTTTGAGCCAAAGGGGTATTCACTAAATCTACCCCATTTCTTTGTGTTAGAGTGTTATTCCTCTTGGATTGTTTTCTCTAGAACTTGACTTGAAACCATTTTGAAGCTTAAAAATTTTTTGAAAACATTTTTGAAAATGATTGAGGCAATAGGTATTTTTCTGGCCTTCTGAGCTTTGATTGTTGAAATGCTACCCCTTAGTTGCCCAATTTTGAGCCTGAATGAATAACATGCTTTTCTTGGTACCCTGAAATGTTTTGATAAATATGCTTGATAAGGGACCTTCTAAAGTATTACAAAAAGGGTGAAAAAGGTAGTTAAAAGTTTGGGAAAAGAATCAAAAACAAATAATTCTCTTGAGTTGAAAAATCTCCCCTTCTCTAAGAAAAAGACAAAGAAAAAAAAAGAGAAAAAGCAAAATATATAGAGAAGGGAATGAAAAAGAAAAAGAAAGAAAAGAAAGGTGAAAAATTAAATCGAAAATCCAAGAAGGTATTTTAGAAGGTGTCTTGTGTTGAAATGTGTGATACTTGGTTTAGCCTTTTGAAATTTCCTTTTCTTGTTATCCCCACCTAACGATTAATCCCATGGCCAGATTACAACCAAGTAAAAGACCTCTTGATTCTTAATTGTTTTCATTAATAAAGTAGAGATTTGGTTGATAGTCAAGCCTATGGTTGAGGAAAATTGAGCGAATTGTCTTATTCCCCAAAACACTTGAGTGAGGTAGAAAGAGATCCAAGCAAATGAACAAGCTTGGGGTGACCTTCAAGTGAGCAAGAGTGCCCGAATTAGTGAGAATATGAGTATAGGAAACCTAAGCCCCTAATTGGACTTGAATTGATTGTCTCTTGCTGTATTAATTGAATGCCTGTTACTTGGATCATTTTACTCGGGTTCTTAGTTCACTATCACTGCTCTGTTTGTTTGCATCTTCTGGCCTTGGTTTTTGCTTGAGGACAAGCAAAGTCTTAAGCTTGGGGTGATTTGATGAGTGTGATTTCACCTCATTCTCCATGTACATTTCTGCATGCATTTGCATATAGTTAGGCCATTTTAGTTTGATTTTGTTTAGTTTTTCCTTTGGAACGGATAAGGTGGTCTTGTGTGTTGTTTTGCAGGAATTCATGATTAAATGCCCAAGAATTAGCCATGTTGAAGCTGGGATGATTTAGAGCCTTAAAAGTGAAGAAAATAAGCCAAACAGAGCCCATCACGGCCTAGCCGTGATGCCCATCACGGCCTAGCCGTGATGCCCATCACGGCCATGATCGAGCAAAACTGAAAAGGCAGAAAGGCTGAAGTCAGAGTCTGTCACGGCCTAGCCGTGATGTACATCACGGCCGTGACCCAAAACCACCACAAGTCAGAATCCATCACGGCTTGGCCGTGATGGAGATCACGGCCATGAAATAGAGGCTCGCGACGCGAGCATGGGCTCGCCACGCGAGAGACTGAAAAATGCCAGAAGTGCCAGAAACAGAATCCGTCACGGCCTGGCCGTGATGGCTGTCACGGCCGTGACGGGCCACGAGTTATAAAAGAACCTCTGGGCAGAACAGAAGAGGCATTCAGAAAACCCTAAAAATACACTCTTGGCTGCTGTGGCTGCTGTGCAACCTTCCATGGAGCTCCTTCCTTCCTTCATCTCTGTATCATTTCTTTTGTCTTTGTCTTTGATTATGTGTAGCTAAACTCCCCCTTGTTGGGGTTAGATTATGGCTTCTCTGAACTTGGCTGTAATATGATGTGATTGCAATACAATTTCCTTTTTCTTTATGAGTATTTGATTCCATGCTTAATGCTTTCTTAGGCTTGATCATCCTAGGAATGATATGTTGCTTTAATAGACAACTGAAAGGTTGATGTTAGGGCATGCTCATGAATCAAATGCCAAGTAGTTCATGAACCTAGACATAGGTCTTGGGGTGCTTGCAATCTTATGAATCTTGATTCTTAATGCAATTTCTCATGTTAATCCACCTAAGACATTAGGGTTTAATTTGGGATTTTAGGCTCATTCCACCTAAGACATTAGAGTTTGAGTAATAGAGAAGATTCGATTGTCATAAATGATTTAGGAATTGTGTTAATTATCATTTCATAGCAACCAAGGGAGGATTAGTCTAGTCTAACCCTAACATTTCTATCCATTTGTTGTTCATATTTCTGTTCGCCTATCAACTATTTGATAAAATTCCTAAAAGAACAAAAAAAAACATTTTATTCTTGTTTGATTTGTTATATGTCAGAGCAACCTTCATTCCAAACTTGATCGCCTAGATAGTAGTTCAATTTGCGAAGTGGTAATTGACCACGATCCCTGAGAACGATACCCGGTCCTCACCGGTTTATTACTTGAAACGATTCGGTACACTTGCCGAGTTCGTGTCAGGAAGTTTTCCGTGATTCAGAGCAGAAATTGGTCAGAATTTCGTGGCAGTTTCGGGTGATTGATGAGAGAATGACTTTGCCTTATAACTCATCCACTTAACATAAATGTCATTTATGGCTTAGGAAAAGTGATGTCCAAGTGCTTGGAATTGAGTAAGGAGCCGTGTAGTTTGGGTTGGATTTGGTCAAAGTTCTCAATGGCATTGACTTGTAATTGTCATAAAAAGACAAGGGTAAAATGGTCATTTCATAGCAAAAATTCCCTTTGCCATAAATGCGCCATTATGACCATTATGTCACGGATAAGCTTGTCATAAATGCTCGTCAAGTTGATCAAATCCATCATCTCAGATCCGTTGCCGACTTCAGGTTTAATCTGGCGCAAGCTTTTCCTAGAGATAATCTCGACGTATACGCCTGCAACAAATATAATATTTTAATTTTTTACCAAAATTTTCAAAACTTCCAGTATCATAGAAAATACAATAAAAACATTTTTCATCTCGTTCACTAATTAAAATTAGGTCTTCTGAGCAGTAAACTTTTACTGTCAGTGAAAACACAGAAAACGGCAGACCGGCTTCCGTCTGAATTTTCAACCAAAAACTTCCCCGTAACCTTATGAAAATAAGTATAACAAGGAAATGACCTTGGTTTATCCAAAATCATTTTCTAAGTCTTGGATAAAAATATATATGTTTATATATTTATTACCGATATTACGAAGCAGCGAAAATCGGGGTGTTACAAGAAAACTATGACTTTTTAAGCTTAAAAATGACGACATATTTTTGCTTCCAATATCTATGGGACATCATAGAAGATGGATTTACTACTCCTTAGGATACTTCAACTCTTACTACAACTCAAAGGAAATAGTTGATGGAAAATAAGCAAAAAGATTCGAAGGCGTTATTTATTTTGCAACAAGCGGCGACCGACACTATATTTCCAAGAATTATGGGAGCAACTAGTTCTAAGGAAGCGTGGAGTACCCTAAAGGAGGAGTTTCACAGCAGCGACAAGGTACACACCATTAAACTTCAAACTCTAAGACGAGAGTTTGAATTAATTAAAATGAAGGAGTTTGAGACCATAAAAGACTATTATTCCAAGATAAAAGAAATAGTAAATCAAATGAAGGCCTATGGAGAAAATATTATTGACAAGATAATTGTCGAGAAAATTCTAATTTATATTCCCCAAAGGTATAATGCAATCGTAACAACAATTGAGCAAACCAAATATCTGTCTACCTTGATGGTGACAGAACTAATAAGCTCTCTTGAAGCCTATCAGCAAAGATTGAGTAGGCATGATGAAAGTTCAGTTGAAAATGCCTTTCAATCAAAGCTCAAACTACGGTCTCAGAGTTAAGGATGCGAAGATAAAAATAATAATGGTGCAAGAAGTTTTAGAAGCAAAGAAAATTCTAGAGGTTTCTCTAGAAGCAATAAATATCCTCCATACGGTATCTGTAAGAGGACAAATCATGCTGAAAAGACTGTCGTTACCGTGGAAAGGCACAATGTCGACACTGCAAGAGATTTGGAAACGTGGAGAAGAACTGCTACAGCAAGAATAAACATCAAGCAATTTTTGTCGAAGATCAAGACTATGAGCAGCATCAACATGATCGTGAGCAACATATTTTCTATGCTACCCAAGACTCTAGTGATGAAATGGGTGGAAACTGGTACTCGGATAGCGGTTGCAGCAATCACATGGCAAAAGATGGGAGCATCTTCAAGGATATTGATGACTCTGTCAAAGTTAAAGTTCGACTAGGAAACGATGTTGTCGTGGAATCGAAAGGCAAAGGAACTGTTATGGTGGAGACGAAGAAAGGCACGCTATTTATTAAAGATGTCTTACTGGTTCCCAATCTTAAAGAAAACCTCTTGAGCATTGGTCAAATGGTGGAGAAAGGCTACGCTCTCCACTTTGAAAGAGACACATGCACGATATATGACAACAAAAACAAAAGGCAGGAGATAGCTCAAGTTAAAATGGAGAAAAGAAACAAAAGTTTTCCAATAAGCTTCAAATATACCACTAACATTGCCATGAAAGTGCAAGTTGATGATTCATGGCTATGGCATCGGAGATTTGGCCACTTCAATACTCATGCCTTGAAGCTTCTATATAAGAAAGGTATGATGAGAGATCTTCCATGCCTCAAAGAAAACAACGAAGCATGCAAAGGATGTCTGCTTGGCAAGCAACATAGGCTACCTTTCTCAACTAACATATCATGGAGAGCAAAAGACTTACCGGAGCTTGTTCGTACAGACGTCTATGGACCAATGAGGATGCCATCACTTACTAACAACAGGTATTTCATCCTTTTCATTGATTATTTTTCTAGAATGACATGGGTCTACTTTATTAGAGAAAAATCAGAATTTTTTGGAGTATTCAAAAAGTTTAAGGCCCTTGTCGAGAAGAAAAGTGGAAAACATATAAAAGTACTCAGAAGTGATCGTAGCAAGGAGTACAACTCTCACGAGTTTGACAAGTTCTGCGAAGACGAAGGCGTTGAGCGTCAGCTTACAGTTGCATACACTCCGCAACAAAATGGATTGTCTGAAAGAAAAAATTGCACTGTCATGGAGATAGCGAGATCGATGCTAAAGGAGAAAGGTCTACCAAATACTTTCTAAGCTGAAGTACTTTACACTGCTGTTTATATTCTCAACAGGTGTCCAACAAAGGCAGTTCGAGATAAAACTCCTATAGAAGCTTGGAGCGGAAGAAAGCCATCAACCAAACATTTAAGAGTCTTTGGATCCATTTGCTACATTCATGTTCCGGATGTAAAGAGACACAAGCTAGAAGATAAGACAGTACGAGGAATCTTCTTAGGATATAGCACACAGTCAAAAGGCTACCGTGTTTACAATTTGGAAACAAAGAAGCTCACCATCAGCCGAGACGTTGAGGTTGATGAAAATGCTGCTTGAAATTGGGATGAAGAAAAAGTTGTCAAAAGTAACATCTGCACACCAATGCAGCAATCCTAAGAAACTGAAGAAGTTGAAGAAGAAACAGTAGAAGAACCAAGTATGCCTCCTTCACCTCCACAAGAACAAACTTCTTCACCAGAATCTACTCCGAGAAGAGTAAGATCTTTGGTGGATATATACAAAACTTGCAACTTGGCCATACTGGAACCTGAAAGCTTTGAAGCAGCATCAAAGCAAGAAGTATGGGTCAAGGCAATGGAGGAAGAAATAAAAATGATCGAGAAAAATAAAAATGATCGAGAAAAATAACACAAGGGAGTTAGTAGATTGTCCCAAAGATAAAGACATCATCGGGGTTAAATGGGTGTATTTAACAAAACTCAATCCTGATGACACCATATAAAAGCACAAGGCAAGAATAGTTGCCAAGGGCTACTCACAACAGCCAGGAATCGACTACAATGAGATATTTTCCCCCGTTGCTCGTCTAGATACAATAAGAGCTTTAATAGCTCTGACCGCACAAAAGGAGTGGAAGATTTATCAACTATTGAAGTTGACACAGGAAAACACAAGAAGGGGGGTTGAATTGTGTTTGTTAATAATTTTCAAAAAACAACCTTTAAAACTATTTTTGCACACAAGAAGATTAAAACAGAGGCAAGAACACAAAAATAGATCTTTTAAAAGCTTTAACAAAAGGAATATCAAAACCCTTCAGTCAGTAAAAACGAATAAAACTGAAAGAGTTTAGAGATAGAAGATCCACTCAAAGGATTTTATCATGGTTCACTCTCTTCCAACCAAGAGCTATGTCCAATCCCTTCGACTTGAAGGTTTTATCCACTATTTCTCCAAATAGATTACAACCAAGTATTCAACACCTCTCCAGGCTTACAAGTATTCCTTTCTTACCAAGCCTCGCCAGGCTCTAATTCTAACAAAGAGATTTAACTTATGATCTTCTTAACTCACTGTGTGTGAGGATATGAAAGTTTAAGATCATATAAATATTTTCACAATATTCAAACTTAAGATACAAACTTTTGGTTATGAAAGAATAAAAGAATAAGAGCTTCTTTTCTCAAGAATTGTATTGACAGTGGTTGGGCTTACAAAAGTTGTTCTTCAGTATCTGAGGTCTTGTATTTATAGAGACCTTCTTCTTCACTTGTATTTCCTTAACGGTTATTTTGAATAATCCCGTTTAGAGATAGCATTGAATGCATGATATCTGTTGTGACTGATAGCTTGATTGTGGCCTTTGCGAAATGTACTCTTGGTTATCAAGGTAGCATGAAATGGAGGCTCACTTCTCTGATCATTGCAACTTGAAAACTGTTGTTCCTCTTTTGTGTACAATTCATCTTTTTCCAGTCATAAAGTTGTCATTGTACAGATCGTGTTGCAATTTGCAATGTACTAATCTGCTTTTTGTATTTCTTTGATGGTATTATGTTTCTTTTACAACAAGGTAAAACATTAAAGCAAATGAAACAAAAGTGAAGAACAAATATTCTATTGAAATAAATTCAATCATTTGAAATAAATCTGAGAGAACTGTATTGCATTTAATTACACATGAGATAGAGCTCTACTCAGAAACTCCGTCTACTCAATTATTTGTGATACTAGGTTTGGTTGTTCTTTCATAAGGCTCGTCTGATGACGTGACATACAGAGCTCATCTATCAAGTCTTTGGACTAGCTATTCCTCAGTGAGTTATCATAATCTCTGTCTGGTGACGTGGCACTTAGAGCTCGTCTACTTGATTATTTTATCTTTCAGTTCATTCAATTCTACCAATTATTCTCGTCTGCTGACATGGCAAGCTAGACACGTCTACTTAGAAAGTTTAAGGCTCGTCTATTCAAATTCTTGTTTACTCAAACAAAATAAAGATTAAAGAATTTCCACATGTTTTTGAACAGCTTGTCTACTCGATTGGACGCGAATTCACTTACTCATTTCAAGAAGATCTTTATATAAAATATGACTTTTATAAATTCAAGTTATCCCGCAGAACTAAATAAACTTGTTAGATACCAATTAACACTTTGCAAAGCAAATTTAATCCTTTTGTTAACATAAAAACTTAGAGATTAATTAAATCCAAATCACTTTGGTTCCAACAATCTCCCCCTTTTTGATGATGACAAAAGCTAATTAAATTTGAGTATCCAAGTCTAAGAGAGCTTACAAAGCTCTCCCTAAGACAAAGCATTCAAACATTTTATATTATGTCGGGATTGTATCAGAGCAATTACTTATCATATCAAACAGAGATGAACATGTAGACTTAGAATATATCAGAGTAATAAAATAATTCACAGTAAACAATTATCAGAGCAATCAAATAAGCAGACATAGAATATTTAAAGATAAAGCAGAGACATGCATGTGCAGATAGACATATGCTTTTCAAAAACTGACTTTTCTTATTAAATTAATTCTCTTCTTTTCTCCCCCTTTTTTGTCATCAGACAAAAAGGTAAAGGAGTTGGAACATCATTGTTTGTAAAAAGAAAAGAATAAGCTAAGAGGAGGGTGGAGGTGGAGGAGGAGGGTTTTGTTTTTGGTTTGGGTTTGGTGGATGAGAAGGAATCTGTGTAGGTAAATTCTGGCTTTGCTGAAAACTGAGCATGATGCTCATCATTTGATTTATCATATGATTTGTGGGGACCAGAGCTTCAGCAACCTGTTCTCTGACTTGATCTTTCACTTCTGCTTTTACTCTTTCCTCAATGATCTTACCAATCATCTCTTCAAAGCTTGGAGGTAGAGAGTGATGGTCTAGAGCTTTCACCACTATCTTGAGCATGACTAGGCAGGGTGTCCAATGCTCTTGAATGTTCAGGTTGATCTTGTGGGTGAATTATTGTGAGAGCTAGAGGTTGAGAAGAGTGCTTATCTAAAATGCTTGGTCTAGGTGTAGACTCAGCAACTTCCTCATGCTCATTTGTCAAATTAGCAGCTTCATACTCTATAATAGGTTCCTCAATAATGATTTCTTCTTTTGTGTGTTATGGTGGAGGTTTATGAGGTGGTGAAGTAGCAGGTTCTAGTACTGGATCCTCAAACCACTTAATTTCATCTTCATTTTCTAGATGAGGACCAATGACAGGTAGTCCAAAAATATCATTGATGATGATAAACTTGCAATCTGAAATACCATATTTTCCTCTGACAGTTGGAATATCCTTCTTTTCTTCAAGAGACAGTCCAGAGGAGGAGGCTTTTCTTGTGCGGTGAATAACATGTGATTTCCAAAGTCACTTGCATATACCTTTTCAGAGATTTCTTCAATGGAAATAGATTGCCAATGTTCCAGAAGGGTATAGTCAAAGGGTTCTGAATTGAGATCCAGCATAATTGACTCATCTGCTGGCATCTTGCCTTTGAAAATTCTTCTCTTCTTGTCTTTGTCTTTGTTGAGATATAGAATTGGCAGTCTTGGTGCAATTCTGTATGGCTTAATCCCAATATTGGTTGCCGATGAATTTCTTAACCAACTTGGAGGGACAAAGTTTGCAGCTCTGTCAATTTTAAAATGGCTAAACTCCCACTTCATCATCTCATACATCAATGTATCAACAAAATCTGCAGCTCTACCATACACACTGGGGTGTTTAAATGTTTCCCAGCCAGTGTTTTTGTCCATGATGAAGGGGACATGCCTGAATGATCTGGATCTTTTGCATGTGACATCAGATAGATCCTTCTTGGCAGGGTCAGTATGCTAGTTTGAAATGATGTGCCTCTGAACTCCTTCAGTGAATGGTTTGAAGGGTGGAAGTTTAATGAGGTTGGGGTAAATCTTTCTAGGTAGGAATTTCTTTTGTGGTAAATGGGTTAGAAGAGGTCCAAAGGAATTGAATAGTTCAGATGGAAATGGTCCAGCAGGTGTGTGTGATTCAGGGTTAACCCTATATAAGTAGATGTTTTCAAGTTCATACTCATATTCTGGTAAATGGTACCATCTGGTTAGAATAGGTTCAGGTTCAGTTTGGTGGATGTGGAAAAGAATCTTCCAGTCCCTCTTGACTTTTGCCCAATTCTCAGTTGTTCCCTCATATAATACTGATGGATCAATATAGGGAATGTTGATTTTCTTGAATTTTGGAAAGGGGGCACCAAGGCAAACTCCATCTTCAGGCTGGTTGAATCAAGGGTCATTGGCAGGGATGATAGGTTGGAATGTTGATTTAGGAGGTAGGGTTATTTGTGGTTGGTCTAGAAGGTTTGTTTGTGGTGAGAGGGGTGTGGGAATGTATACATCAGTCATATCATCATTAACAGATGTACCAGAAACATCTATTCTATGCTCAAAGCTAGAAACTAGGGCATCTACTGCTAACTTAACAGGGTCATTAGCAGGTAGAGTTACCTCAGTCTTAAAGACAGCTTTTGCTTTCCTCTGTGGTTGCCTCCTTCTGGTTGGAATGGCAGAGGGGGCAGCAGCAGCAGCAACAGTCTTTTGTTTCTTTAAAACAGAACTGATGGGAATTCTATCCTTATCATCCTCATCATCATCTTGTGATAGAACTAGATTTCTTGTCCTCTTTTGGGAAATGGCAGGTTGAGGGGTAACAACAGTAGGTTCCCTTATGACAATTCCAATAGGCCTTTTAGACATAGGCTTCATGGCAGCAGTGGTATTTTTCTTGATATTCTTCTTTGGCTCCACAGTCTCAGCCATGTTTTGTTCTATCGTTTCTTCTTTAATCTTCATCAATTCCTCAGTCTTAGCAATAGCAGCAGCAGCATATGTACTGAGGTTCATGTTTGCTATGTTCATTTTTCTAAAGTCAGCAGCTGACATTGGTTTTTCAATCAGAATTCTAGCTTGTTCCTCTGGAGTCCTTGTAGCAATGTATTCATGGATTCCTTTGCCTTGAAGATTTTTGAAAGAAGGTGACAATAGGGAAATGCTGATAGTTTATTCTTGTTATCACAACATCCCTAAATCTTCCATACATAATTCTTGGAAGATTGATCTTTGTTTTAGTCATGAGGTGGCAGAGGCGGAACTTTTATAGAGAAGAGAGGTTGTCCTTGGACCCAACCTTATGAAGAACCACTTTATTTAGTAGTTGATGAAGGATGCGAACAATATCCTTCATTTCAACAGCCTTCCACGAGTGATTTCCGACAGTGTCTTCTTTCATCAAACAGACTTCAATAGTCTCAGAACAACCCAGATCAGCTTCCCAAGTCTCAGTGAGAACCAACCCTTCCTGGGCATAGAAAATAGCATCATCAATGGTCTTCTCAGATACTACAATCTTCTTTCTCAACATCATAGAGGAGAAGTTGTATCAGAAATTCGAACATTCCTCCAGAAGTCCCTAATTAGGTTTAGAAAAATAGAGACTTTCTCTATGAAGAGTCCTCCCTAGCCAGCAGCATTAATATATTTGCTAATATCCAAGTTATAGTCTTGCAATACTCCAAAGTTGAAATGATACTCAATAGCCAAGTTGAGTTTATCCACGTTGAAGATTGAAGAAGAAGCAGTTTTTGAGGTTTGAAGGTTAGGGTTCAGAGACAGGGGAAACAGAGCGCTAGAGAGTTTGAGAGAGATATTTGTCAGGGAAGATGGGTAGCGAAAGGTTTTTCGGAAGGAAAGAAACTTACTTAAAAAGGTTTTTAATTTCAAAGGATTTTCTTTTGGAAATTAATTAAAAGAAATTGACAAGACATGTCATAAAGAATAAAACGACATTGGTATTTTGGAACTATAAAAAGTTCTTGATGGAATTGATGGAAGTTACTGACTCAACAGAGAGAGTATACTAGATAAATATGTCTATAAGACAAAATAAATGCATTTAACAAATATATGTATAGACGGGTTCAAGCATAAGAAAGTATGGACGTGCATATTAACATGCAATGTATGCGGCAAGAAAAAGTAGTAGACGCGTTATGCAGTAGACGAGCAGTTGAATATGCAATAGACGCAAATAAGTTTTATCATGCTCTGGACGCAAAAATTTTAACATGCATTGGACGAAAAAAAATCTATAGACGTATATTTATCAGAACAATATTCTCAAGTCTGAACGCTTATATCAATCTACACATAACATATTTAGATGCTTCCTAATAAAGATAAATCTGTCCTATGTAAGAGGTTAAGTAAAGATATATGCCCATTGATGGTCTGTATCTACGAATTGTATATCAAACACACCTTTTTGCACATAATCCCTAATGAAATGATGTTTGATTTCTATATATATGCTTAGCTCTAGAATGCAGTATTGGATTCTTAGATAAATTAATTGCAGCAGTATTGTCACACATGAGTGGAATACTACTTACAAACACATTGTAGTCCTCCAATTTATGTTTGATCGAAAGAAGTTGTGAGCAGCAATTAGCAGCGGAAATATACTCAGCTTCAGCAGTTAATAAAGCAATGATACTTTGTCTTTTGCTTGACCATGAGACAAGATTAGCTCCAATGAAGTGACATCCTCCACTGGTACTTTTTCTTTCAATTCTATCTCCATCATTGTCAACATCAAATAATCCAACTAATCTGTAATCTTTATATTTCTTAAAACACAAACCCAGATTAGAAGTATCTTTCAAATATCTAAATATTCTCTTAACTACAGACAAGTGAGATTCTCTAAGATCAGATTGAAAACGAGCACACAAACATACACTGAACATAATGTCAGGTTTGGACGCGGTAAGATATAAAAGAGATCATATCATACCTCTATATACCTTTTGGTAAACCTTTTTCTCTTTATCATCTTTGTTCGGTATGGACGTGGGGTGCATAGGGGTGTTCATTGGTTTGCAATCATCCATGTTGAACTTCTTCAGGAGTTCCTTTGTATACTTGGTTTGGTGGATGAGCACTTCGTGTTGTTTTACTTGAAGTCCATGGAAGAATTTGAGTTCTCCCATCATGCTCATTTCAAACTCTTTCTGCATTAACTTAGAGAATTCGTTGCATAGAGACTCATTAATAGCACCAAATATAATATCATCAACATATATTTGTACAATTATGAAATTAGACTTAATGGACTTCCTAAATAAGGTTGTGTCAACCTTTCCTCTATTGAATCCATTTTCCATAAGAAAGGAACTTAGTCTATCATACCAAGCTCTAGGAGCTTGTTTAAGACCGTACAAAGCTTTCTTAAGCTTATATACATGTTCAGGATGGGTTTTACTCTCAAAACCTGGAGGTTGCATAACA
This sequence comes from Sophora flavescens, assembly GCA_030762895.1. Classification (NCBI taxonomy): domain Eukaryota; kingdom Viridiplantae; phylum Streptophyta; class Magnoliopsida; order Fabales; family Fabaceae; genus Sophora; species Sophora flavescens. The sequence goes on from CM061062.1 coordinate 218,612,101, forward strand.
TAAACTTCTTCATTAATAAAGCTATTTAGAAAAGCACTTTTAACATCCATTTGAAAAAGCCTAATACTATGATGTGCAGCAAATGAAAGTAGAATTCTAATTGCTTCTAATCTAGCAACAGGTGCAAAGGTTTCAGTGTAATCTATACCTTTTTCTCGAGAGAAACCTTGAGCAACAAGTCTTGCTTTGTTTCTCACCACCTTACCATTCTCATCAAGTTTGTTTCTGTAAACCCACTTTGTTCCAATCATTGACTTATCTTTAGGCAGGGGAACCAGAGTCCAAACTTCACTTCTTTCAAACTGATTCAATTCTTCTTGCATAGCCATAATCCAGCCATCGTCCAGCAGAGCCTCGTCTACTGTCTTTGGTTCCAACTCAGAGACTAGTGCAGAGTCTTCTTGCTCTTTGAAGGTTGATCTGGTTCTTAGCCTATCATTGGGGTTTCCAATGATTTGATCTTGTGGATGATAGTTTCTGAAGTACCAAGATTTTTGAACTGTATCATGTTGAGAAGTTGAGGTTTCTGGTTGTTGAGTGGGGTCGTCTGCTTGATCATCAGTCTTTATCTCTGGTGTATCTCCTGAGATGTTTAGATCAAGATTTGCAAGAGATTCATATAGCTCTGATAATTTCTTATCAGGCTATTTTCATCAAACTTGACATGAATACTTTCTTCTACTACTAGAGTTCTAGAATTTTAAACGTTAAAGCCTTTTGAAGTTTCAGAATATCCTAACAGGATTCCATTATCTACTGTTGTATCAAATTTACCAAGTTGATATTTAGTGTTAAGAATATAGCATTTACAACCAAAAGGGTGAAAATAAGATATGTTGGGTTTTCGTCCTTTCCACAGTTCATAAGGAGTCTTGTTCAGGATAGGTCTAATGTATATTACATTACGAATGTAGCGGGCGGATGCGATGACTTCAGCCCAGAAGTGTCTGGGGACAGAGTTGTCATTGAGCATAGTCCTAGCCATCTCTGGAAGATATCTATTCTTTCTCTCTACCACACCGTTTTGCTGTGGTGTTCTAGGTATTGAGAAGTTGTGAAGAATACCATTTTCTTCACAGAACTTATGAAATAGCTCATTTTCAAAATCTCCCCCATGATCACTTCTGATTGAAGTGATACACATGCATTTTTCATTCTGTACACGTTTGCAGAATACATAAAAGACCTCGAAGGACACATTCTTATGAGTTAGGAACATAACCCATGTCCATCTAGTGTAGTCGTCTACTATGACAAGACCATATTTCTTACCACTGACAGAAGTAGTCCTTGTTAGACCAAAAAGATCAAGGTGTAGCAACTCTAGTGGTCTATTGGTACTAACAATATTCTTAGATTCAAAAGAACCTTTGACTTATTTTCTCTTTTGACATGCATCACAGAGAGCATCAGATTTGAACTTACGGTTTGGTAGCCCTCTCACGAGGTTATGCTTATTTAGCTTTGAAATTAATTTCAAGCTTGCATGACCTAGCCTTTTGTGCCAAATCCATCGCTCATTTTCAATGGACACTAGACATGAGATACTTTGATTTGAGAGGTCCTCCAAGTCAATCTTATAAAGATTGTTTTGCCTCTTAGCAGTGAATAAAAGTGATCCATCGTCTTTCTTGACAGTACACAAGTTCTTATCAAAAGAAACAGTATATCCACTGTCACATAATTGACTTATGCTCAACAAATTATGTTTTAAGTCACTTACTAAAAGAACATTATAAATAGAGGGAAAATTGTTTTTACCAATCTTACCTATACCAATGATCTTCCCTTTCTGATTTCCTCCAAATGTAACCCAGCCACCATCTTTGGGCTTAAGGCTTTGGAACATACACCTTTCTCCCGTCATGTGACGTGAGCAGCCACTGTCCAAGTACCAAGACGTCTATTTTCTTCCTATTGTTAAGCAAATGTGCAACGAGTATTATCTTATCTTTAGGTACCCAAACTGACTTGGGTCCTTTCTTGTTAATTGTCACTGGACGAGTATGCTTAGCATGTTTATTATGTATGCATCTAGATGAAGTATGCCCATTCTTTCCACACACTTTGCAAAAGGTGTTGGACGGGCCAGACTTTGTTTTAGCATTTTTAGCTTGAGCTTTTGAAGTTGTGCTAAGTATGTGGTGTTGACTTTTGTTGAGATGCTTCTTGCTCCTCTTTGTCATAACCGATGCCGGATTTATCATGTGGTGACCTAGAGTACCTTCAAATGAGACTAAGCTTGTCTGAGCCATATACAAGCTTTGACAAAGAGTCTGTCAGATATGTAATTTCTTGCTTCAGATTTGTAACATCACAAGAAGCATCAGGCTCACACTCCATTTTGTTAGCTAGAATGACATTCACTGATTTTAGTAAGTCATTTTCATCTTTAAGGTTTTGTTTCTCAATGCAGACCCTATCATATTCTCTAGACAGTTTAGAAAATTTCTTTTTGAGACTCCTATACACTCGTGACAGTATGGACGACTCATGCAACAATTCATCAAAAGCATTTTGAAGAGTGGACGGGTCAGAGTCCATTACCACAGCATCAGTGTATTCACTTTCTGATGCAGTGTCTGCCATGAGACAAATATTTGCCTCTTCCTCAGCATTATCTTCTTCATCTGATGAAGACAGATCAAGATCCTCCTATGTAGCCATTAATCCTTTCTTCTTTTCAAAGAATTTCTTTTTATCCTTTAGCTCATGGCAGTTAGCTTTGAAATGACCAGGTTTCTTGCATTAAAAGCACAAGGGTGGACCTTTTTCCTTGGAGTCTAACTTCTCCTTGGAAAACTTTTTGTTGAATTACTTCCTTCCGAAACCACCTTTCTTTCTCCACATATGTTGAATCTTCCTGAATATGAAAGACAATTCATCCTCGTCTGATCTTTCATCATTGTTAGAAGATCCAAACTCATCTGATGACTCAGCAGCTTTGAGAACCTTTGATGAGCTTGCTTTCTTCGCCTTTAGGGCAATAGATTTTCCTTTTCTGGAATTTTCTTCTTCATTAAGTTCAAGTTCATGAACCTTGAGAGATCAAAGAAGCTCTTCCAGAAAGAATGTATTCAGGTTTTTGGCTTCCTGAATACCAGTAACTTTGGGTCTCCATTGCTTGGATAAGCTCCTCAGAATTTTTCTGACATGATCTGTATTTTCATATGTTTTTCCAAGAGATCTAAGACTGTTGGTGATAGTCTGAAATCTCCCAAACATTTGATCTATTGATTCATGATCAGGCATCTTAAACAGTTCATACAGATGAACCAGCATGCTTATTTTTTATTCCTTCACTTGTGATGAACCCTCATGAGCTAGGACAAGAGTATCCCAGATTTCTTTAGCAGAATTGCAGCTGTGAACTTTGTCATGCTCAGATCTGGTAATAGCACACATGAGATTGTGCTTAGCTTTCAGATTCCGCTGATGTTGGTTTTTCTGCTCTTGAGTCCATTGGGCTCTAGGAACAACAGCTCCAGTTTCATCTCTTGGCTTTGTGTAGCCGGTTTCAATAAGCTCCCAAATATCTACATTCTGAGCATCCAAGAAAGCCATCATCCTATTCTTCCAGTAGTCATAACCTGTTCCATCAAAGAGAGGAGGTCTGTTGATAGCTTGTCCTTCTGCATCCACGGTTGTTGGATCGTACTCCCTCAGCACTTATTAGATGCTCAACCCTTTCGAGGCTGAGCTCTGATACCAACTGAAGTTGACATAGGCAAACACAAGAAGGGGGGTTGAATTGTGTTTGTTAATAATTTTCGAAAAACAACCTTTAAAACTATTTTTGCACACAAGAAGATTAAAACAGAGGCAAGCACACAAATAGATCTTTCAAAAGCTTTAACAAAAGCAATATCAAAACCCCTCAATCAGTAAAAACGAATAAAGCTGAAAGAGTTTAGAGATAGAAGATTCACACAAAGGATTTTATCCTGGTTTACTCTCTTCCAACCAAGAGCTATGTCCAGTCCCTTCGACTTGAATGTTTTATCCACTATTTATCCAAATAGATTACAACCAAGTATTCAACACCTCTCCGGGCTTACAAGTATTCCTTTCTTACCAAGCCTCTCCAAGCTCTAACTCTAACAAAGAGATTTAACGTATGATCTTCTTAACTCACTATGTGTGAGGATATGAAAGTTTAAGATCAGATGAATATTTTCACAATATTCAAACTTAAGATACAAACTTTTGCTTTGAAAGAATAAAATCTTGTTTTCTCAAGAATTGTATTGACAGAGGTTGGGCTTACAAAAGTTGTTCTTCAGTATCTAAGGTCTTTTATTTATAGAGACCTTCTTCTTCACTTGTATTTCCTCAACGGTTATTTTGAATAGTCCCGTTTAGAAATAGCATTGAATGCGTGATATCCGTTGTGACTGATAGCTTGATTGTGGCCTTTGCGAAATATACTCTTGGTTATCAAGGTAGCACGAAATGGAGGCTCACTGCTCTGATCATTGCAGCTCGAAAACTGTTGTTCCTCCTTTGTGTACAGTCCAACTTTTTCCAGCCATAAATTTGTCATCGTACAGATCGTGTTGCAATTTTCAATGTACTAATATGCTTTTTGTATTTCTTTGATGGTACTATGTTTCTTTTACAACAAGGTAAAACATTAAAGAAAATGAAACAAAAGTGAAGAACAAATATTCTATTGAAATAAATTCAATCATTTGAAATAAATCTGAGAGAACTGTATTGCATTTAATTACACATGAGATAGAGCTCGTCTACTCAGAAACTCCGTCTACTCAATTATTTGTGAGACTAGGTTTGTTCGTGCTTTCATAAGGCTCGTCTGATTACGTGGCATACAGAGCTCGTCTATCAAGTCTTTGGACTAGCTATTCCTCAATGAGTTATGATAATCTCCGTCTGGTGACGCGGCACTTAGTGCTCATCTACTTGATTATTTTATCTTTCAGTTCATTCAATTCTACCAATTATTCCCGTATGCTGACATGGCAAGCTAGACACGTCTACTTAGAAAGTTTAAGGCCCGTCTATTCAAATTTTTGTTTACTCAAACAAAATAAAGAGTAAAGAATTTCCACATGTTTTTGAACAGCTCGTCTACTCGATTAGACGCGAATTCACTTACTCATTTCAAGAAGAACTTTATATAAAATATGACTTTTATAAATTCAAGTTATCCTGCAGAACTAAATAAACTTGTTAGATACCAATTAACACTTTGCAAAGCAAATTTAATCCTTTTGTTAACATCAAAACTTAGAGATTAATTAAATCCAAATCACTTTGGTTCCAACAACTATATGTTAAATCCGCTTTTCTTAATGGCGTGCTTCAAGAAGAGGTCTATGTGGAGCAACCACGAGGCTTTGTGAGCAAAGGAAATGAAAACAAAGTGCTAAGGCTAGGGAAAGCTTTATATGGCCTGAAGCAAGCTCATCGAGCTTGGTATAGCATAATCGATCAATACTTTATTGATAAAGGATTCAGGAGGAGCAAGAGTGAGCCAACACTATACATCAAGACTCTAGGTCAGTATGACACTCTCATTGTCTCCCTATATGTAGATGATCTTATCTACACAGGCAACAATATGAAGATGATAGCGGAGTTCAAAGAAGACATGATGAAGGCATTCGAGATGACAGACCTTAGCTTGATGCACTACTTCCTTGGCGTTGAGATAAGTCAAAGGAAAGAAGGAATACACGAATGAACTACTAAAGAAATTCCAGATGTACGAGTGCAAGCCAGTTGCGACTCCACTAATAACTAATGAAAAACTGTTGAAGGACGACGGATCACCGAAGGCAGATACAACACTCTACAGAAGTTTGATTGGAAGTCTTCTATATCTCACAGCTACACGACCAGATATCATTTATGCTACAAGTCTTCTATCAAGGTTTATGCAAAGCCCAAGTCAAATACACTTTGGAGCAGGCAAACGAATACTGAGATACTTACAAGGCACAAAGGAGTTTGGTATATGGTACACACTTGCTTCCAACTCAAAGTTGATCGGGTACACCGACAGTGATTGGGCAGGATCTATAGATGACATGAAGAGCACGTCAGGCTATGCCTTCTCACTTGGATCGGGAATATTTTCTTGGGCATCAAAGAAGCAAGCAACTGTTGCACAATCAACAGCAGAGGCAGAGTATGTGGCACAAGATATGTTTGATTTTTTTACTTGAGAAGGGGGAAAACAGGGGGCTAGGGTGGGACAAAACAGAGGACAAAACGGAAAGATTGATATTTTGGTATTGAACTATGATATTTGTACACCAAAATCTAACACCAACATCATATAATTATACTTTTCTACATTTATTTATTATTTTATTCTTTCTCTTCCTGTGTTTACAAGTTTCAAAACTTAACATAGCTCTACGGTGTAGGTACGGTATTGATTTTGGGGGTGTTCAAAAATCATTGCTCTTTGGTATTTCACTTTCTTTTTCTTTTTTGAAATTTATATTTATTCTTTTGTTTTTTTCTAATATATTAATTAAAAACGATTTGGACATATTTAGAGGTTCATAATCACTATTTTATTACGAATATTTCACAATTTGTTTATTATTTTACGAGAAAGGAAATACATTACAAAAGGTCCGCAACAGTACTTACATTTTTATGACTTTTTATTTATTATCACTAATACATATCAGGAAAAAAAAAAAAAAAACCAAATGCATGTACCAATAGAAAAAACTTATTGCTTAACGACCACATTCCGGCGCTATTTTGGTTACATATTACATTTTAGTGGCCAAAATAGCGAGAAGTCATTTAAGAACCAATTTAGCGACAATATCATCAATTTTAAATTAGCAAATAAAGAAATTATCAATAGCAATCTTCAACGGAATTTGGAATTTGGGTCATGCCCAACACACTACTCAATAATTTTTCAACCATATCAAGTCTTTAAAAAGCATTGAATACACTAAATTAAAGGCACAAAGTAATAAAATAGAACTCAATCTCAACATAAATAGCTCTTCACATATTCATCAAAAAAAAAAATAGTTCTTCACTAATAATTGTGAATTTAAACTAGTAGTATACAAGCTCATCAAGGCTGACAAAGGCAGCATCATTTCATATGTCAATAATGCGATAGCATGCTCATCTAAATAAGGGTATCAGGCAGCACTCTGCGCAAATTAGCTGCAACATTAAACAAAAAAAAAAAAAGCCACAAGAAATGATATAAATTAAGGGAAATGCTAACAAGTGCCCTTAAGGCACTCGTTAATGAACTAAGAAAAGAAAGTTTGTATTGAGAAATGATATATTTAATATTTGGAGAAGTGAACTACTTAGTTTCCCCATAAAAACTTGTTTTTTATGATTCTTTAAAGGATGTCCTTAGGACATTCGTAAGCATGACCCATAAAATAATTATCATTCATTTTCCTAGTATGCCCAGCACTAGCTTCAGGCAATGTTGATTTTTCACAAGATGAAAAATAGATCAATATATGACTAAGCCCACCACTTTTTTTTTTTAATTTTTTTATCTTTGATGATTAAAATACCAAAAACAATAGCTCACCAACATCAAAAAAATTGTGAAGGAAATTAATGGACTTGAGGTCATTCCAAAGAGGGCACACCATTTCCCCCTTCCATTTTTTTTATAGGTCAAATAGTTAGTGTGTTAAATGCTAGTGGATGAGGATTGAACCTTGCCCCCTTGTACATCACAACCCCTATTTCCCTCACCCTTAACCACCAAGCCATGATTAGCCATCCTTATCACCCCCTTCCAATATTTTCTTATTTTGGCCATTTAAGAAGCATAATCCCTAAAATTCAACTCTAAGAAGTTCCCTCCAATTATATAACAACCAATGAAACCTATAAACACGCTTATGAGAAAATTAGCATGTTATATAATTTGTAAACTAGAGCATGATGTAATCAGGGACGGACCTACGTTCATCCATATGGGGTTTATTTTTGCCCCCACTGAAAAATAATTGTTGCCTCCACTGGAAAATAAATATTGTCTCATTGCCTTACAGTTTTACTCTACAAAATACTTTTCATTTTTTTAGTACAACTTTAAATATAATTATAATTTCTAGAAAGCATATTGCACAATGGTGTATTAACTTCTTTAACTAAGTTAGTTTTGATTTTGCCTATGACAACTGCAATTGATGAAAGGAGATTCTTTGTTATGAATTTTGTGAAGAATCAAATACACAACCGTATATGGGTGAATTGTTAATTGATTGTTTGGTCACGTGCATATACATAGAGAGATAATTTTTTTTAGGTCCGGGATGGAACCCAGGGTATCTCCACAGCCGGTAGCTGTATGACTAATCCCCCGAGGATGTAGAGTATCAGTTAAAGGGCAACTCCTCTACCCATAGATGCAGCTCTATTCCCATTACCGGGATTTGAACCCTGAACATATATATGGTTAAATGGTCCAAACTACTAGCCACTTGGATCACACATTGTGGGTTACATAGACAGACATTTTTGATAGTGTTGAAAATGAAAAAAATTATATAATGATTCCCAAATATGAAGACAGATTGAGAGCAGATATAATATGTAGATGTTGAAGTGTCTTAAATGTTTTGAGTATACAATGATATAGTTTTTGTAATATCAAATTCTTGACTTGACAATAATGATATCATTATTATCTCGCTTACGCGTATATATATATATATATATATATATATATATATATATATATATATATATATATATATATATATATATATATATATATATATATATATATATATATTTAAAAAATACTTATAGAAAAATGTTATCCCCACTAGTCAAAATTTCTGGGTCCGTCCCTGGATGTAATAAATTTCATTTTAGCTAATGTCCTCCAACTCCCCTCCAATAGAAGGATGGTAATCTTGGAATGATCATTTTATTGAATAAAATTCATTACTGAGCAAAAATGTGTTAGTATTGAAAAGCAAATCCATAAATGCAAACAATTTATAACGTTGGTGATTACCTTCCAGATAAACGGTAAGAATCTTTATTCTTCAGATCTACAGATTTAGCACGATTCCAAACGATTGAAGCTAGAACGGCATGTCCCAGACCATAACACATATTGACAATAAATTTCAAACTTAGCAGAGTTGATCAAACATGTCTTCATTTAGCAATCTATACAACATAAAAGGAGTAATTTGAACATTTAAGGAGCAGCATGGGTTTTTCATGAATTACTGCCTCCATGAAAAAGTCATTTTACCTTTGACACTAATATCGTGACCATACAGAATACCATGATAGTCTAGTGTAACAAATATATTGCTTTCATAGGAAGACATTCCGTTATTTTAGTACAAAAATCTGATATATTACAAGCTGATAATTAATATTAAACTAATTGGAGTTTGAATCAATGATGCAACACCTTAGTTCATAACTTCACAAGACATGAGGAGAAAACAAACAATTGCCAAATTTGGTAATACCAAGTTACCAACCACTATACTGTAATTTTTTTTATTTTTTTTAATGTTCAAAAGAGGCTAGGCCCCACCAAAGGAAAAACAATCAAAAACCTCTAGGAAAGGAGATACAAACAGCATCTGCCCTTAAGGCATTAACAGTAAAACTAGGAGGGAATTCAAAAATCCTAAGCTGATCATCAATCGAGAGCCCGAATTTGGCCAAAGCATCAGCAACTTGACTGGCTTCACGGAACACATGCTTCCAAGAGATAGCACCAGAATCATCTGAAACATTAACAATAGCCGACACCAATGAATAGCAAGGATGAGTACTGCAGCACCCATTAGTGATTAAACCCAGAGCAACCTTAGAGTCTGAATAAACTTTTATCCATCGGAATCCTCGATTCCAAGCGATTCTCAGACCATTGAGGATCCCCCACAATTCAGCAGCAAGAATAGAACAAGTGCCCATAAGGGAGGCGGATCTCATTTGTCATCAGCGCTTCATGACTAATCTTCCAGAGGAGTAAGCGAATGCACTCAGGGCCACACCAAGCCCAAACAGCAATGAACAACTTCTTGTGCGGATGGCTCGCAGGGACACTAAAGACTTCATAGGTCGAGGCCAGAGAGAAAGCCCCATCGTTAGTTCTTCTCCAAGCTAAACAGTCAGGAATATTTGAGGGGTGGGGAGGAGAAAGAGCTCTGATTCTATTCACAATTGGCGAATGCAAGAACTGGCCAAACTTGGAAAAATCCCAATTCCCTGCCTGAGTAACAAAATTAATAATTGGACTTTGATGGAGTAAGACAGACCCAGGAGCGACATGTCCAATTAGAGGCCCAACATGGGGAACCCAATCATCAAACCAGAAATCAACCGATCCCCCATTGGCCACTCTCCAAGTAACATTTTTGGAAAACATCTCCCAAACACTGCATATGCCCCTCCAAAAATTGCTTCCGCTTCTATTCTGATCAATTTGAGGGAGAGTTTAAGAACCACATTTGTACTTGCTTCGGATCACTTTAGACCACATGTCTTGAGAATGAGTACATAGTCTCCGATTAGCCCTCATCATGAAGGCTTGATTGACATCTCTAGTCTTCCTTAGGCCCAGCCCACCATTGAGTACAAATATTATCCCAAGATAACAAATGGACTTTCCTTCCATTGCTATTGTCACCCCAAATAAAACCTCTACAAAGTTTATCTACCTCATCACAAATACTCTTTGGGAGAATCACAATTTGCATAAGGTAGGTGGGGAGAGCTTGGACAACCGATTTTACCAAAGTAACACGCTCAGTAAGGGATAGATTTCTAGCTTTCCAAGAGCCAAGTCTTTGAGAGACCTTTTCAATAACAAAATCAAAGGTACCTCTAGAAACTCTTTTATGAAGAATAGGCACACCCACATATTTGCCCAAGTCATCCGTCCAGAAAATCCCCAAGGAATCACTGATTTGTTGTTTGACATTCCAACCCACATTTCTAGAGAAGGAAATTCTTGACTTCTCCTTACTAACTTTTTGACCTAAACTAGTACAAAAGATGTTCAAGATCGACTGAATGACATGAACCAGATCCATACTAGCTTCAGTAAAGAAAATAAGGTTGCCTGCAAAGGCTAGGTGGGAAATAAGAGGGCTATCCCTATTTAACCGAATAGGCTTCCCAAGTTTGTGATCCACCCCCAAAGAAAGTAAATGAAATAATTTCTCAATACATAAGACAAAAAGATAAGGGGAGGAGGGATCACCTTGTCTAATGCCTCTAGTAGGAAAAAAATCATCAAGAGCTTCCCCATTCCAAAGCATACACATAAAAGTAGAGGAGAGACAGTTACCAATAAGCCCAATCATTTTAGCTGGAAAACCAATATCCTTCAAGGTATCTTCAATGAACATCCATTTAAGTCTATCATACGCCTTCTCCAGATCCACCTTAATGGCCATCCACCCAGTTTTTCCAGTCTTCTTTGGCATTGAATGGAAGACTTCTTGGGCAATAATTACAGTATCCCCACTTTTGCGTTGAGGAACAAAACTACTATGGCAAGGGCCAATCAATTTCACCATCAAACCACAAATTCTTTTAGCTATAATCTTGGTAATGGTTTTATAAGAGACATCACACAAGCTTATAGGTCTAAAATCCTTCATGGTGGTCATTACATCTTTTTTAGGAATTAAGGTAATCAAGGTGCTATTAATGTCCTTAATTCTGCTAGGCTCTTCAAAGATCCCCGAACAAGCTCACATAAATCTTGCCCAATGATCTGCCACTGTTTTTGGAAAAATATGACTTGAAAGCCATCCGGCCATGGGGCCTTGTAACTGCCCATTTGTTTAACAGTCTGGAAAATTTCAGTATTAGTAATGTTCCTCTCTAGCCAGCGCATATCATTCTCTTCAATACTGGGAAAAGCACCAGAGATACCCAAGGGATGAAAAGAGCCATCATCACAATAGAGATCATTGTAATAGTCCACAACTAGCTTCTCGAGTTCTTATGGATCATTAACCCAAACACCCTCATTATTATGAAGTGTCTCATACCGGTTCTTCCTTCTGCGAATAGTGGTAACACCATGGAAGTATCGAGTGTTACGATCCCCATGATGAAGCCACCCAGCCCTGGATTTCTGAAACCAGAAAATCTCTTCCTGGTCTAGAACTGTTTCATATTCTTTCCAAACCCTAGTGTACTCATTATTGTCGCGACCGACCAGTCTGGGCGCCGTGAAAAGAAAGGTAAAAACAGAGGAGTCGCCACCAATATTGTATTTGTGAAAAAACATTGGAAAAAACCATTTATTTTAGGTAAACTGGTCTTTAAAAAAAAGAGAGATTTGAGTTCGGGAGTCGGTTACGAGTAGGAAAGGTGTTAGTACCCTACATCGCCCATTTAAAAAACGGTACCTCAAGTTAATTGTGCAAAATAATTTTAATAACCTTTGAAAACATTTATTTTACCCCACTTTTTAAATTAATTAAAAAAATATAAACACAACAAAAAGGAAAATTAAATTTTGGCTTGACAAAATGATTGATTCTACTCCTACGTATTCCCGGTGCGATTGGAAACTCAAAGCCAAGTAGTTCTTGTAGAAAAAGTTTGTTTGGTTGATTAATTTTAGTTTTTGGTAAAGCTTTGATATTTTTTATAATTTTTGAAAAAAAAAGATTTTTATTTCATAATAAATTCACTCTTGCACAGGGTCCAAGATAAAAGCGCTATACGATAAACCCTTAAAATGCATACGCCACTTGAGGATGAAAATTCATACATTGACGTCGTAGATTGTTGCGTGAATTCAAAAAGATATTTCAGCTAATAAATTTGGATAAAAAAATTAAGAGAGAAAATTGAAAACATTTTATTTTTTCGAAAAGGGTATTCACTCTTGCACAGGGTTAAAGATAGCCAAGCTATACAATAAACCCTTACAATGCATACAATACTTGAGGATAAAAAATCATACATCAACGTTGTAGATTGTTCCATGAACCCAAAAGAGATTTTTATTTCAAAACATTTATATTTAAATTTTTATTTAAAACAAGGATTGAAAATATATTTTTTTATAAAAGATTTTCTACCTTTTTTATTTTTTTTTGTTTGAAGTTTTTTAGAGAAAAAAATAATGAGATAGTGCTTCACACGTAAAAGCCCAAAATTGAAGCCCAATCACATGCCAAAAAAATCAGTTAATAAAAGATAAAATATAAAATGAAAGGACAAAACAGAGAAGCTTATGGTCTTTCCAAATTACCAACAACAGAGAGCAAAAGAAAGGTGGGCTGCTGGACGTGTGTGGGGGTGGACGGCATGGCGGAGATGGGCAGTGCGGCGGATAATGACATATCGATTTAGTAGAGGGGCGGTACCTGATTTGGTGCGGCGGTAGGATATGGAGAATGTTAGCCTCGGAGTGAAACTTCTGGACAGTGGTGGCGAATGGCGCGAACGGCGGCGACATGGAGACGGGCGACACGGTGGTTGTCTGGGCGGTGCTTCCTTCCGTTGGTTGGCGTACCAGCATTTAGAGATGGAGGTCGTGGCAGAACGACGTCATATGAATGGCGATGGGGGTGTGATGGTAAATACGCGATTGGCTTCTGGTTCATGGCGGAGCCACATCAGTGGTTACAGAGGAGACGGCAGGACGACAGTGAGCATGGCTTGTGGAGTAGTTCTGTTTTGTTGGGTTTTTGATTTTTGTAGTGTTTGGATTGATGGAGAAATGGTTGTTGTATAGGGACCTATTTTGATGGCAATGGGTTTTTGTTACTCTTTTATTCTCTGATGGTTGAGGGGGATGTGTTTGAGGGGATGAAGTGAATGGGAGAGGGAAAAGGTGAAGTGAAGATGAAGATGGTTTGGTCTGCCCTCCCCTTCTGATTTTTCGTTGATGCCTCCTCCTTTTAAACAAACTCTTCTCCATAAAAACAAAAGACAAGTCCCAATCCAGCTTCAAAGTTGCATACCATTGTCCTTGTCTATTTTCCATTTGCTTCAACTGTGTTGCCTTCCAACTCTTTACATCTTTCTTCCTTTATGTTAGGCCTCTTTCTTATTCTGAAATGCATCAAGAGCTTTGGCTTTTTCTTCATGGATGTATGCCTGCAACGTTCTGCATTCTTTTCTTTATTCTTTTGTTACTTTAAATTTTTTTTAAAGAGTCAAACTTCTGATTCCTTTATTTATTTATTTATTATTATTAATTTTTGTGTTGGTTGACTTGGATCATGGGCTTAAAGACACTTGCAACCAATAAGAAAATGAGACAAAGAACATGCACAAAGACCATTTTTAATATTTTTTTACTGATTTTTATATTTTTTTCTTTTAAAAAATATTGATTAAAAAGAAAAAATATCCGGACAAAATTAGGTATTCACAGCTGCCCCTCTTTACTTGTTTCTTACTAGATAATAGGTGTAACCGTAGTTAACCGATTATCGTTATAAGAAACGAGTAAAGACATGAACTCCAATTTTGTTCGGGGTCTACTGACAAGCAGAAGGACCTGTGACTACAAACTGATTTCCTGTATAGAACCCGCGGGTTGGGTTGCCCACTGAGGTTAACACATAAAAAGCTTGCAGGGTGGATTGCCTGCTGAGCTTAAAAAACAAAGATAAAGAGCTTACGGGGTGGATTGCCCGTCAGAAGCTCGAACGGAAAGATAAAGAAGCTTACGGGGTGGATTGCCCGTTAGAAGCTTCAAACAAAAAGATAAAAGAGCTTACAGGATGGATTGCCCGTCAGAAGCTCGAACAGAAAAATAAAAGAGCTTACGGGGTGGATTTCCCGTCAGAAGCTCGAACAAAAAGATAAAAAAGAGCTTACGGGGTGGATTTCCCGTCAGAAGCTCGAACATAAAGATAAATGAGCTTACGGGGTGAATTGCCCGTCAGAAGCTCGAAAAGAAAGATAAAAGAGCTTATGGGGTGGATTGCCCGTCAGAAGCTTCAAACAAAAAGATAAAAGAGCTTACGGGGTGGATTACCCGTCAGAAGCTCGAATAGAAAAATAAATGACTTACAGGGTGGATTGCCCGTCAGAAGCTCAAACATAAAGATAAATGAGCTTACGTGGTGGGTTGCCCGTCAGAAGCTCGAACTGAAAGATAAAAGAGCTTACGGGGCGTGGATTGCCCGTCAGAAGCTTGAAAATAAAGATAAAAGAGCTTATGGGGTGGATTACCCGTCAGAAGCTCAAACAGAAAGATAAAGAGCTTACGGGGTGGATTGCCCGTTAGAAACTCAAATAGAAAGATAAAAGATATTACGGGGTGGATTGCCCGTCAGAAGCTCGAACAGAAAGATAAAAAAGCTTATGGGGTATGGTACCCACCGAAGCTTGAAAAGAAAGATAAAAAAAAACTTGTGAGGCCCTATGCCTACTGAAGCTAACAAAGACGCAGCTTATGGGCCATGTGCTCGTCAAAGCTAAAAAAAAAAAAAACAGAACGAAGCTTATGAGGCCATATCCCTTCTAAAGCTAACCAAAAACAACAGCTTATGGGTCCTGTGCCCACTAAAGCTGAAAAAAACAAAACGAAAAGCTTAAGAGGCCCTATGCCTGCTAAAGCTAACAAAGACATGACTTTTGGGGCCCTGTGCCCACTAAAGCCGAACAGAAACAACACAAAGCTTATGAGGCCCTATGCCTACTAAAGCTAACAAAGCCAACAGCTTATGGGGCCCTGTGGCCGTTAAAGCTGAACGAAAACAAAACGAAGCTTATGAGGCCCTATGCCTGCTAAAGCTAACAAAGACATGACTTTTTGGGCTCTGTGCCCGTCAAAGTTGAACAAATGCAATGCAAAGATGTTGATTTTTTCAATTCAAGAAATGATGAGACAATGCATGATATGAGAGTTGCTCTTTTTGCGATCGATGAAAACTCTTTTTTTTTAATGTATGATGCATGAGATGCTTTTTATGATCGATAAAAATCCAGATTATTTTTATGCATGATGCATGAGATGCTTTTATCATTGATGAGAAAAAAAAACTCTGATTTTTTTTTTTTGCAAACAACTCTTTGATCCTTGGCTTCTTAGAGTTTTGATTGCAGCCGAGATTGAGGATGAGCTAGAGTGAGACTCCTTGATTTCGATCATCAATTGCTTGCTAAACTGATGTTTTACTTCTTGCCTGAGGTACACTTTTTTATGATGATTATCCCAATGGATGACATTGTCTGATCAACTTTCAAGGATGTGTCTTGCCCCAGTCTTCATGTATTGGGAGGTTTTCATGGCTTGTCTTCTTAAACTGCCCCAGTTTGTCAGTTTGAGGAAACTTCCTATGATTTATTTTTATTTGACCCTAATTTTTGCGTAGGTTGTTCTTTGCGAGTTTTCAACCTACCGGGTTGCTCTAACTTTTGCCTAGGCTACTTTTTCAGGTTTTCAGCCTAGCGAGCCCTTTTTCGGTTTGCTTATTTTTTTTGCTTTTGATTTATCTTCTTTTTTATTTTTTCTTTCTTTTTTGGGATGTGGACAATTTTACCACCCTTATTTATGAGGATCAATGCTCTTGCTTGAATCGCCAATTGAGGATGCCACTTTCTTCCTTGTATTCAAAATTCTTCTGATCAGGGTTGTTCATCAAAGATGGTTAAATTGTATCATTGAACTCATGTTTACCTTACCTGAAGCATCATGTAACAAACAAGCATGAATTCAAAAGTCTGACAGGAAAGGACAATATGACTTGAACAACTTCTCGAATTGTGTTGGAAGTTTGACAACTCAAATGGTATTCAAAAGGATAGAAATGAAGCAAGATGCACAAGAGGTGATATGAAGGTCAGAAGGGTGTTGCCCCAGTTTGGATTGATTTGATCATGGCGATTGGCTCGATATTTTTAAGAACAAAATTGCCACAAAGTAGTTTCCTTGAGGATGGAGTGCCCCAATGTAGGGTTTCCAGAATGAAACTGCCCCAGTGTAGGGCACTTGATATGGAAAACTTGAGAATGGTGTTACCCCAGTGTAGGGCTTCCAATAATGGAGATGCTCTGGAATAAGGCCCTTGAAAGCAAAGTTTTGACCCATGTAGATTTTGCCCTAGCTTTTGCTTAGACTGCCCATAAGGGTTTTCAGCCTAACATGCTTTCTTTTTTCTTTTTTCATTCTTTTTTTGGATTTTTTTTTTAAGAGGAGCAATCAATTAAAAACTAGAAGAGCACAAACTTTTTGTCTCAAAATTAAAGTTGAAGAAAAAGTAGCAATCATTCATTGATCAGAATAGACTTTTCAGGCTTGTAATGTGGCCAATGGTTGGGGGTCATGAAAGGAAGGATATAAGGCTCAAACAAATGTGTTAAGATTGAATAAGATCAAGGATCCATGCTCTTTTCGGATTTTTGAGAACATTTGCTTTCCGTTAACTTTCCTTTTTATTCTTCCTTTTTGCATGAAGTTCTTTATCCTCCTTATTTCTCCTCTTTCTTTCTCTCTTTTTCATTTTTTCCTTCATTTTTTCCTTTTTTTTTTTCACTTTTTCACTTTGTGCTTCATAATCACCGTTTCTTTCATACTTACCCCTTGGTTAGGGA
This sequence comes from Sophora flavescens, assembly GCA_030762895.1. Lineage (NCBI taxonomy): Eukaryota > Viridiplantae > Streptophyta > Magnoliopsida > Fabales > Fabaceae > Sophora > Sophora flavescens. Next base: position 218,629,639 of record CM061062.1, read on the forward strand.
CGATCCTTGTCCAAGGTTCTTTGAAGAAAAGTTTCAAGCTCAAAAGGGGTAACGAGGGATAATGATGATATTTTGCTAAGGATAGAGAAAGACGACCAATCTTCATTTCAAATCACGATTGCTTATTTTTAAAAACTTTATTTTAGAGACAAAGATGGTGCTCACCAAGTTTTTATTTATTTGCCCCTCTTTTATTTTCTTTTTCTTTTTCTTTTTTTTTGAATTTATTTTTTTGAAAAGGTGTGGTATGTAGGCTTGACCAATACCCCGTAAAGAACTTCTGATAACGTGTGCCTAATGAACAAAACCAAGGATGATACTTGGAGAAGAAAAAGAGATGACATATGAGAATGGCAAGAGAAACATTATGATGGGGATAACGATGTAAAGAAAGAACGAGACCAGGTATGCAAGCAAATCAATTACATTAATGCTTCAAGAAAGTAAGCATAGCTCAAACATCACATGATAGAATACAATATAACCATCATTTCATGGTAACCCACTAAGAAACAAATCTAGCCTGGGCTGCCTAAAAATTCCCAAGACGGGGATAGCAAAGTGTTGGCACTTCTCACAGCCACTAGAATGCAAATCTCTGGTGATGTCATTGTAGCTTTCTTCTTGAAGTCTTAGTAGTCCACTAGAAAAATAATCATTTCAGATACGTCTCAAAATTGACATGCCCTACTTGATTTATGAGAAATGACTGTGAAAGCGTGCCTCTCAACTTCATTGGCATCTGAACCTGCATGATAGGGTACAAGGTTGTGATCCACATTTTCAGACCACCTGAGCAAGTCTTATTTCCAGCTTCACCTCATGATCCATGGTTTAATTGTCATTCTTTGAAAGTATGATGGTTCCATTTTCTCCAAGGAGCACAATGCATGGAATGAACTTTCAGGTTAAAAGAAATGAGCATATGAGATGCATGAAAAAATGTTTTTTTTTTTACCCAAAAAGGTATTAACACATGAGACGTATGAAAAAGAATTATTTATATTGACTCAAAATTTTTAATGCATGAAGGCATTTTTTTCCCACAAAAATGGTTATGCATGAGATAAGCTTCTTATTTTCTAGATGAATAAATTTTTTTAATGCATGAGATTGATGCGTGAATTTTAAGATATAAATATAATTAAAGGCAAGTGCACCTCGTCGCAATCAAGTAATACGGTGGTGAGACCGGTTATCGTATCCACAGGGATTGGTTGTCAATTACCAGTTCACAAATTTAACAACTATCTAGACTAATCTAAAATATGAGAGATTAAAACTAAAGAAACAAAATATTTTTGTCTTTTTGTAATTTTGTCAAACACTTGGTATGCAAACAGGGATGTGGTTAGAATTGTCGGGGTTAGACTACACTAATCCTCCCTTAGTTGCAATGAAATGGCTTCTAACACAAGTCCTAATTCAATTATGTCAATCAAGCCTTTTCTAAAATACTCAAGCCTAATGTCTTAGGTGCATTGAGCCTAAAACCCCAAATTAAACCCTAATGTCTTAGGTGGAATAACCTGAGATTTTGCATTAAGTTAAGACTTATAAGATTGCAAGCAGCCAACACCTATGTCTAGATTCTTGACCTACTTGGCATATGATTCATGAGCATGCCTTAATACCAACCTTCCAGTCATCTATCAAAGCAACAAATCATTCCTATGGGTAGCTAATCCAAGGAAAGCATTAAACACAGAATCACATACTCATAACGAAATAGAAACTTGTATTAAAACACCAAATCAATTACAACAAGTTCAGAAAAGTTACATCTAACCCCAACAATGGGGGATTTAACTACTCATGATAAGGAAATACAAAAAGGAAAAAGAGAAGGGATGAAGAACACTCATAGACAAGCTTCCTCCAATCTTCTCTCCATCCACGAGCAGAAAACGCCCCCCTTTTTGGGTAGAAACCCTCTCCGGCCGCCGATCTCACCTGCCTCCAAGTGCAGATTATTTTAGGTTAGAAGTTAGTCCCGTTGTCTGTCTGCGGTGGTGTTATTTATAGGTCCGTCGCCCGACACGGCCGTGATGGCCATCACGGCCAGGCCGTGACGCTTTCTGTCCAAGGCGTGTCTTCAAGTTTTTAACTCTCGCGAGGCGAGAGAAGTATTCGCGACGCGAGCCCTCATTTTCTGGTTGGTCACGGCCGTGATGTCTGTCACGGCTAGGCCGTGACAGTCTCTGACTTTTGCCTTCTTCTCTGCTTGATCACGGCCGTGATGGTCATCACGGCCAGGCCGTGATAGGCTCTGTTTGGCTATATTCTTCGCTTTTCTAGCTCTTTTTCATCCAAGCTCCACCAAGGCTGATTTCTGGGCATTTTTCCACTAAATCCTGCAAAACAACACAGAAAAACCACCTCATCCATTCCAAAGGAAAAACTATACAAAATCAACACTAAATTGGCCTAACTATATGCAAATGCATGCAGAAATGTACATGAAAAGTGATGTGAAATCACACTCATCAAATCACCCCAAGCTTAAGACTTTGCTTGTCCTCAAGCAAAAACTAAGGCCAGAAGAGATAAACAGTCAAAGCATGGATAGTGAACCAAGAACCCGAGTAAAATGATCCAAGCAATAGGCAATTCAAACAATTCAGCAAGAGACAATCAATTCAAGTCCAATTAGGGGCTTAAGTTCCCTAGACTCACATTCTCACTGATTCGGGCACTCTTGCTCACTTGAAGCTCACCCCAAGCTTGTTTACTTGCTTGGCTCTCTTTCTTGCCTCACTCACTCAAGCGTTCAAGTATATATAACAATTCGCTCCATTTTCCTCAAGGAATGATTCCTACCATATGCTTGACTATCAACCAAATCTCCACTTTATTTATGAAAAACACTTAAGAATCAAGAGGTCTTTATTTGGTTGTAACGTGGCCATGGGATTAATCTTTAGGTGGGGATAACAAGAAAGGGATATCTCAAAAGGCTAAACCAAGTATCAAACATTTCAACACAAGAAACCTTCTAAAATACCTTCTTGGTTTTCAATACATTTTTCCACCCTTCTTTTCTTTCTTTTTCTTTTTATTATTTTTCACTTCTTTTTGTCATCCCCTTCTCTACTTTATTATTCTCTTTCTTTTTTTTTCTTTTTTTTTTTTTTGGAGAAGAGGAAATTTTTCAAATCAAGATTTTTTTTTTTTTTTCTGATTCTTATCCCAAACTCTCAACTACCTTTTCCACCCTTTTTGTGATACTTTAGAAGGTCCCTTATCAAGTATATGTATCAAAATTTTTCAGGGAACCAAGAAAAGCATTTTAATCATTCAGGCTCAAAATTGGGCAACTAAGGGTAGCATTTACACATTCAAAGCTCAGAAGGCCAGAAAAATACCTATTGCCTCAATCATTTTCAAAAATGTTTCCAAAAATTTTCTAAGCTTCAAAATGGTTTTAAGTCAAGTTCTAGAGAAAACAAACCAAGAGGAATAACACTCTACACAAAGAATGGGGGCAGATTTAGTGAGTACCCCTAATGGCTCAAAAGCTCACATTTATCGGTTCAAAACCAGTGAGAAACACAAGTCTAAAGAAACATATGCTAATCATCAACTATCCGAAATCATCTCAAGCATATTCATTTGCAGCCATATCACAAGAATAAACAGAATTGGGTTCAAAAATCCACTATCACAATTTAATTGGCACTTAGTTCTCACAATCATAAGCTCAATCAAAGCAAGGGCAATCAATTCATGTGATCATGCAAGACTAAACCTATATGAATGCAACATTTACAATGCAAGATATGAACATATGCAAAATACCCCTACCCCAAGCTTAAAGATTTACATTGTCCCCAATGTAAACAATCAAGTTGGAGAGGGGAAAGGAAAATAAAAATAAAAAAATAAAACAAAGCAGAAAATTGGAACGGCTTACCGAGGCGGTAACGGGTGTTGGCTCACATGCTTTTTGGCTTTGTTTCTCCCTGCTCTTTTTCTTCTTCCTTTATTCAAAATCTGAAGACACTTAACAAAATTATTAACAAACCTCTTGAGCTTCTCAAATTATTCAAGAGGTTAAAGCAAAAACAAAATTAACTAAAGAGAATGGTTAAGAAAAGTTGGGTTGCCTCCCAATAAGCGCTTCTTTAACGTCACTAGCTTGACTCATCAAGAAGCATCCACCTGGATCCCATAACCTGTGGTATAAGGACCAAGGAATGCTAACCATGTGAGATCCTTCACCTGGATCCCACGATTTGCAGCAAAAATGTGGAATTGAGCACTCGAAATTCATGCCGACTTCTTCAAATGGGAAGCGCTTTTCAATTCCACTCGGGTCAAAGATGACCCCTTTATCCATAAAATCTTCCCAATAAAAATGGGGTTCAACCTCAGGTAGAGGCATGAACTCCATTGTTGACTGCTTTAAAATATGAGGTGGCAAACAAATCGAGAGGATCATTGGTGCTGTTCTGGCTTCTGTACAATCTTCACTCTCAGCATCGCCAAATCCATCACCTTCCAAATATGCAGAAATCTCCGCACAAACCACACAAGTGTTTCTCCCATCACATTCCACACATGCATAGAGGCCAATAGCATCATTTAATTTCACAAGTTCTTCATCATCCCCGAGCATGGTGACATAGCTATCCTCCAAATGCCTCTTCCTTTCAGGCTCTTTAGTCAAGGGTTCAATGGGGAGTGGTGCAACTATGTTCTCCAAAACAGGGTCTTCACTTCTTGACTCGGTTGCTCCCACTTCTTCTTCTTCCTCCTCATCCATCATTGCATCATCTTCATCATCATCCATCAAGTCCTCATTTGGCATTTTGGATAGTAGGTTAGAGAGTTCCTCAATACGTACCCCGAGACTTCGAATGACATCTTCTTGATTCTTTAATTCTTCCATTGTTGTTGCCATGAAGTTCTCCAAAACAGCCTCTAAGTGAGGTTGACTATCCGGGATAGGTTGCCCAACCTCGACTGGGAATGCGGATTTGAAGTTCTCCCAAGCAACTTCCAACGGGGATGGCTCATCATACCAAGGTGTGGAAGATTCCCAATGCTCCCCTTCATCCATCAAAGTATTGTTTGGAGGGTTCCCCCACCATGGAGTAGAAGTGTTGGGAAATTGATTTCCCCATTCAGAACAACCTACCATTGGTGGAGAAGGGACAGTTGCCCTTGATGACTCATCACTCACTTGTTGGATTTTTACGGCCAAGCAAAGCATATCTACCCCGCACTGCAGCTCAGATAATTCACTTTCTGCATCAGATGGTTGATACCAATTGTAGTCCATGATCCTATCTAATCAATTTTTCACCTCACAGACAATTAAGCACAAGATCAAAGAAATACAAAAACAAATATATACAAAACTAACAAAAGAAAGATATCAAATATATACAGAAAAATAAAATAAAAAATGTCTAAACTAGTTGTCTCATTTGTTACTACTGATATTGACAAAACCAATCCCCGGCAACGGCGCCAAAAACTTGATGCGTGAATTTTAAGATATAAATATAATTAAAGGCAAGTGCACCTCGTCGCAATCAAGTAATACGGTGGTGAGACCGGTTATCGTATCCACAGGGATTGGTTGTCAATTACCAGTTCACAAATTTAACAACTATCTAGACTAATCTAAAATATGAGAGATTAAAACTAAAGAAACAAAATATTTTTGTCTTTTTGTAATTTTGTCAAACACTTGGTATGCAAACAGGGATGTGGTTAGAATTGTCGGGGTTAGACTACACTAATCCTCCCTTAGTTGCAATGAAATGGCTTCTAACACAAGTCCTAATTCAATTATGTCAATCAAGCCTTTTCTAAAATACTCAAGCCTAATGTCTTAGGTGCATTGAGCCTAAAACCCCAAATTAAACCCTAATGTCTTAGGTGGAATAACCTGAGATTTTGCATTAAGTTAAGACTTATAAGATTGCAAGCAGCCAACACCTATGTCTAGATTCTTGACCTACTTGGCATATGATTCATGAGCATGCCTTAATACCAACCTTCCAGTCATCTATCAAAGCAACAAATCATTCCTATGGGTAGCTAATCCAAGGAAAGCATTAAACACAGAATCACATACTCATAACGAAATAGAAACTTGTATTAAAACACCAAATCAATTACAACAAGTTCAGAAAAGTTACATCTAACCCCAACAATGGGGGATTTAACTACTCATGATAAGGAAATACAAAAAGGAAAAAGAGAAGGGATGAAGAACACTCATAGACAAGCTTCCTCCAATCTTCTCTCCATCCAAGAGCAGAAAACGCCCCTTTTTGGGTAGAAACCCTCTCCAGCCGCTTGATCTCACCTGCCTCCAAGTGCAGATTATTTTAGGTTAGAAGTTAGTCCTTTTTCTGTCTGCGGTCTTTGTTATTTATAGGTCCGTCGCCCGTCACGGCCGTGATGGCCATCACGGCCAGGCCGTGACGGTATCTGTAATAGTCGAGTCTTCAAGTTTTTAGCTCTCGGGAGGCGAGAGTCGTAATCGCGACGCGAGCCGTCATTTTGTGGGTGGTCACGGCCGTGATGTCGCATCACGGCTAGGCCGTGACGATCTCTGACTTTTGCCTTCTTCTCTGCTTGATCACGGCCGTGATGGTCATCACGGCCAGGCCGTGATAGGCTCTGTTTGGCTATATTCTTCGCTTTTCTAGCTCTTTTTCATCCAAGCTCCACCAAGGCTGATTTCTGGGCATTTTTCCACTAAATCCTGCAAAACAACACAGAAAAACCACCTCATCCATTCCAAAGGAAAAACTATACAAAATCAACACTAAATTGACCTAACTATATGCAAATGCATGCAGAAATGTACATGAAAAGTGATGTGAAATCACACTCATCAGAGATCAATGATTTTTTATATTTTGACCCAAAGAGGTAAAGATGCATGAAATGCATGAAATTTTTTATTTATTTACATATTGACCCAAAATGTTATCAATGCATGACATGCATGAAAACATGATTTTTCACCAATATGTCAATGCATGAGATGAACTTCTTAGTTTTTTTCTTTTTGTGAATTATTTTTCTGAATGCATAAGATGAATGTTTTGTTTAAAAAATATTTTTTATATATTGACCCCAAAATATTTTTTAATGCATGAGATGCATGAAAAAAAATGAATGAAGTTTTTTAATGTATGGATACATGAATGGCATACATGAGTCTCTTTTTATTATTTACAGAAATGCATGAATCACAAAATATGAAAAGATTTTTTTTATTATTAAAAGAAGAAACATGCTCCCTTTGTGTCCTAGAAGGGTTAAGACCTATTGTTGGGCATACCTAAAGTTATGACTCTAAAAGTTGGCCCCTATGTTTGCTTTAATAGTGAAATTTGGGACGAGTCTAAACTCCTAAAAGTGATGGTCATCAGATTGCCCTTATCTAGCAGATAAAGACCCGGATCCATGAACTTCACCACGGGGACCAATGAGTCACAATATGATTGTCCATGGTACCTGTAACAATCTGAGCGGGAGAATCAGTGACTGCCAGGGACACAAAAGCATCACAATAACACCATTAAAACCCCTTCTAATCCTATGGCATTCCAAGACTCGGGTATAGAGCCCAAAAGTGTGTGAAACATGTGATGGTGATGTGTGTGCTGGGAGCATACAAAATTGCACAAAGCCAATTAAAACACAAACTACACCACACTTGTAAAAAGAACAGCCAACGACACAATAGTTCTCTACCTTAGGGTTGCAAGGATATTTAAAGGCATTTATGCGAGCATAAAAAACTATTTACAAAGCAAATAAAACAAACAAGGGTAAAACTAATATTTTCAAAGCTATTAAAAAATGCACAACCAACTATGATAGCACCCTACAAAGGTAAAAACAGAGGAGTCACCGCCAATATTTTATTTGGGAAAAAACATTGGAAAAAACCATTTATTTTAGGTAAACTGGTCTTTAAAAAAAGAGAGATTTGAGTTCGGGAGTCGGTTACGAGTAGGGAAGGTGTTAGCACCCTACATCGCCCGTTTAAAAAACGGTACCTCAAGTTAATTGTGCAAAAATAATTTTAATAACCTTTGAAAACATTTATTTTACCCCACTTTTTAAATTAATTAAAAAAAATATAAACACAACAAAATGGAAAATTAAATTTTGGCTGGACAAAATGATTGATTCTGCTCCTATGTATTCCCAGTGCGATTGGAAACTCAAAGCCAAGTAGTTCTTGTAGAAAAAGTTTGTTTGGTTGATTAATTTTAGTTTTTTGGTAAAGCTTTGATATTTTTTATAATTTTTGAAAAAAAAAGGATTTTTATTTCAAAATAAATTCACTCTTGCACAGGGTCCAAGATAGAAGCGCTATACGATAAACCCTTACAATGCATACGCCACTTGAGGATGAAAATTCATACATCGACGTCATATATTGCTGCGTGAATTCAAAAACATATTTCAGCTAATAAATTTGGATAAAAAAAATTGTTAAGAGAGAAAATTGAAAACCTTTTATTTTTTAGAGAAGGGTATTCACTCTTGCACAAGGTTAAAGATAGCGAAGCTATACGATAAACCCTTACAATTCATACAACACTTGAGGATGAAAAATCATACATCAACGTTGTAGATTGTTGCATGAACCCAAAAGAGATTTTTATTTCAAAATATTTTTATTTAAATTTTTATTTAAAACAAGGATTGAAAATATATTTTTTTATAAAGATTTTCTACCTTTTTTTTGTTTGAAGTTTTTTAGAGAAAAAAATAATGAGATAGTGCTTCACACGTAAAAGCCCAAAACTGAAGCCCAATCACATGCCAAAAAACATATCAGTTAATAAAAGCTAAAATATAAACAAAATGAAAGGACAAAACAGAGAAGCTTATGGTCTTTCCAAGTTACCAACAACAGAGACCAAAAGAAAGGTGGGCTGCTGGACGTGTGTGGGGTGGACGGCGCGACGGAGATGGGCAGTGCGGCGGACAGCGACAGATCAATTTAGTGGAGGGGCGGTACCTGATCTGGTGCCATGGTAGGATATGGAGAATGTTAGCCTAGGAGTGAAACTTCTGGACAGTGGTGGCGGATGGCGCAAACGGCTGCGACATGGAGACGGGCGACGCGGTGGTTGTATGGTTGGTGCTTCCTTTCGGTGGTTGGCGTAACAGCATTCAGAGGCGGAGGTCATGGCGGAACAACGTCCGATGAATGGCGGTGGGGGCGTGATGGCAAATACGCGATTGGCTTCTGGTTCATGGCGGAGCCGCATCAGTGGTTACAGAGGAGACGGTAGGACGACGGTGAGCATGGCTTACAGACTCCAAGCCTCTTCAGGCTCCAAGACAAGTATTCTTTACTCACCTAGTTTCTTCAGGCTCACTCAGGTTTGTTTGAGAAAAGAGGTTGTAATAAATGCAACTAGCAGATCTTTCACTAACACTTAGAAGAGTGGATTAAATGTAAGACTAAGAAAGACTGAGTAATAACTTCAAATGATTGAAGAATACAGATTGAAAGAATGAATGATTAATTGCGCAGAGTAATGGATCTTTAATGCTGTGTATTCTCTGTCTTCATCTTCAATGTCTTATGTATTTATAGACTCCAATCACTTTGAATCTGTTAGAGACATTCCATCAGAGTTTGACGTCAAGCTAAGCTCTATTAAATGTAATAGAGTCGTTCTGGGCAGCCATTAATGCAAGAGGAACGATGGTTGTACTCTAACACGTAAATCCAGTGCTTTATGCTTTGTGCAGCAGCCATATCAGAGTTGTGCATGTTACTTTTGTACTTTACTGAACACATTTCCATTTTCGTGCAACTCTTAGTTGTACTAGGAATAAAGATAATTGGAAGCACTTCGTTTATGAGCTCTTAGGTTGCTTGAGAGAATGACCTTCTGACTTTCTTGATATGCGTGAGAGAGTAAGCTTCAGAGACTTCTTCTTGAGGGGACATCTTCAAAATGCTTCGTTTTACTTTATGTTCCTTATCGAAGGACCATAGACAATTGAAGGCTTCAGACAAGTTGAATACTTAAAGCAAATTAGTCAACATTCCAGTCAGCAGACAGGTTGACTTTCACTCTACAGACAAGTGATCTTTTATGTGGGCAGACTATGTAAAATAAATTCTCACTTAATGATCTGCATACTAGGTAGACAGGTCAGCAACCAATATGAAGTTCAATTAAATTATTAACAAATGTTTAGTTTTCATCAAAACTTAGGGCAAATGCACATCAGACATTTAGAGACTTAATAGTAGCTACCTTCTAACCATATAACCATCTAACCAACTAACTGGATCATTACATGATCATTTACACGGGCCATAATGGGCCTATATGAATTACATATCCGATACCCCTCACAAGTTGGATTGTGCACATCAAGCAGGCCTAACTTGGCAATTGTAGACTGAAATGGAGAAGTTGTCAATGCCTTTGTGAAGACATCAGCAAGTTGTGCATTGGAAGGAATTGATAATAGATGGATGAGTCCATTGTGGATATTTTCACGAGAAAGGTGACAATCTATTTCGATATGCTTGGTTCTCTCATGGAAAACTGGATTATGAGCAAAGTACACAGCAGATTTGTTGTCAAAATATACTATATAAGGAGTGGTTGCAGGGAGAAGGGAGTCTTAAAGGAGAAAGTGCAACCATTGTAACTCACAGGTGAGAGCCGCAAGATCTCTATACTCAGCTTCTTAGGAGGAATGACTAACAGTAGATTGTTTATTGGACTTCCAAGTAACTAAAGAGGAACCAATGTAAACACAATAGCCATTGATGTTTCTTCCGGTATCTACACACCCTGCCCAATCAGAGTCAACAAAGCAAGTGATTTTAAGGTCTGAGTTTGCTGGGATAAATAGACCTTTAGCAGGAGAGGCCTTTAAGTACTTAAGAACTTGTGTAGCAGCATGAAAATGAGACTCCATAGGTTTAGATACAAATTGGCTGAGTTGCTGGACAGCAAAGCATATGTCTGGTCGGGAGGTTGTTAAATACAACAACCTTCCAACAAGTCTTATGTAACTAGAAGGATCAGCACATGGTGAGCCATCATCCTTTTGTAATTGGGTAGCAGAATCCATTGGAGTAGTGGTTGGTTTGGCGCCAAGCAAGCCACTATTAGATAAAATCTCCAAGGCATATTTCTTTTGATTGAGGAGAATGCCAGACTTAGTTCTTGAAATTTCTAAGCCAAGAAAGTACCTTAAAGACCCGAGATCCTTTATTTTGAATTGTTGATCAAGGGACCTTTTGACTGATGGAATTTCTGAAATACCATTGCCTGGTAGCACAATATCAACAAAATAGACGAGAAGAGCAGTGAAGGAATTGCCTTGGTTCTTAATGAATAGGGAGTGATTAGCAGAAGATTGAACATAATGCAAAGAGAGCAAAGCATGGGACAGTTTGGAGTACCATTGACGACTTGCTTGTTTGAGGCCATATAGCGATTTCTGTAATTTGGACACTTGATGTGGCTTGGGAGATTCGAAATCAGGAGGTAGGTCCATATATACATCCTCATGGAGGTCTCCAGGAAGGAATGCATTATTAACATCTAATTGATCAAGAAACCATCCCTTGGCCGAGGCAATTTCTAAGAGAACCCTCAATGTTGTCAACTTTTCTAAGAGGTACAATAAGATTTTTCATCCTGTGTACTATGCTATAAAATCTTTGATTGATGCTCAGATCAACTACATCACAACTGAAAAGGAATTGCTGGCATTAGTGTTTGCATTTGAGAAATTTAGAGCGTACTTGGTTGGCACAAAAGTAGTGGTCTACACAGATCATTCTACTATCAAGTACCTAATTGATAAGAAGGATGCCAAGCCAAGACTGATCAGATGGGTTCTTCTACTCCAAGAATTTGATCTTGAAATTAGAGACAAAAGGGGGTAGAGAACCAAGTGACTGATCATTTGTCAAAACTCCCAGAAGGTGTTGCACAATCAAATGATGTGGCTATTGATGAAACATTCCCCGATGAGCAGCTATTTTCAATGCAACTTGCTGCAGCACCTTGGTAATCTGACATTGTAAACTTCCTGGCCAGTGGAGTGGTTCCCCCAGATTTCACTGCTCAACAAAAGAGAAAATTATTCCACCAAGTGAAGCAGTATCTCTGGGATGAACCATAGTTTTACAAGATGTGCCCTGACAATTTAACCAGAAGGTGTGTAGCAGATGAAGAATTTCCTGATATTCTGAAGCAATGCCATTCATCACCATATGGAGGTCACTTTGGTGGCATGAGAACTGTGGGTGTAAGACCTAGATGCCAATGTTTTTCCTTTGGACTTACATCTGTATCTTGCTATTATTTATGATATAAGGCATTTCAGTTTATTATTTTGTTTGTTTAAATGTAATAAAGTCCTTAGAATAGAAAGTTCTATTTAATAGAATATCAAGTATACAACTTGTTAGTGAGACGCTATTAAGCAATAAGAACTCTATTCTTAAATATCCGTAGTCATGTATTATTATTAATAAAGACAATAATAATGCATCGAGACTATTATATGTGTGGACTGATGACCGCTTCTCACGGGTTAAGGATATGAGATATCAAGTCACGCACATAGGTACACATTAGAGTAATGATGTACTGGAATGACCCACCCTGAGAACACTACATGGAACGTTATGTGAGTGTCATAAGTAGTTCTCATAGTGACAATGGTGTATGCAATCCTTCGACCTGAAATCACTACGATCCCTACATGAGGAATTGTGTGCTTTAATACTGTCAAACGTTATCTGTAACATGATGAATATAAAGTCGGTCATTGGGTACATCGTGAGTCATGCGAGGGGTGTGAGTGATCTATATGGGATTTGTCCCTCCTACATAACAGGAGTAATATTTGTAGGCCCCTTGATAGAGTGAGACTGTGAAATGCATGGCCGTGCTGAAATAAGTCAATATGAGCTATTGACCTCATTTATTATTAAGTCTGCTTGGGTATCAAGGAACATGATATTAAACTTTACAAGGGTGACACATTCTATGCCTTGTGTTCAATATAGATATCAGGACAAAGGGATAATAATACACATGAACATTGGTCCCGGAAAGGATGTGTCAAATCACCGACTTTCTCATTACTTGGGTAGCAATGATGTGTTGCTAGACACCGCTCATTGTTTATAATATTAAATATGATTTAATATTATTGCAAACGTTATGGGAATCTATAGGGTCACACACTAGGAGCAGATTAATCGGAACTAAAAGAAATTGAGTTAGACTCAATTTCTATTGGGCCATGCTCTTGATAGATGAGCCCATGCACTAGTGCAATAAGTGCTTTTTACGTCAGTTAAAATTGATTTTATACGTCAGAATATTGTCTGACGTAAATACAGCTGACGTTAATAGTTAATATTTTAACGTTAGTTGTGGTAAAGAACTGACGTTAAAATTAAAACCTTTAACGTCAGTTGTTTAAACAACTGACGTTAAACATAAAACTATTAACGTCAGTTCTTTAACACAACGAACGTTAATTTTGTTAAAACTAACGTCAGTTGTGGTAAAGAACTGACGTTAAAGGTTTTAATTTTAATGTCAGTTTTTTTATTGCAACTGACGTTAATAGTGTACTGTATATTTTATAAAATACTATTAACGTCAGTTGTTTGATACAGCTGACGTTAATAGATTTTTTTTTTTAAATTCAGTTTTAAAATATCACTCCCCTCAGCTATCCCTGCATTCAGTAAATATCTCAGTAACACAGAATATCACACATATTACAGAATTGCAAACACTACCCTTAAATTTCAATATTAACAAAAAGAAAAGAAATATACAAAGGAACAATGGGGGGACTTAAAACCAAAACCCATATATAGGAAAAACATAAGTATCTACAAGTATATATATATAAATTTTAGTCTCTAATGTCTAAAAACAAAACTACCAATCTAAGGATATATATATACATGTTATTAATTAGTTTCTAAAGTCTAACAAAAAAACTATTCATCTAAGTATTGCGGAGGTATGTTGTCAATTCCTTTTTCAGCCGCATACTTGAAGAAGAATTCAACTAAGCACATCCTCAAGTCTCTAAACTCATCTTCTTGAAGAGGCGATTGGTCGTTAAATGCCTACACACGTTCAAATAATAACAATAACATTAACGCAAGTCATCTTCAAAACTATAATATATAATTTAACAAGTTGTTTAAATATTACTTTATTCCATCCATCCGTAATAGATGCGGAGACTATGTTCAGCATATGAAGCATCACATAATAGCCGCACGACCACCCGTCAGGTTGAAATCGAGGCTACAAACAAAATGAATTTCAAAGTCAGTTGAATATACATATAAATTAGTAATTATAATATTAATTATTTGATAAATAAACTACCAAACCTTGAGGATGGTCCATTCAGGATTTGCTTTAGCCTTAGAAGTCCTACTTCTCCCGTTGGCGCAACTTATGCTACTCGCCTTCAGCGCGCTATCATAAACAAATAATCATGTCAATTAACAAATTCATATATCATGTGTGTAATAAACTAAAAACAACTGATATTAAAACTTAAATTAAATTTAAGATTAGTTACTTACTTATTTACAGCTTCCACCACCTCCTGTGGCGGCTTTTGGTGGAGAGAGCATAAGAATATGACAGTATGCCTAGACGAGTGAAGTACGAACAACTGCCAATGGTTTTTCATACAGTAGGGAGCCAGATATAATTCTTTCTGATTGTCTCCCAACAAGTTCCCTATGTATTTACTAAATGCATCACCAGCAAAGAATTCGGGCACAAGGATTGACGGATCTAAGAAGCCGTAAACTGATGCAACGTCCTTATCAAGCTGAAGACGATGGAGATACCTAAGATATGAAAAGGTGTGGATGTTAATTACATAATATATATATATATATTGAAATTAAAATAAATTATTAAATGGAAAAATAAAAAAAAATAAGTTATAAAATTAAAATTAACTTACGTGCACCAGAGACTAAAAACCGTGCTGGCCATCCAGACGTTATTTCTGCAGGCGTGCCCGAGATCTTCACCACATAAGGAAAATATCCTCCGTTGATTTGGGTGTGCCACCCATCCATCGTGCTCCAATGGACATTCAAAAATCTCAAACGCATAATCCTCACCAAGTGAGAACAAACGAGTGACAGGTGACAGCGACACCGACACCGACGTCGACTTGGCCTTCAATTTAGGAAAAATAAAATAGATAAGTTGTTGATAATTAAAAAAACACAAGTAATTATTTGACTAATTTGGACATTAATAATGAATACATACCTTTGTTAACATTTCGAGCTCACGTCGTTTGAAGTCCAACTCAAGCTCATGGCGTTGGACTTCCAACTCCCGCTCCCTAGCTGCCAACTCATCGTCCTCCACATGTGTGGCGGTGGACGTTCTTCGCCTGATTCTGCCGACCCTTATCTGCCTTAGCCTATTCAAACAAAAACACATAATTAAATACAGTTAAATGATCTATAAGAAGCATACAAAATTAACTTAATCAACCAACCTGAAATTCTCCATCCTGTCGACTCCTAGCAAACATATCCCAAGTATCTTGATCAATCCAGGGATAATCCGAGAACGTTTTATCAAGCCGCTTCTTCCCAGATACACGGTACCTGGTAAGATCATGCTTGAACCCATTCCAACGCTTTGATGCCATTTTCATACATTTATGACGATGATCCTCGTCATTTGGCACAGTCCAAGCTACCTACACATTAAATACATAACAACTGGATGGATTATAACTCGAATAATTATCTAATAATGTAAATCAAACGAATGTAAAGGTAAAATACCGTGATAGCCTCCCAAATCTGATCCTTAACGTTCTGTGGAACGTCATTCCAGTGGTTGTAATTGATGCTTACGTGCTGCTTCGCTTGTAGAAGCACCCACTTATTAAATTCTTTAGCACGGGGTCCCTGGGCATTTAGATTAGCATCGAAGGACACCTCAAGCTTCTGTCCGCTTTGCCTGTCCTTCTCTAGTTTCTTCAACGTCGTGGCTCCTCTACCCCGTTTCCTATGAGCCTGTGATGTCTGTATGGACAAAAAAAATGATAAAATAGAGGGTTGTAACATTATAAACTTACATTAAAAAGAAGGACTAAAGATAGTACATAACATGTAAACTTACACTAGAATCAAGCGTAGGCGCGATCGGGTCCTGCGTAGGCCCCACAGTGTCCTCCCGTGCATGTGGGCTATCCGACTGATCCATATGTATGCCTGTTCAAAAACAATATATATTTATTAACATATATATTTAAGGACAATACGGGAGATTGAAAACTAGTTTTTGAAGATTGCCAAGCACTGGTCACGGCCTGGCAGTGATGTCCATCACGGCCGTAACGTGCCAACTGAACCAGACCCTTATAGGCAGAACTGATCACGGCCTAGCCGTGATGAGCATCACGACCATGACAGACCAACCAACACATACACTCAAAACCAAAAATAGAGACATTCCAAACAACTCAAACTCACAGCTTCAAGTTTCAACTACTGAGACTACAGTTTCAACATACACTCAAAACCAAAAATAAAAAAATGTGCCCTAAAGACTCACCAGAAATAGGTGCTCGCGTGGTGGTGAGGAGGGGAGCTCGAGTGGTGGCCAACGTTCGATGTGGTTACTGAGAGCAGAGGGACAAGGAGAGTTAGTGCGCGGGAATGGGAAATAGAGATGTCAAGTTATTGCAAAGAATGAGCGGGAAAGACAGAGTTAGGGGTTAAGAGTGTACCTCACGGTGGTGGCGAAGAAGCCCTCGCGGTGGTTGCTGTGGAGATGAACTCGCGATTAGGGCAGAGTGAGTGAGAGTGAGAGTTGAGAGTGAGAGTGAGAGTGAGCATGATGAAAAGAGAAGAACAGAGACGTACAGAGCGAAGTATAGAAGGCACGCGGGTGTAAACGTTATAATCAAAAACCAAAAATAAAACAACATTTTACGTCATTTGTTTGTAACAACTGACGTTAAAGGTCATTTATTTAACGTCAGTTCTCTTGAGAAACTGACGATAAAAGTCATTGTTTAACGTCAGTTGTATTAAACAATTGACGTTAAAAATAAATATTTGTTATTTAAAAACACTTTTAACGGCAGTTGTTGAAGACAACCGACGTTAAAAGTGTATAAGTTTCTGCAAAAACATTCATTCCTTTGACTACTGTGCTACTTACCCATGACTACTGTGATACTTACCCATGCACATTGTAACCTAATCCTCTTAATGAGCATTAAGTTTATAGATCAGTTTTCAAGAAAATCAGCTAGCTAGTCTCTCTTCTCTATATAAAGTACCATTCTTCTGTATCAGTCTGTAATAGAGCCTCTTCTTTTCCTCTATATTTCGTACGTTTTCTATTCCTTCACAAAATGGCTCTGAGACTTTTGTTATTTCTTCCTATACCTAGACTTAAAGGTCCCTGTCTTAATGGTCAACGAACTTCCGAGGTTGAGTAAATCACGTAACATGGATGGTAAGGTTGGGTGAATCAC
The DNA here is from genome assembly GCA_030762895.1 of Sophora flavescens. NCBI lineage: Eukaryota > Viridiplantae > Streptophyta > Magnoliopsida > Fabales > Fabaceae > Sophora > Sophora flavescens. The sequence continues at coordinate 218,647,192 of CM061062.1, forward strand.
GTAATGTGATTCCCTCACTTTATTTCATCCCCGTCATCCCTTTCACTTTGCTTTCGCTGCAAGTGATTGTGGATTCAAGACGATGCATCAAGGAATTCCAGTGAAGGAGGTGATGCAAAGATCCATTTTACTTTGCTTTCGCTGCTAGTGACTGTGGATTCACGCGCGATGCATCATGGAATTCAAGTGAGGGAGGAGATGCATCCATTGGAGTTTCTGAGGATAGGACTGAGAAGAAAATGATGTTGAAGAAGAAACTTTTTTATATTTTAGGGCTATGTTGTAGAAATTTTTTATCTTTTAATCATGTAATTGTAACTTATGAATCGCTTCAATGAGATACGATATCGATTTGATTATACATATAACTTGTTTTATGTTAAGTGTTTATTTATTTTAATTTGCACAAGAATTTGTTTACTAAGTCAAGCTAATTAATTAACATTAAAAATAAACTTGTTTAAAAAAAAGATTTAGAAATAAACTGCACTATATGGAGTGATCTGCGTTAAGAGTGACAACAGGGAGATGACAACGAAAGAAATGAGTTTCATAATTATTTACGTCAGTTATTTGTTTAACTGCCAAATCACACATTTAACGTCAGTTGTATAAACAACTGACGTTATAAGTGTTAAAATCACTTTTAACGCCAGTTCTTTACACAACTGATGCAAATAGTGATTTTATATTTACAAAACTGCCATCGCCTCATTTTTAACGTCAAACATATGGTCAACTGACGTAAAACGTTCCTGTATATTACATTATCTCCACTTGTGATTATGAGGGCCAGGTCAAAATCCTTTTCACCCTAGTGGTGCGCCTGCCTATATATGGTAGTGATAGAGTGCTTGGCCGCACAACAACATCCTTGGCCGCACTCTACACTCAGGTTGTGTGAAAAAGGAATAACACTGCCGTCGTCTATTCTTGTACCTAGCAATGCTTGGAGGCAAGCTCCTTGGACAAACACGTAGGACGTGTTCATCTGCTCGTGTGGAATTCGTAGAGGCATTATTGTTCGTGTTGTGCTCTTGATTTGGAACACGACAAGAATCAAAGGTCTGTGCTACAAGAGGTAAAATTTTTGAACATGAACCATGACCATTCATAAGGATTCTTGGTGGGAATTTTTCCACTGCGCTTGATTGATGCGCAAATTCCCAACAAGAACTGCTGCCAAAGTCCTCAATCAGGTTATTTATGGCCTTCACTCTTTAAATATGCACATGCTTTTGTTCAACATTGTGATAGATGCCAAAGGGTAGAGAATGTAACACCCTTCTCGAGTGTTACATCGTACGTGATATTTTAAGGTCGAAAAGTAGGTTGATTAAAATTGGCTTTAAAAGAATGGGGTAATTTTTTTTCCTTTTTCTTAAGTCATAAATGTAACTACTTTGATTTAAAGGAATGGATAATAAAATATTCCATTATCACAATTAAGGTCATGAGTTCGAAAATCATTTACATAATACCCAACCGACTCATAACCAGAAAGCATAGAAATGTACACCAACACTACATAAAGATATGGAGACGCAGCTCCTAAAATATAAGATACTTGAAGTCGCAGCTCCATAAACGTTACCATTAACTCCCACACATCCCAAGCTGGCCAAACTACAATAGAAAAGACAATCCTCTCTTGTCCATCGTGAGAAGAATGAAACCAACTGACAGGACCTAGTGGAAACTCTATTTGAGTCCGCTGCCGGTGTCGTCACAGAAGACACTACTAGAGTCACTACAAAAGTAACTCTCAAACTAAGCCATTTCCCTTTCCATGGAAAAACCATAACTTACAACTATTGACTATCATGCTTATCTCAAGAAAGGAAAGGTTAGGCATAGCTGAAACCCTAATACCATCGTCTTGAACCCTCTGAAATCTGGAAGTCGTCCACTAGAAATTCCACCATAACGTTCACATGCTTGAACCTCGACTTCTATGATGAATCAGTCAAGCGTCATCTTGACATCTCAATCTTCTCAAGAGAATACGGAAAGCACATAGCCAGCCGACATAGACAAAATAAAATAAGGAGGTGAGATTCCATTTATCTTACACATAAGGCAGACATGCAGTGGTACGACTCACAAGTACATAATACAACAGTACTATATTTCTTTTATTTCCCATTTAATTCTGCAACTCAAAAATCCAAGAATATTCTATACTAAACTCGGCAGTAAGCTTATCAAGCATACCGGACACGGTTTGTCCATCGGAGGACAGGAATAGAGAGAAACTGATTGAAACTATATAGTGTCATTCCTACACAGCCTCAAGGAATATCCGATTGTAATATCGGAGCTAATTTGATAATTTGGAAAGGAATAGTCAGTATAGGTTTCACATCCGCCCACCTCAGGCACCATTGTGGCTTTCGTGTTATGCACACAAGGCTTAAATCATAACGTACGTACAATCATAATCACATGTAGTCTCAAAATCTCTGTAACACATCAGGCTCTTTATGGAACCTCTACCACCGAAACTTGGCTTCCTGGGCACAACGGCCTCGCCGAACATAGTATCAACTATGTATCTAGGCAAAATTGCCGGAATACAACCAATTGGTTTATCCATCTGATAACCTCGTGATTCCACAGAATCCACTTGCTGTTAATCCCTGAAGGACGATATTCTCGGTTACAAATCATCGGCCCTTCACTAATCCACAGTTCTCAAACATACTTGTCATGTTTGTGTAAAGATGTTTTAAGGCACTTGCTTAGAAGTCCTAATACATTATGAAATTGAATCGACAGTCCAATCATTTATTTCTTTACATTTTTCTAATTGAGCATTTCTTGGGCTTTCAAGAAATCAAATAACTCTTAGTCCATTAAATCTTATGGAGGTATGGATAATGAATTATCCATACTTTACGACAAATGGTCTTGCTTCACCATAAGTCATAAATTATTAAGTTCATATTTTCACATGACTTAGGTTTTGCTCTTTAATGTAAATACTAGTCTTTGAAGACTAAAATCCTCTTTTGTCTTAAAACCAAACCTTTGGTTAAAACCAAACTCTTTTGAAATCATATTCCATCAAAGAACATAAGCACTAAATTCCTCGAAACAGTTTCTTGAAAAACATCGAAACTCTTAAAATATCGTTTTACCGCTTTTTTACTGTATTTCAACTTCAATTCCATATTTTCACAAACATAATCATTTTTCTCAAATTCTTTACTTTCCTAAGTTACCATACTTATGTTGAAGTATTGAAATACTAATTTCAAACTCTACATCATTGTTTTCTCAAAAATCTTTAAAAACGTTTGACGACGGTTTCGCTGCTTTTTTACTGGTTTTAGGCCCAAAAGCCATACTTTTGAAAATATGGTTCCTCACCTCAAATCTATTACTAACTTAGGTTATAATACTCATTTTGAGATGTTAAAACACTGATTTTACAGTTTCCATTCCATATATACGAAATTCCTAAAAATTTGACTGAACGTCGTTAAGTTTATAAATCGCGTAAATTTGTTTTCAACGATTTTAAACCTTAATGATGCAAAACTCATTTTGGAGTTTTAGAACACTTAGTTAGGCATGAAAAACAGTACCTAAATGTCCAATTAAACATATTTTCGAAAATTACAGTTTAGTCCCTAAACTTTCATTATTTGCAAAAAGGTCCTTATTTACTTAAAACCTTATAAATTTTTATTTACAACTTCAAATCTCACCAAACCAACTTCTTCAGCGATGATTTATGTTTCCAACAAATTCCCAAAAATTTATATTTTTGGGTCTCATATTTTTCAATATTTACAAATAAGTCCTTAACTATTAAAAAGCTCATAAATTTTTATATATAATTCCAAATAACGTCAAACCAATTTCTTTAATCTTATATTACCAAGGGCTACAATCACAACATATAAGAATATAGTTTATAGAACAGTCCCTGTAAATCTCAGTATTTGCAACTTAGTCCTTTTTATCTTCAATAGTTCATAACTTTCAGTATACTTAACCAATTCACTTCTAACCAATTTCGATATTCTTATATACCCATTCAATCTCTATAAAGATTATTTAGTCAAATTAAATTAATGAGGAACAACCTCATACAGCTATGGCCGAATGGCCTTCCTATAAGCATATTGAGCAATTTCTTTTATATCAAGCCAAACAAACAACAATCCAGGTTCCAACTTATGATCATTGGAACCAAAACAAACATATGGTATATCATACCACAATCACAAGCATCAAATCAATTCTTCCACAAGGATCACACAACCATACACAATAATATATAATCTTCACTCTTAAGATTTATAAGACAACATTAAAATACTTTAAACCACATACATATCTACATTAAGGTAGGATAGTAGTAATCTCCCCCTTTACCTCTTGTAGATCACTTGAAACTCAAGTAGGAGAAGGATGTTGTTCACCTAAATCACAAGGTATTGAACCCACAAAACCTAGCCATGAACAACCAACAAGAAATCAAGTTAAAGATTGAAGAAAAACACCTAAACCCATTCACTACAAAAAAAAGGTTGTTTAGCGACCGAAAATAGTGACTGAATTTTTCGGTTGCTATTTGCGACCGAAATGGCGACCGATTGTAGGATCTACATGAAAGACTGATTAGAGTTAATACTGCGACCGAAATAGAGTGTAGCAGGGTTATCGGTCGCTATTTCAGTCGCTAAATAAAGGAACTTAAAAGTCAGAAATTTTATGTCTTCTTAGCGACCGAAATGGTGACCGAATTAAATGCAATGGTTAAATTTAATTTACATTTGCGACCGATATTAATTCGGTCGCTAAACGACGCGTAAAAAAATTAAAACCGTGCGTGTTAGCGACCGATTCAAAAATCCGTCGCTAAATTTATTAATTCAAATTTCAAATTAACTCATCCCACGACCGAATATAGCGACCGATTTTGTATTTAAGTGATTGGCGACCGATTTAGCGATCGATTATTTCGGTCACCAAATTATAAATCCCTAAAATCGTGAAATCTTTCCCTTCTTCCTCATTTCGGCCATCTCTTCCACCCTCACCCCTTTTCTCTCCCTCGCGTCGTCAGGCCGCCAGTCACCATCGCCACCACCGCAGTGCGCACCACCACCGCCATCTCCGGTAAGCCTCCGTCCTCCTCCTCCTCCTCTTCTTCCATCTCTTCCTCCCCTCTTCCTCTCCCCTCTTCCTTTCCCCTCTTCCTGCTCTCTTTTTAATTCCCCCCCCCTCCGTTTCAGTGCTTCGACCAATACTCCGGCTACCAACACGCAGCCCTCCGGTCACCACGCGCAGAGCTCCTCCTACCCTCTTCTCTCCTCATTTTGTGCATTCCCTGCTCTGCCTTGAGGTAACCATGGACTCTCTATGTATCATTTTTTATTTTGCTTCATTGTTTCATTTCAAAAATTTTGTGGATTGTATGTATTTCATTGCTTTATTGCTTACTACTGAGAAGAGCTACTTGTGTATTTCATGTGAGTTGTGAGTTGTGATGATCATTTGTTTTCATGTGTCATTATTTAATCACTCCTATTAGGATTAGGAAGCTCTCATTGAGAAAGCACGAGAAATCTGTTTTTGTAACTTTTTTTTTTGAATGCATTGAAATATCAAAAGTCAAGACTGTGAGATCAGAATTGATGTTTACTTGAGCCACAGAATGCCATTGCTGCCTGTGAGACTGCGAAACATAAACATGTTTTGGTTTTTTGTTGATTATTGACGTGTTGTATAATTTAAACTTTAAAGCCTCAAAGCACCCACCTGCATTGGCCGTGAAACTTGAATCCATTAGCATATTTAAGTGATGAGATAAAGATAACAGTGAGAACTAGGATTAGTGTAACTGTACCAATTTAATGTTTCAAATTTAATCTGAGAACCCTTCTGGTTTGCTTCTTGTCGATTTAGCTGTGAAATTACCTTTCATTTCAGCATCTTAGTCTTTGATTTAGATTCAGTTCTGCTTTGTGAAATGCATCTAAATTGGTTAGTGAGGATGTGTGCTATGGATTTTCAATTTGTTTTGTGCTAGGTGTCTACAATTTCAAACATGGATAGTTCATGGCTATAGTTCAAACAAATGACCAATACTGAGGTAGTTGTTTGAAGACCATTCTAGTTTAACATGTCCAGTAACAAGATTGTCCCTGTGTTAATGATGTGTTTTCTATTAAATATGGCACTTGTAATTTTTGGTCTGTTTATCTTTCCATATCTTGGCTGAATTTATGTCTTTGAAGGTTGTTCATTGTTCTGTTATATTGCCTCAAGGAATATTTCACAATAGATCTATAGCCTCTGTGATGCAGCTATTTACTTGTTGTGAATAATTTCATATTGTATTGTACGTGTATGCAGTCTGATTCTATTGTATTTTGATTCGTTTGGAATCCATGAATTTGTTGGTTCTTGCTGAATCTGTTTCAAAAATTTCAAAAGAGGGTTTTAGGGATTTCAAGTTCTTGTTCACTTCTTTGTAAACAAAAAAATATTTTTTGTTGGAGTATGAAATGATCTAAAAACATTATTGTAGCCTGTAATTCCAAGAGAGCTTTTCACTCATTTTGAATCAGATTCATTTGGTAATTCTACTTATCTCTTTTCTGTTTGATGATGTAAATTTATTGAAGGCTGGTACTTATATCTGAGCATGTTCATACATTTGGATTGCTATGAAGAATAGTTTATTCTCTTTAAAATAAAAATCTTTCAATAACAATGAATCAATGTAATTAGAATAATTTGATATGTATTTATTGATAACTTGTTTGGAAATGATTATGGAATCATATTTGTATATATTTACATTGTAAGCATTGGAATGAATTGATAAAGTGTTATTAGTTCGTAAATGGCATGACTTTGTTGTTGTTAATATTCATTTACTAATTTAAAGTCCATGAGCTTAAGAAAGTCTCTTCTTGAAGCCAACAAAAGCGAGTCTCTTAGATAATGAAGGATTAAGTATAGGGTTAGATAAAATGAGTAGGCACAGTTTTCCAGGCACATGCATGACGTGCCGTCATCATTAAAACATTATTCACATTAGAAAGCAGCTCTGTACACAATATTATGAAAACAACTCTGGTTTTTTACTCATTTGTTTCACTAGGAAATGGAGCTTTCCAGAAATAGTTGTTGATGACCATCCTTACTAGGTTATCTAGGCACTTCCAGTAGGAAAAGTCCTCTCTATGACCATCCTTCAAAACGACGTAAAAGCATCAGCTTTCCTGAAAACTACTATGTTTGCTAATCTGTAAAGTTGCATGTGAAGTTGCATTTCTTTGTTCTATTTTAACATGCTAGTATGCTACATGGATCTTTCCATCTTTTCTTACTAATTATCACTTGATGAAGTTTAGACATATGACTTGTTTTCCTTATCGTTTTATCAGAAAATGGATCCGACTAAATGTTTTGAGACAACCATCCATATAGACCAGGTACAGTATCTCATCAACTTAAGAATAACGATCGGATTCACATAATGATGGTTAAGGCATAAACTAATCATTTACTAAATTGTTCTTGTGTATTTGTAGGATTTGATTTCAATCCCGCGATCATTCTACCGTCGTTGGGGACAAGAAATACCGCGTGTTGTGACTATTGAAGACAAAAGCGGAAATCTGTTCAATGGGAATATAGTAATCCATGAGGATCACCCATATTTTGCAACAGATACAAATGGTATCAGGGAGTTGTATTTGTTGTCCACTGGTGCATTGGCAAAGTTTAAGTACCTTGGGGGTTCTCGCTTCTACATGTTCATCCCTTTGGAAGATTGATGAGTTTTGATATTTTGATTAGTACTTATTGATTGTGGTGTATTTTTATGTTTTGATCGTTAATTAGTACTTATTAAACTTGCGTTAATTAATGTATATGTTTTCTTGATCATGTTGACTGCGGTGTTTTGGATCGTTAGTACATCATACTTATGTTTTCTATTTATTCAAAAAAAATATTGGTCTATTTTGTTTATATCAGAAATTAAAAATCAATGGGGTAATAGTTGAAAAACAAAATTTGGTCGGTAGGATTCAGTTACAGGAAAATTTTTATAAAAAAAAAATTCAAACTTTGCGACCGAAATAGCGACCGAATATCGGTCACCAAATTAGGTTAGCTGAGCATGCGACCAACTATACGGCGACCGAAATATATAATTTTGTGACCGAAATATCGAAATACAAGTTCGGTCGCTAAACATTTAGTCACCAGGGTTTCTGCTACCCCCTTAATTCGGTCGCTATACAGTATAGCAACCGAATTATCATGTTTAGCGACCGAAATCTTCGGTCGCTAAATAGGTTTTTTTTTGTAGTGATTTGAGCATAAATTCGGCCAACTCAAAATGAAATAGCTAGGGATATCTAAATTTTCAAGATTTTGGATGATGAATATAGAAGTCATATGAAGATCATAGAAATTGGTTTCAAGTCAAATGGATTTCTCTACAATTTTGTAGAGATTTTTGAAGAAAGCTTCATGAAGATGGAAAATCATGATTCATGACTTAAACAACTACAATTGAAGGAGAAGTCATGATTGATCATGGAGATAAAGATTCTACCTCTTCACAAAAATCACTAAGTGTCCTTGAGAGAAAATGAGAGAAAAGTGAGGAAGATGAAGATTTTGTGCTGTTTCAGTAATTTGGGCACATATCCCAATCTACTTATCCGTTTTTGATGATCTTTTTCTCGTTGGAGAGAAGAGAGGAAGAGGAACAACTTTCATGTAGAAAGTTTTTCAAGTTTTAGAACGAAAAGGGGTTAGAATTCCGGTACAGTTTCGGATGAGTAAGGAGAGTTTGTCTTAATTCTCTGTGTTCTTGAGAAAATGAGAGAAAGTGATGAAGAAGATGGAGTTTTGTCATAAAAATGACTAAGTGTGAGGGGAAGGGGCTGCACGAAATTAAGGGAGTGAGAGGGTATTTATGTCCTTCAAAATTGTCATTGGGACAAAATGGTAAAAGCGTATAGGGACAAACTTGGAATTTCCTTTAAGAACAAGGGTATTATGGTCATTTCCACTCAAAGTCATCATGACAATTGAGAGGCTAGTAATGAAGGAGATGTGGTCGAATTGTGACCACAAAAAGCTTATGGCAACCTTGAGAATTAATAGAAAACTAGGGACATTTTGGTCTTTTCGCGCACAAAATATCTAGATATTTAGGAATCGTCATAAATGCGCCATAAATATTTGATGACTCACCCCTGTGACTCACTGCCTTAGGTGGCAAGATGACTCATCATCCTCATCCACCGGGCTTATCTCTGCAGCTCCGTTCCTGACTCTGTCGGTTACCCTATTTAGGTTTTACGCCCAAACAAAGCATAATAACTTATTTATTTTGAAAATTTTCAAAATACCCCATATCGTTGGAAACAGACTATAAAATCTAACCATTTCGTTCACGAGTCAAAATTAGGTTTTCTTATCAGTAAAATCTTACTATCAGTTAAAACGCAGATCTGGTTTCATCTGAATTTTAAACCTAAATTTTTACCGTAACCTTCTACTATAAGGTAGAGTAAAATTATGATTTTATTTTATCAAAAATCTTTTTCTAGATCTCAGATAAAATATAGAGAATTAAAAATTCTACCGATAATGAAAAACCGTAAAAATGGGGTGTTACAGAGAATCTATCCAATAAGCATGAAATGCCCGTATACTATTTTAGAAATTGAATTGTTTGATGTATAGGGAATTGATTTCATGGGTGAGACACCCCGATGTCCAATTAAAGAAAAACCTAAATTTATCTAAAACTTAATCGTGATATTAGCAATAGACGTATATACAGAAAATCGTAAATATTAAAACTTTAAATATAAAAAACGAAAACACAACCACCACACATAGATATACATGTACATAAAGGTACAAGGTACTGTGTAGTGTACCACATCAAAGTAGGGCCCTAAAAGTACAAATTGACAAAATAACAGAAGATACAACAATTTACAAAAATACGCACTGGCCACAGACTCTCTACTCAACTACTCGGGTCCACTGCTCGTCCTCCAGGATCTGGCTCCTAAGGGGTCCTATCAAGCTCATCAACAGATGGCTCCTTCACAAGGTCTTCTCATAGCGAACACATAAATAAAACATACACAATATAGAGAGAATAGGAGATAAGAAACATGCTATCATTATAAGCGGAAAAGGTTACACAACATATATACAATAATAGCACACAGACATGCATCACCAAATAAACACATATCAATATAAAAAACATCCTCCTAAATATATCACTGTCCTCTACCCTTCGCGCTCATTCAACTGATCATGTATGCTGACGTGACCACCACCTAATCCTGTCACTCATCCCTTATCTAATTAGGAATATACGTCAATCGTCGAAGCACGGTGTCCGTATATATTTGCATCGGTGCACACCCTCATTCCCGTTAGGGTGTTCATTCAATGAATGAGACACACCCCCATTCTTGTCAGGGCGATTGTTCAAAGAATGACACTATTCCCCCATTCCCGTTAGGGAATAGTTGCACAATACAAAAGTATCCTCATTCCCGTTAGGATACGAGACAACTCAGCTAGAACTATATGCAAATCACAGTAGTTTCCCCATTCTCGTTAGGGAATTGAACCGTGACATCCAGTATCCGTCATAATAAGGATGTTAGTCATTCCTCCCAGCGAGCACTCCCCTCTATCATATATATATATATATATATATATATATATATATATATATATATATATATATATATATCCAAATGCATATGTATACATAAATGGTCTGAAACGACAGTAGCCCGAAGCAACCATAGCCCAAAGCTACACATAATAATATCAGTAGCCACTACAAAAAAAAGCTCATTTAGTGACCGAAAATAGTGACCGAATTTGGTGGTTGTTGTTTGCGACTGAAATGGCGACCGATTATAGGATCTAAATCAAACACTAATTAGAGTTGATATTGCGACCGAAATAGAGACCGAAATATAGCGTAGCAGAGGTATCGGTCTCTATTTCGGTCGCAAAATGAAGGAAAATAAAAGGCAAAAATTTATGATTTTTTAGCGACCGAAATGGCGACCAAATTAAATGCAACGGTTTAAGTATATTTTATAGTTGCGACCGATATTAAATCGGTCGCTAAATGGCGCGTAAAAAATTTAAGATAGAGCGTGTTAGCGACCGAATTTTAAATCGGTCGCTGAATTTATGAATTCAAAATTCAAAGTAACCCATTTAGCGACCGATATAGCGACCGAATTATTCGGTCGCTAAAACTAAAATCCCAAAATCGCGAGCCCTTCCCCTTTCTTCCCCATTTCTCTCATTCCTTCTCTTTTCTTCTCTTTCTCTTGCAGGCTCTGCTCCTCCCTGCCACCACGCGACGTCTGTGCTCCAGTCACCGCCAGGTCACCTCCGGTGAGTGATTCCACCTTCCCTCTCTCTCTCTCTTTCTGATGTCTCTCTGTCTCTGTCTCTGTAGCGCACCTGAGCCGCCTCCCTTGAGCCACCACTGTCCGCAGCTCCGGTGACACCAACACCACCAAGGGTAAGCTACCTTGTCTTCTCTCCTCTTCTCTCATTCTCTGTTTCTATAACATAATGGATATTTGGTAGCAAGGGTAAGGGAGATTCAGCTAAGGAGATTCTGGGGGGAATGGCCATGTAAACTCAGAATCAGTGCTGAGTTAATTAGAGATTGGACATTCAGCTAATTAGGAGGTTGTTTTCAAAGTAGAATGACAGTAAGTTTCATAGGGACAGTGTGTCTATAAGTAGTTTGGAGCAGTCTGATGTGAAAGTATCAGGTGCATCTACCATGGAGGTTTTAGCTGCTTCATATCTTTATTTGTTATATTTCCGTAATATCATGTAGCATTGTGATAAATTTTCAATCAGGCCCATTGTGTATTATGATAGACTTGGCTTGATTTGTTCCTCTTGTCTTTTCTTTTTCTTCTGACAGGGGGGCTTATTATTACTCGGTTTGTGGTTTCTAGAGCACAGTAGTGGGTAGTATGTGCAGTTTTAGGTTTAAGTTGGATTCCCGTGTTCCTTTACTATTATCATACAAAGGCATGGGATTGGTTGTCCAGACTCCATATCTACCTTTATAGGTAAAACACGTCCAAATTGAAGTAGCATTGTGGGGTGCACCAATTTAACCTGTCGACAAGGTGGCATGCAGGACAAGCTTTTCTGAACAGTAGATGGATGGCATGCCTAAGTTTTAAACCTTGTTTCACGGTGTTATGATTTTAGTTTCTTCTTCTCACTGTTCCCTTGGTGTAGTTTTGTATCATCTCTTGTTTCTCAGTTGATTGAACTGTGGGTTTATTTTTCTTGTCTCCACGTTGGGTTGTCTTGATTTTCATGTTTAGCTCCTATGATTTTGGCTTGTTGCTGTTGCACTTGCTAACAATATATTGAATTTTGTGTCATTAAAATAAAGCAAATGTAATTTTGATAATTTTATGGTCGGTTTTCTCAATCGTGTTTGATTTCTGGACTTAAATGGTTCATGGATTTGGTTGCCAAACCATGCTAACTGTGCAAGGCTTGTCTCCTCCTGGGTCTCGTTGTCAATCTTTGATTGCATCTGTTGAAGCTTGTTCGAGCAAATGAATTACTATTTCAATGATATTGTATATGTCACATGTATATATTTATGTACGCTTTGATCATTTTTAAGCTGTGAAGTTTCTGAATCTTTTAGACTTGATCCATCGGCATGTGCTTGGTAGCAATGACTGGGGTGTGCTTTTGAGTTATAGTTTTGGTGTTTTTTTCATAATTTTCTTAGATGGTTTTTGATATATGTTCTATTTAATGTATATTAGTCTTGGCTTTGTTTTGTAAGTCGTGTGGAGTTTCTCCTGCTGGTCCTAGTTTGCTGCTATATGTTGTGTGTGGCTAGCAGATATTTGGTAATTATGGCCTTGCTGTGTTCACCGGCACTATAACTTGATAGAAAAGCTGATTTTCTAATGTCTTTGCCCTTTTTTTTTTTGTGCTTCTCTACCTGGGTGTTTGTTGGGTATAAGATTTGGTAATGCGCGTCACGACCGTGATGGCCATCGCGGCCAGGCCGTGACGGATTCTGCCTTGGAACTTCTTCACTGGTTGGTTTGTCCGTGATGGCCATCACGGCCAGGCCGTGACGGATTCTGCATTGGAAATTCTTCACGGGTTGGTCTCCCAACTCTGCATGGATCCAAAAGTAAATTATAACTCTTTTAAGTGAAAATCTCAAAATGATATTTGGTTTATAAAAATATATATCAAATTAGTATAAGGTTAAAGTAATATTATCAAATGTTGTCATTTCAGCTCTGACACGATTATTTTTATTTATACATTATAGGTCCTTGTATGATCTTCGTTGTCCGCAGCTCCTCCCTTATCCTTACTTGGTATTGCTTTGTCGAATAGGTAAGTTCTCTCAATACTCTGTTTTAAGGTTTTGCTTTGTCTAATAGGTACTGATATGTGTGGTGCTTCTAATGTATTATGTGAATTATCGTGTTGTTTGGTAGTGGAGAGCTGAGCTCAATAGGATGTGATCTTGTCTGATTGTATGCTGATAATTTAATGTTTATGCATGTGTTTGTCAATATGTGTTGTTTGTTAGTGGAGAGCGGAGCTCAATAGGATGTGATCTTGTCTGATTGTATGCTGATAATTTAATGTTTATGCATGTGTTTGTCAATATGTGTTGTTTGTTAGTGGAGAACAGAGCTCAATAGGATGTGATCCTGTCCGAAAGGCGGGATGCTGGTTGTGTGCTGATAATTTAGAAATTACGCATGTGTTTGACAATTAACTGCTACTTGTTAGTGGAGAGCGGAGCTCAATAGGATGTTTGCTACAATATTTAATCTAAGTTTGTATTAATTTACGCTGCAATTTATATAAGCTCAACAATGTTGCAATATTTATAGGTTAATGGTTTTATTTTCTATTAGAGGTAATAATTAATTTACGAAAGCCTTAGTTTCCTATTTGAGATTCAATATTAATGAGCATGCGTAACTTATCAAGGTATGCATGCTCATTGTATTGAATCTTGAATTGTCCAAGTGGGACAGTTTGGGAAAAAACCTTTTTCACACTCGTACAATAGTCATTTCAATGTTCAAATGCCTTATATACTTGTTGAAATCTCGGTCTGATGCATTTCCTTTTGTTCTCCTGGTGCATACTTGATCGCGGTGATTCTGACCGTGCTCGAGTCGTGTAACTTGGAGACCGATGGGAAATGCTGCCAAAATTTTGTCAAGTATAAGGTATTTGAATATGGGAATAACTATTAGTAGCCGAGTGTGGCAAAGGTTTCTCCTCGAATGGGATAGGTTCATACCTTGTCATAAGAACGAGATTGATGGAGTTATTGGGATGCACCGTAATATATAAGTGTTATTGTAGGATTGGTCAGGCTATTTAATTGCCAGCAATGGATATTCCGGAGACTCGAAAATGGATGTATCGTAGGTTGGATCGGAATAAACGTCTTAGGGAAGAGTATAGAGTTGGAGTGGGTGAGTTTATAGAGTTTGTTATTAGTCAGGAGAGATTTATACGACTGGGTGGTGATCAATTGAGGTGTCATTGCAAAAGATGCAAGTGTCAATCTTTCAAAAGCGTGGATGGAGTTGTAGCCGATCTTTATGAGAAGGGATTCATGCCTTATTACTATTGGTGGAGTAACCATGGTGAGACGTTGCCTGACTTAAACCCGATTGTGGTTGAAGGTTCGTACTATGGAAGTGGTGACCGGAGGGAAGAATTGAATCCATACGAGCAGATGATAATGGATCATGCTGGACCATCGGTTGGTGTTGTACTAGAAGAAGATGGGGGAGAAGATGGTGGAATGGGTTCCCAATACATAGAGGAGAATCCAAATCCCGAAGCTCAAAGATTCTATGATATGCTGAGTGCTGTACAATCTCCATTGTGGGAAGGATGTCGGGAGTACACGGAGTTGTCGATGTGCATGGAATGGTTGAGTATCAAATCTGACTACAATATGCAAGAAGGTTGTTTTAATCGCCTCACCTGGTCAGTGTCCAAGGCGTTGCCAGAAGAATATCGGATGCCTACTAGTTTTTATCATGCTAAGAAGTCTGTGGAAAATTTGGGTCTGGGGTGTTTGAAAATTGATTGTTGCCCGAATGGATGTATGTTGTACTATAAGGATGATTCAGCGGAAAGCATAACATGTTGTTGATTTTGTGGTGCGGATCGGTATAAGACAACCACTAGGATGGGCATTGAGAAGAAGAGGTCGCTAAAAAAGATGTGGTACTTTCCGCTCGTGCCAAGACTTACAATATTGTACTCTTCGATGGCCACTGCAGCTCACATGAGGTGGCATAGTGAGCATGAGAGGGAGCAAGATATCTTGTGTCATCCATCTGATGGAGAAGCTTGGAAGCATTTTGATAGGGTTCATATGGCATTTTCGCAGGACCCTCGCAATGTCCGATTGGGGTTATCTACTGATGGATTTAATCCTTTTGGGCAGTCTGGAAAAGCATACTCTTGTTGGCCAGTTATCCTGACTCCGTACAATCTTCCCCCAGGGATGTGCATGAAGCGGGAGTTTATGTTCCTAACAGTCATAATTCCGGGTCCTTCTAATCCAAAAGGTAAGATTGATGTGTACTTGCAGCCGCTGATAGATGAGTTGATAATGCTGTGGAATGATGGTGTGTTGACATATGACGTATCTTTGAGGCAGAATTTCATCATGAAAGCAGCTTTAATGTGGACGATCAACGACTTTCCTGCTTATGGGATGATGTCGGGTTGGATGACCACGGGGAAGCTTGGATGCCCAATATGTATGGAGCGATCGAAGGCATTCACGCTTAAAAACAGTCGAAAGATCTCATATTTTGATTGTCATCGTCAATTCCTTCCAGAAGATCATCCTTATAGGCGGAACAAGAATGCATTCAAGAAGCGTTGTGCGGAGACAACACCGCCTCCACCACGTTTGACTGGTCCTAATTGTATGGCGCAGAGTACAGTACTTACCGCTCGTCCATGAAACCCAAGGAGAACATATTCCTGATTATGGCGTCAACCATAATTGGACAAAACAAAGTATATTTTGGAGGTTGCCGTATTGGAGGACGCAACTACTCCGTCACAACATTGATGTCATGCATACTGAGAGGAATGTGTTTTTGAATGTGTTTGACACTGTGATGGACATCAAGGGGAGGACAAAGGATACAAATAAAGCCCGATTGGACCTGGCTGACATTTGTAATCGGAAGGAGCTTGAGTTGCAGGACGGTGGTCGTGGCAGACTTATCAAACCGAAGGCAAGTTATACACTAAGCAAAGCACAGAAAGTGGCCGTCTGTAAGTGGGTTAAAGAACTAAAGTTACCAGATGGGTATGCTTCCAATCTGGGTAGATGTGTTGACATTAAGGAAGCAAAGTTACATGGAATGAAGAGTCATGATTGCCACGTGTTCATGCAACGGTTGCTTCCAATTGCGTTCGACGCATTCAAGAAGCAAATTTGGAACCCACTTGTTGAGCTTAGCCACTTTTTCAGGGAGCTTACGTCGACAACACTAAATATGAATCAATTAAAGGATATGGAAGTCAAGATACCCGTTTTGTTATGTAAGCTGGAGCAAATCTTCCCGCCGAGTTTCTTTGATTCCATGGAACACCTGCCAGTTCATCTACCGTACGAAGCAAGAGTTGGTGGCCCAGTCCAATACCGCTGGATGTATCCATTTGAGAGGTAAACAACATCAACTATTTTACTTAATACATATGAAATTCACGAACATGAGAGCGTAGTTTAGCTTTCCCTAAAACTAGTAATTATTTGTATGTATCCCTCTGTAATAGGTTCCTGCACTCCCTTAAACACAAAGTCAAGAACAAGGCACGAGTGGAGGGTTCCATTTGTGAAGCATACTTAGTAGAGGAGACTTCCACTTTTGCCTCTTATTTCTATCCGGACGAAGTTAACACGAGAAGGACAAGGATGCCTAGAAACGTTGATTTGGGCGAAGGAAGTTCAACTAGTCCTCCTATATCAATATTCAACTATCCGGGCAGATTTAGTGGCAAATCAAAAGGATATTTCTTGGAGCAGCGTGACATTAATGCTGCTCATCTGTATATCCTTCAAAATTGTGAAGAGGTCGCGCCATATTTAGAGTAAGTTTCTACAATGTCTTTTATAAGTTCAATTGACATTTATGATTATTAATCGTCCTGCTGTTAATCTCCCATATGTAGGATGTACGGCAATTTTCCAAGGGATCTCCAACCTGACATTTCAAACGATCAGGTTGATCGAGAAATTACTTCTCACTTTGCTACGTGGTTCAGTAAATATGTAGGTTAAGCACCTTCATTTGTTGAAATACATTTTATCTCCTTAAATATATAGCATGTATAAGAATAATATAATATTTGATTTTTTAGGTACTAGATCCAGAAAACAATGTTCAAAATCCATTGTTGACAAATTTGGCATGGGGGCCTAACAGATGGGTTACATCATGGAATACTTATTTTGTAAATGGATATAAATTTAACACAAAAACATGGAATGAAGGAATGCATACGTGTAACTATGGTGTTTGTGTGCGAGCCACTGATGGCAATGTAGAGGATGATTTCTATGGGGTTCTAACTGACATCCTTGAACTCGATTATACCGGTTTCCCCGTGATGAAGTTAGTTATCTTCAAGTGTGATAGGTTTGATCCTACTCTTGACGTAGGGACAAAAATAGATAAAAGTTATGGTATTGTTCAAGTTAGGCTGTCTCGAAGGTATAATAAGGCGTACGACCCATTCATTTTTTCACAACAGGCTGAGCAGGTTTATTACTCGCCATATCCCGAAGGACATCATGGCTGGTTGGGTGTTATTAAGATAAAGGCTCACAGTATAATTACTGATAATGTAATCAACCAGCCTGAAAAAGATGCTCCGTACCAAGATGATGAGTTTTCAAGACCCCACGTACCGTTGCAAATTACCCTGGACATTATTGTTAATTCTCTGGCAGACATTTCCGGAAATGGGGAAGAAGTTGAAAGAGAGTTAATGGATCAATCCGAGTTGGACGCATCTAGCGATGGTACATTCCGATCAAGTGATACTGATGAGAGTAAGGGTGAATTTAGTGATGGAGATTCTACTTAGGTAATTTATTTATGTCATAATTCATTGTGTAATCATCTTTTCATTTTTTTTCACAGATGGCAGATTCCTCTATAGGTAGCGGTCGTCGTGGAGGTCGTGCTGCGAGAGTCCCTTCCCCGGCCGACCCACAGCCTTCAGATCGAGACCACCCTACTAGCACCTTTGTGGACGGGACACCTCAGGGTGATGGAGTTGCACCCCCCACCCAGCCTCATGTGGTCGGGACACAGGTTGCACCCTCATCATCCACACCTACGACGACAGGACCATCATCATCATCGGGACAGGAGAGTCGTGGTCCATCCGATAGGAGGATTCTTCTTATCCCCAGGGGGGATAACGAGTATGCTAATTTAATTTTTTAATATATATAAAGTATCGTTAATTTCTATTTACTTGTTTTTTTAATTTATTTAGAACATTTATTAATGCTCTAATTTTGCTGCAGCTTTCTGCCCGCGAAGGGCCCTTCTGATTCGATATCGAAGATCCTGCAACGCAAGTTTGATGGTCCATGGCCTACATGGAAGGCCATCCCACTGGGCCATAGGGATCAGTTGTTTCTAGAGTTTAAGGTAACAATTTATTAAGTTATTTAAATTAAATTTACATTATATATATGTACACACTGTAAGTTGCAGAAAGAGTATAGGTGAGACTTAGCTTTAGAGGCTCTCGTCAGGGACATATTTGAGCATAAAGTCTCACTGGTTATGAAGAATCTGACGAACAAGCTAAGGAAGGGTCAGAATAAGGGGAGGTGGGTGGATCCTGAGATCAGGAGGCAGCTGGACCAGTACTGGGCTACTGTGAAGTTCCAGGAGATCCAGGCCACAGCTCAGCGTAATCGAGCTTCTGATGGTGGCGCATGTGCTTGGACCGGTGGGTCTAAATCAGCCGCCGCCCACTACGACGAGCTGGTAATACATTAAATTTTTGACTTAATATACTATTTAATTAATTAGTTTTCATTTTTACTTATTCTTATGAATTTAATATTATATTTTTCTGTGCAGAAAGCACAGAAACAGAGGCCCCCGACTGCTATGGAGTTGGTGGAGAGGACGAAGAAGTTGAAGTCGGGGACATGGGTCAACGACAAGGCCCGTAACTATGCTGTAAGCAAAAAAATAATTTAGTGTTTACTTGTAATTTATTATAAATGATTTGTTAATAGTAGATATAATTTTAACGAAATCTCTTCAACTATACTTTGTAGGTGGGCTTCAACGAGAAGAAGGACGATGCCATATCACGTGCCTCACAGTCACAAGATGAGGCTTTTGATGGTGATGGGCCTGCTCTCTCCTGTCTCCGTCGACGATAATGCCATTTATTTGGAGGTCGTCGGGGCGGGAACAAGAAGGGGCACGTGTATGGCCTCGGACACCTGGGAGGCGAGTTTATCGCTTCATCGTCCGGCATGCTCGCTCCTTCCCCGCAACGATACCGTCCCTCAGGAGCAGTTCCACCAAATGCAGGACACCATCACGCAGCTGAACGCGGAGCTTCGGGAGAAGAGCGAGAGAGAGCAGCAGATGGCGAACCAGATTGCACAATTGACTCAAGCACACCAGCAGCTGATGCAGGCGAGCATCGAGCAGGGCCAGACACTGCGGCTGGTGTTGGAGCAGATGAGGATCCAGACTCCAGTTGCTCAAGATGATGCTCTGACGGTTGTGCTGCCTATTGCCGCTCCTCGATTCGCCGCCGCTACCATCGATGTCCTGCTATCTGCAGAGGACGATCGGCTAGCGACGCGTCGGTGGTACGGGCCGAGGATGATTGGATTCCTCCATCTCCCCCTCATCATGACTGATTTTTTTTTCCATATTTTTGACTTTAAACGATTCTTGTACGACATTTTGGATTATTATTTTTATATATATTTATTATTTTTTATGATTGTATATTTCATAAGTTATTTGGTGTGTTTTATTAGTAATTTTTCTAACGTTTAAAGAAAATCAGAAAAAAAAGTTATTTTAAAAATTAAAATTAAAAAAAATTAATAATAACCAGTTTAGCGACCGAATTAGAAACCAATAATTTGGTCGCTAAACTTTATTTAACATTTACAGATGAGGTATAGCGACTGAAAATCCGTCGCTAATATAGGTTAACAGTAACCAAAATTAGCGACCGAACTAGCAACCGATTATCGGTCGCTAGAAATGGTTACCCAAAAAATGCGACCAACCTAATAGCGACCGTTTATTATTATTTAGCGGCTGAAAATTCGGTCGCCAATTAGCGACCGAAATATTAATTCGGTCGCTAAAACCTTAGCGACCAGGTATTCAGCCACCACCCTTAATCGGTCGCTAAATTAAATAGCGACTGATTTACACTGTTTAGCGACCGAATATTACGGTCGCTAAACAGTTGTTTTTTTGTAGTGAGCACATAAATGGTGGAAAACCACTGTAGCCCAAAGCCACAGTAGCCCAAACCTACACGGAGCCTCTCTGTAAGGATTATGGATATATCTACGGATACTCTGACCTCATGCATTCCACTCACACTACTGTGATCAACATCATGCATCATTATAGTCTCGCTGACGTATATCGAGTTATACCCTAGTGCCTTAACCTCTCATTACCATCTCATAAAATATCTCAAATTATATCACATCATCAATCTCATCATATTAAAATATAAATTAATTAGGTTAGGCACATCTAAATCATATATCATACACTCCCCAACATGCATCGCTCCAGAATGTAATATATCACTGCCTAGAAAACCGCTAAGCATGTTATAGCAAATAAAACATATTATCACCCAATACATGTTATCAACCATAATCATATTATAATAATAATAAAATAATAATAATAATAATAATAATAATAATAATAATAATAATAATAATAATAATAATAAAATATTCAAATAAACATAATTAATCACAATTAACATATTAATCCAAACAGCACACATCAAGCAGCTTAATATAGTAAAAAAAATCAGACAACCTCAAATATCATAAAATCAACCTAATGGCGATAAACCTACAATCTCCATATCATCATTTGTACATGTACCACTAAATAGTCGCCAATGTGATATTGACATTGTCAATTATTCACCCCCTAGTAGGGTTTAGGTCGCCATACGCCATTAATGTAAAATATGTCACTTGGCCAATTCCGACGATAAGAGACTTCTTTCTCCCACCTGAAGTGTCGTAGGCTAGCTTTAACGCAACTAAACAAGCCCACTCATGTACTCCTCAAATCTGCCACGTTCAGTTCCACACCCTCCGGGGCTCCAAAAATTCACCTGAACACATCATTATGAAGCACACGTTACGGGTAACCCAAATCTGAAGACGGAATTGGAAACCAATAAACGAATTGAAAGATATCCTCAATACCGTCGTCGACGACATTTCAGCATAATAAGGATATAGGTTTACCTTAGCCTAGATGAGAAGAGAAATATAGGATAATGAAGTAGACGTCGCGATGATCACAACGGTATAGATAGGACAAACGGATTGCTCGGAATTGGCTCCGGAATTTTCTCTCAGTCACGGCCTCTCTTTCTCTATATATTCTCGGTCTTCCCTTTTTTTTTTTTTTTTTTGTGCGCTGACTTATGCACTAGCTAACTTATGCACTAGCTAATTTTGTGATAAAGAAAGGAATAAGGTTGCACAGTAGACAAGCAGGAGGCGTGTCTCAAAGCTGATCCTTGAATGAATTTACCACTTACATAAAGAAAGGAAATGTCATAAGGAGCTTAAGCATGAAGCGCGCGTGGCACTTCTATGATCATGAAAAGAAAATTGAGATTTGCGTGAACCATGGAAAGAAAAGGCAAGTTGGAGGCGTGGTTAAATAATGATCAAGGAAATGAATTTATCATTTACATGAATAAAGAAAGCGTAACAAGGAGGAGGTGGCGCCCCAAGGAACATGCAGCCACATTTGAAGAGGTGGAGGTGTCCTCAATGTATAAATTACGAGCTCATATGGTTAGAAAATTATTTTATTTAATTTAATTAGGTTAAAACTTGTAACTAGGGTATAGTTAATTAAGATTAGTACTAATTAATCATGATGAGTAAAACTTAAGTAAATTAATTATAATCATCTACCTATGATTAAGATCTGTATATATGACTCATTTTCTTTTAATGTTGTTAATGATAAACCACCTTAATTAAGGAATTAAATTGACGTGCTTCCGATAAGGGGGTTTTGACGTGCTTGCCTATTGAAAATTTTTAGTTGCTTGAATTTTGTTCTTAACTTGCATATATGTTCGGATTCTTAAATGATTTTGACTTATCTAACCCTCGTCCAAAAGTTATTAAGATATCTTATTTTCACTTTGCTAAAAGCAGGATGTTACAATGGGACCATTTCCCCCATCCTTCGGTAATCTATATATCTTGGTAGCTGTTGATTATGTTTCAAAATAGGTAGAGGCAGTGGCTCGTATCAAGAATGATGCATGGGTGGTGTCCAAATTTTTGCAAAAAAATATCTTCTCTAGATTTGGCATCCTTAGAGCAATCATCAGTGATGAAGGAACTCATTTTTGCAACCAAATATTTTCTAAATTACTTGCAAAATATGGAGTTAAACATAAAGTAGCCACTGCATACCACCTTCAAACTAATAGCCAAGCTGAGTTGACAAACAAGGAGGTTAAAATGATTTTGGAGAAGATGATGAATCCCACAAGGAAGGATTGGTCACTCCATTTAGATGAGGCCTTGTGAGCATACAGGACAGCCTTTAAGACACCTTTCGGGATGTCTCCGTATAGGCTGGTCTATGGAAAAACATGTCACTTGCCACTGGAGCTGCATCATAAGGCTTTCTAGGCAATTAAAAAGCTCAACTTTGACCTGAAAGAAGCTGGAGCAGCTCATATGCTGCAGCTAAATGAGCTGGAGGAACACAGACTGTTCTCATATGAAAATGTTGAGGCTTACAAAGCCAAAACCAAGGCTTGGCATGATAAAAAGATTCATAAAAGAACCTTTTATGAGGGGGGAACAAGTGTTGCTGTTCAATTCAAGGTTGAAACTGTTACCTAGAAAGCTCAAGTCCATATGGTCAAGACCATTCAAGGTGATGAAAGTGTACCCTCATGGTGCTGTGGACTTACTGGATGCTGAAAGTGACATGGAATTAAAGGTGAACGGGCGGAAAATTAAGCATTATTTTCACTACAAAAAAGGGGGTATTGCCGACGGCCAAAACCCGTCGGAAAAGACAAAAAGCCGTCAGAAAACTGCATTTCCGACGGACCCAATTCCGTCGGTACTAAGCGCGTAGGAAAGTGTTTCTAACGGACGGGTCATATCCGTTGGTAAAGTGTGGAATTTTGCGACGGAAAAAGCGGTCGGAAACGTTTCCGACGGACTTATCTGTAGGAAACCTGGTAACGTATTTACCGATGGACCATTCCGTCGGAAACTCTATCATGCTGTTACTGGCGGATCAGGTCGTCGGTAATGAGGTGGGTTTTTTTAAAATTTTATAATTTTTACTTTGTTTTTAATTATTAATTATTATAATTTTTTTAATTTTTTTATTTTGAATATAAATTATTATTTTATTTTTATTTTAAATATTTATTTTTATTTGATTTATTATAATTAATTTATTATATTATTAATTTAAAACAAAAATTGAAATTACAAATAAAAAGACAATTAAATTAAATTAACATAAAAACTAAAATATTCCATACATAAAATATCTATCTATCTACAAAACACAACTAAACCTAAAACTATCATAATAATCATCACCATAATAATTATCATCGTCATCTTGTTAGGCTGCGGCCTAGAAAACACACCGGGAAAGTTTACAATGTTTGATTTTTTTTAATAAAGGAGAAAATTTGGGGGAAGTGATATTACACATCGGTTATAAGACAGAACCCCTCCTTTTTGCCCAATCCGTATAAAACCTTCTCTCTCCCATTTATTACCCCACTCGCTCATGGGCAAGTCTTCAATCCTCATTCCTATTAGTTGTGGATCCATCCTCCCACATTTCTACCGGTTAACCAGTCAAAAGCAACCGGCCACAGTATTTTTTTTTTTTAAAAAAATCTTCCACATCTCCTTTTTCCATCTCCATTCTTCCTTGATGAGTTATATTCTTCTGCCATTCATCACACCAGTTCTTCATTTTTCGCCTTTCATTATTTAATAGTTCAATTCCTTTAAAATGAACCGGTAATTAAGAGTTTGTTTAATAAGTATTTAATTAAAATCAATTGATAATTACAATGAATTACTATCATAAATTCATATTAAGATTCCATCTTCTTCTTCCTCCGTACCTTCCTCTCTGGATTTTTTTTTTTCAGACTTGGGAGAACAATTTCATAAATAAGAAGAAAGGATTGGAATTGAAATCAGTAACAATAGCAAGCAACCAAAATTCCAAAACGGTGGAGATGAACACCATCATCAATACTTTTACTTCCATCTTCCCTTTCATTTCCACGACCAGATCTCCGACTTCGATCACCAAATTGCAGATCCGAGCTCCTCCCTCCATTACGCCTTTGCCGCTTCCAGTTGCCGCTTCCTCCGTTCTCTTCGCGAGACTGAACCAGAAACTGACAAACTTGGAGGAAGGCACCGACGTCCATGGAGAACAAATACTGCTCTTACACAGACACAGGAAGATCCAAATAAGAGTTCAATCACCCATAAATATTGTAAAATTATGATGATGTTAGTTTGGGAATTTCATCAAACAGAAAATGGGCAAAACAATAAATTGAAAAGTGGAGTTTATATTATCATGATTCCACTTCAAATTTCATACAAATCTGGAATACAGAAGAATCCCTCACTTATTACAACAAAGAACCATCTTTTCTTAAAAAAAAATCTTCCAGAAAAATTCCCAAAAAATTCAAATATCCCAATGGAGAAACATCCATGGAGCTTGAGACTGAGGTGTCGAACTTGGTAATCGTGTAGGCCGAGGAATTCCTTGAATCGCTAACGTTTGAGTTTCTTCTCCTGCAACAACTCATTGAACTGCTCCCTTAGCTTTTCTCATCCACACTCCGACACCGACCCAACGAAGATTCGTGGGTGAGGAGAGGAAATGGTTGCAAAGACAAGCCGAAGACAAGAGGGACCACACAAAGACGAGCCAGAGTTGAGAGGGAGCGAACATGTGGCTGCCATGAAAACCTGGATTTGAAAGAAGGGCTTGTGGTGAGAGAGGGAATGCGTTTTGGGGGAGAGGAAGAGGATCTGGTGGAGTTGCGGGGAGAAGGATTACCAATTTATCTGGTTGCAGGTCTTCCATCTCATTCGTCCATTTTATAAAAATATTAAATCTACGGCTCCCAATAGAGTGTGGACGGATCCTCCGAGTTCTTCACGGAGGATTGAAGACAGAGCCCTCGCGCATACCTCACCACCCCTCTCACCCAATACGAACCTCCTCCTGACACAATAAATACCCCACTACCACACTCAACCTCCCCACTCATCAGCCACACTCTACTCTCTCCTCCTTTCTCTCACCAGAACCCTAACCTTTACTCCTTCTAAGTTCTTCATCCAACTTCCAAAAATAACAACCAAGAAGGGGCGTGTGAAGCACAGAGTCGTAAAGAATACCCAACGTTCTTCCAGTACCGAGATGGATGTGCAAATGTCATGGGTCAATGCTGAAGTGAAAACCTAGTTTGAGACAGAAACCATCAAGAGGAACCTTCTTTCAGATAAGGGTTTCAAATATGGAAAGGGTCCGAACTATGTTCGTATAGGGGAGGTAGCAGAGGTGATTGATGCGCAAGGATGGAAGAAGTTTACTGAGCACCTTACAGGGTACTGTACCCCACTCGTGCGAGAGTTTTATGCAAACATCAGCTCTGAGGCTCAATCCTTTGTGGTGATAAGGGGAGGAAAAGTCTCATTCTCGGCTGAAACAATCAACATGAAGTTTGGGCTGAAGAATGACCCAGATGACTATGGAGCTATCTTGAAGAAGGTGACTGAGAAACAACTCATGCAGATGAAGAAGTGTCCCTCTTTTCCAGGACAGAGTGGATCACCCAAACTGAGGGCCAACTGAAAAATCTCAAGGCCGAGGCTGAAAACACTTGCAAAGGTTTGGTACCACTTCCTGCGCCACAAACTATCCCCAACAACCCACTTGGAAAGTGTTGAAAATGAGCGACTGGTACTCCTCCATTTCATCCTTAAGGAGAAAAAGATAAATGTCGGAGAGTTGATAAAGCAAGATATCTCAGCCTGTGCCATGAAGAAGAAGGGGAATCTAATCTTCCCATGCCTCATCACTAACCTATGTCCGCAGCAAGGGATTAAGTTCCATCCTGGAGAAGGGCTTGAAAAGAATTCGGGGGAGATTGACATGAACTGCATCCTGAGGCTCTTCTCTAATTCTGAGAAAGTTGATGAAGCCAGTGCTTCCAAGTTGCAGCATGAAGGCGCTCCAGAGCAGGAGGATCACTATGAAATGTTGGAACAAAAGCTGGATCTTCTAACCGAGATACTACAGCAACACTTTCAAAAGGACAATTTGTTTTGGGAGTTTTACTACCAACAGTTCTAGTGGGAGAAGCAGACCTTCAAGCTCAACAAGATGCAGTTGGAGACCCTCATTCCCATTGTCCCAAGAGAGTTGTTACCCCCTATTGAACCACAAGATAAAGCCTCAACAGAACCCACTCCTGCCACCACCAACCCCAACATCAATACTACTCCAGCTCATAGCAGCTCCTCTGATCATGCCTGGCAAGGCGTTGCACCATCCCAGAAGCAAGCTTTAGTCCTGGCAACTGAGAGCAAGAAAAAGAAAACTGTATCTGAGAGCCCTCAGAAGGATAAAGGGGGCACAAAAAGAACCCGCAATGAAGAACCTGAGGAAGAACCACCTTCTGAGACTCAAGCTGCCAAGGCCATTGCTCAGCCCGCTCAACAAGCCAAGAAGTTCAAGATTACAGCAGCCAGAGGAAGCATCATAAGTCAAATCGCTGCTGAATATGCTTCAACTGAAGAAGAGGAGGATTCTCCATATCATCTTCCAACTAACTAAGCAAATAATGTTCTCTCCTCTACTGCAGCCAAGGGTAAATTGGTGGAGGCTGCAACATCGGATGCTGAAACGCAAGAGGATGAAGAGGAAGAGCAAACTATCATGAAGAGGATGATGAGCAAATAGAGGAAGAGGAGGATGTCCAAATTACTAGCGCCACGGGAAGGAAAGTGTCCTCCACTAAAGGTGGATGTAATAGGAGGAGCAGTTGCATCAAGAATAGAGCTCACGATTCGAGCCGACCCAATCCATTCTGGCTGGCTTGTTCCGGCTAACTCATTTTTGGACCGAGTGGGTTGGGCCAAAATTATGTCGAGATGTTAATTTGCTAGCTCAGCCGCTGCTAGCCCATGAGCCAATATTATTTTTAAAATTAATGTTCTTATTTTTTAAAGTTTTCTTTTTTAACTAAAAATTCTGTTCATATGATTATAAATTATAAATTATACTTGATTTGTTATTTATTAAAAATATTCAGTACAAAATAATAATAATAATAAAATAAGTATACATTCAACCATAACAGAAAAAAGTATTAGATCTCGTAAGTGACAAACTTTCTATAAGATCTCCTCCTGCACCATCACCAAATCCAGCACTAGCGCCTCCACCACTTTTAGAGAAATCACTTATTCCTAATCGAGTAGCAGAGAAAGCAAAGGAAGCAGAAGGAACAAAATGCATAGATTCCATTATAGTTTTTTTTTGAGAGAAAATTTACATTTGATTCTTACACTTACTGAACTATCTGAATACTATATATATACAATGTGTTGAAAACTGAAAAACCAGTGTGAAGAACTAACTGCCTAACTGAATTTCTAACTGATTCTGTTGCACTCTATTTTGCACGTTTTTCATATTTTAAGTACTCTAATATGCCCCCACAAGATCAAGGTGGTTGAGGACAGGAGACCACCTTGAGCTTGGTCCTAGAATCAGTGAACAAAGCAGACGCCAAAGGCTTGGTAAGAGGATCTGCAAGTTGACAAGCAGCAGGAACATGCTGGACCAGAAGAGACTTGTTCACCACCTTTTCTCGCACAAAGTGAATATCTAATTCCATGTGCTTTGTTCGAGCATGAAGAATAGGATTATGAGCAAGCAGAACTGCACTTAGATTGTCACAAAATAGCACCGGTGTGTGATACTGAACTTGCAGCTCAGTTAACAGGGATTCGAGCCAGAGGAGTTCAGAGGTGGTATGGGCCATGCTTCTGTATTCTGCTTCGGTGCTTGACTTGGCCACTAATGGTTGCTTCTTCGAACTCCATGACACTAGATTGGGCCCAACAAAGATGCATGAACCAGATGTGGAACGTCTGTCATCGGGATCACTAGCCCAGTCTGAGTCACTGTAGGCACAAAGTTGTATTTTGGCATCAGATATGGCTGGTTGCAACAGAAGACCAAACTGAGCGATTCTACTTGAGATATCTAAGGATGCGCTTGACTGCCTTCCAGTGAGACTCAAGAGGAGATGCCATGAATTGGCATGCTTTGTTGACAGAGAATGATATATCTGGCCTGGTTAAAGTTACATATTGGAGTGCCCCCACAATGGATCGATACAGTGATGCATCTTTGAGGCTGTCGGTACCATACTTACTCAACCTGCAATTGCTTATCATAGGTGTAGAAATCCCTTTGCAATCTGTCATGCTTGCTCGTTGTAATAGATCCCGAATGTATTTTGATTGTTTCGATAATATGGAGCCATTAGGCAGGTATTTGACTTCTATGCCAAGAAAGTAATCGGCTGTACGCCAAGATGTTTGAGTGCAAATGCTGCATTCAATTTGCTAATCAGATCAGAAATGAGTTTGGCAGAAGAACCTGTGATTAAGATGTCATCAACATAGATTAAGATGTATAAAGTGACTCCATGGCTAATGTATATGAACAATGAAGGATCACAGCGACTAGCTTTAAAACCAAAGCGTAGTAAAGTCTGTGTTAACTTTTCATACCAAGCACGCGGAGCTTGCTTAAGACCATAGATTGCTTTATGCAATCTGCAAACCAGTGTTTTATCTGAGGACACAAAGCCAGGGGGTTGTTGCATATATACTTCTTCATGGAGTGTGCCATTCAAGAAGGCATTATTCACATCTATTTGTTGGATATCCCACTTGTAGGTGAGAGCAATTGTGAGGATAACCCGAATTGTGACTGGTTTAACAAGCTGGTGAAAAAGTTTCACTAAAATCGATATGCGACTGTTGATGAAATCCTTTTGCAACTAGTCTGGCCTTGAACTTGTGAACACTACCATCTGGATTCTCTTTCACCCGAAACACCCATTTGCAACCTATGGCTTTTCGATGAGGAGGTAAGGCAACAAGAGACCAAGTATTGTTAGCCTGTAGTGCATCAAATTCTGCTTGCATAGCAGCCTGCCACTGAGAACTTGCCAAGGCTTGCTTTACACTGGTTGGTTCAACATGTGCCAGAAAGAGTCGTGGTTTAAGACTGCCAGTCTTTGATCTAGTGACCATTGGGTGAGTGTTTTGATCACAGGTAGAAGGAGCAGTGGTTATGGTAGAAGGATTATTCGGAATAGAGGAAGCAGTTTGATCACAGGGTATAGGTGAGGAATGAGGTTGCAATACTGGATCCAAGGAAGTGTGAGATTGAATGGAGGTGTCTGCTGCAGGTGAAACAGTAATAGGGAGAGGAGGTGGAGAATATGGAGATGAGACAGAGGCAGAACCATGTGTTATCTGGATAGAACTGGGAGGTGCCAAATTGTCATGAACTAATAAAGGTATTGAGGAATGAGATAAGGACTGACATGAGGAATTAGTGGTGGGGACTTTTGGAAATAATTGAGGAAAAGGGAATTTGAATTCATTAAAAAGAACATCTTTAGAGATATACACACGACCATCTGGACTAAGGCACTTGTGACCTTTGTGACTTGGAGAAATTCCTAAGTAGATGCACTCAGTGCTTCGAAATTGTAGCTTGTGTTTGTTGTATGGCCTGAGTAATGGGAAGCAGGCACATCCAAATGCTCTAAGAGCAGTATAGTCAGGAAGAGCATTATAAAGAGCATGATAGGGAGAAGTGAACTCAGACAGAGCAGAAGTTGGCAGTCTGTTTATTAAATGCACAGCTGTTGTGAAGCTATGGTCCCAAAACTTGAGAGGCATGGATGCATGAGCAAGTAGGGATAGTCCCATTTCAACTATTTGGCGATGTTTTCTTTCAACAGTGCCATTTTGATGTGAAGTGTGTGGACAAGTGAGTCTATGACTCACACCAAGCTCATTTAAGTATTTTGTGAAGCATCTAAACTCACCTCCCCAATCAGATTGAACAGCTCTTATGGTTTTTGAGAATTGAGTTTGAATGAGAGTGAAGAACTGCTTAAAGGCAGGTAGAGCATCTGACTTGTTTTTGAGAAAATATATCCATGTATGCTTTGAACAAGCATCTACAAATGATATATAATAGAAGTAACCTCCATGTGAATATGAAGGTGCAGGTCCCCACAAATCAGTGTGTACAAGTTCAAAGGTTGCAGTATGTGTGTTTGAGGAGGGAGGAGCATATAGCCTATGAGATTTTACTAAGCAACAAGCATTACAGAAATCAGAGATAGTTTTATTCATGATTGGAACATTACACAGTTGTAACACTTTCTTTATTGCCTTTGAATTGGCATGACCTAGCCTAAGATGCCAAGTAGAAGTAACTGGATTTACAGGATTTGGCTGAGTATTATGAGATGACTGAGCACAACTTTGCACAGTACTACAGACATCAAGATTACTACTACTAGAATTGCAATTGTGACTACTAGTACAGGCAATTGGTGAATGAACAGTTTTACTTGACTTGTCAGAAAAGAAGAAAGGTCCCTTGAGCAGAGGTAGGCCTTGAAAGCTGTAGAGGCCATCAGCTCCTAGGGTACCTTGAAGAAGTACTTGCTTAGACACCTGTGATTTCACAAAGCAAGAGTGAGGATGAAATTCAAAAAATACATTGTTATCTTGAGCAAACTTGGATACAGAGATTAAGTTCTTGGTTATAGCAGGAACATGTAATAGATGTTTTAGAGAAAGCATAATGTTAGGATGTAAATGGGAGGGGAACTGAGAAGAACCAACTGAGTGTATGTGTAAACCTTGTCCATTTCCCATGTGGACTTGATCATTGCCCACATAGGTTGCATTCTCTTGTAAGTTATTGATGTGCGGTGTAAGATGATGAGAAGCACTGAATCTAAGAACCATGATTGTGAATCAAGTCCTCCGGGAATTGCAACATCTTGGGAGAAGTTCATATGATTCAAGCTAGGTGCAGCTTGTGAAAAATTCATATTCTCGTGAGTTGTGTGGGTTATTGACTGATTGTGATCCTTGTAGTGCCAAGAGAGCACTTGGTCGAGCTTTGTTGAGTGTGGTGATTTGCTAAATTCTGTTGGGAATGCTCTTTGAAAGGAACTATGTTGGCTTGCTGGATTTTGTTGTGAGTTCACTGAACCAAGCCAGGTTGATTGGTCCGAAAGTTACGATTATTTCGATAAGTTTGTTGACCCCGATTGTTTCCGCCTTGGCACAAAATTCTGATCAAACCTGTACCAACAGTGATAGGCATCATGACCATATCTTTCACATAGCTGACATGTAGGACGATTCCCTTGGCTTCTTCCACGCCCCCTGCCTCGACCAAATCTGCCATTTCCTCTTCCTCTATTACTTGCCTGAAAGTTATTTTGGAAATTGGAGCTGTGAAAGGAGCCATCTGAATTGGTGTTAACTTGATTGTGCGACTGAGGTATTTGAGCCACATTTGCTGAAACATTTGAAAATGGCAACTCTTGTCTAAACTTGTCTAGTTGTGATTCTTGTACTAGAAGTAGTGCTTCTATCTCAAAAAGTGAAGGTAAATCAGATCTTGCATATATCATCATGACAAACTGGTTATATTCCTCTGGCAGACCTTCTAAAATTGCATCAATTTGATCTTGCTCAGTGATTGAGTCTCCAATGGCAACTAGTGTATCTGCAATTGATCTAATCCTCAACACATACTCAGTGATTGTTCTATTGTTTTTCTTTGTTGATTTCAACTCAGACCTAAGTTGTCTTACTTTTGCCTTCAAATGAGCATAGAAAAATTTATGTATCTTATCCCAAACTTGCCAAGAATGGCGACAACCGATTACTCTAGGCAAAACAGAATCAGAGAGAGTAGATAACAACCATGTAAAGAGCATTTGATCCTGTACTAACCATTTATCATATGCATCTGAAACTAAATCAAGCTCTCTATCAGTTTCTGAATTGTATTTCGCAGGGATGTTAGGGTTTACCACAAAACGGTGTAGTTTGTGTGAAGCTATCACTCCTTCAACCTGTTGATTCCACAGAAGGAAGTTCTTGTCATCAAGCTTGATTGTCAGAGACGGTGCAAAGGAGATTGTTGAGTTAGCATTTGCTGGTAAAGACGCGGAGCGATTTGGTGAAGACGCCATTGTTGAAGCTTCAAAGCTTTTCGGTCCCAAGAAAAGAAGCTACTGATACCATAATCGAGTAGCAGAGAAAGCAGAGAAAGCAAAGGAAGCAGAAGGAACAAAATGCATAGATTCCATTATAGTTTTTTTTTGAGAGAAAATTTACATTTGATTCTTACACTTACTGAACTATCTGAATGCTATATATATACAATGTGTTGAAAACTGAAAAACCAGTGTGAAGAACTAACTGCCTAACTGAATTTCTAACTGATTCTGTTGCACTCTATTTTGCACGTTTTTCATATTTTAAGTACTCTAATAATTCCAATGCCATCAACTAATTCATCTTTGTTTTTCGGCATTTTTCTATTCCTATAATCAATACAAACAGTATAGCAAATGTTCCAATATATACTTGTTTAATTTCCTCATCCTTGTGATAAAGCTAGAAACGCTTGATTTACGGTGGGAGACAAGCTTGCATGTTGTGGACAAGAAATGCCATATAAAGACATGCTTTCTTTGTGATTTTATTTTTTCTTTTTTTGGTTAATCAGAAAACATTTCGGGTCAGTGGGCTGGCCCAACCCGTCACGGGGCAGCCCATAATGGGCCAACAAATTTCGGGTCACGTCAGGCTAAATTTTGTCCAGACTCTAAATTTGATAATTTAGCCCATCATTTGTATTGGGCCAAATGGGTCAGTCCATTGGGCCAGGCTATTTTTAACAACTCTAATCAAGAACCCAAGCATTTGAAACAGAGGCAAAAGGGTGCTGCAGCTTGCTGCAACATCTAATATCAGGATGCATTTAATTCTACCCTTCGTTCATTACCAGTTCTATGTTTCCTTGTCTGTTAGGTGTAGATGTTGTAGGACCACTAGCCCATAGGTTGCTTTTAGGTCTGGCTGCTTTTGAGTGCATGGGCCACACTTTTTGAAATGATTAAAATGATGAATGAAAGGCCAAGTAAAGGGCCCTTTTGTGTGGTTAAAACTGTTGTATGGACCACTTGACTAAGCACATAAAACTTTGACTTGACTACACATAATTGACCGCTGATAATAACTTGCCTTGTTTGAGATTTAATGCATGTTGCAGCATGAGACCATAAATTGAGAGTTTGAGTGAACTTACTGTAAATATATCACTTTCATGCATCTTTGTGTAAGATTTGCTTTGACCCCGATCTGAACTGAACACTACCACGTTGCACATACTTTCTTCTTGAGGCATGTTTATTGTAAATTTGTCCCTAGTGCCTAAATAACTAAACCCTTGCAATTATCCTTTGCATGAACCCCTTGAGCCTCATCCTCTTGTTCTATTACTTAGCTTCAATACAAGCCTTTAACTCGAAAAACCACTGAACCCCTCATAAGTAGGGTTTAGGGATGCTTGTTGAGAAAGGGATTTAAGCATAAGTTTGGGGGTGGCTTGAGGACAAGCACCATCCTAAGTTTGGGAGTGTTGTATAACTGGTACATAAGGGAAGGAACTGAGAAATACAGCAGCGAATAGTGCATAATATGTGTAAGCTGCATTTTCTCTTTAAAAAAATAGAAAATGAGAAAAAGAGAGCAAAGAACAATGAAACAAATGAAAATATAATAAGAAAAGGTGTTCTTTGTTCTCATAAAAAATAAAACAATAAATATGGGGAATTAAGGAAATCAAATGGGAAAGTAATGTTTTTGATGTAAAAGATTTTGGTTGTAGGCAACACTTAGGGTGGTAAGCATTAATGATGAGTATCCTTACACTCTACTTAGTGTTAACTACTTATCCAAATTTGATCATACCTGTCATAAGCCCCATTACAACCTGTTAAGTCCTCTTGCTGTGTGCAATGTTGTTGCTGTTTGAATCAAGTTAGAATCTTATGAAGTTTATAACATAGATGTAAGATTGTGATAGGAGTGAGCTTGAAATGCTGAGAGGGTAAGGGATAGAACCAACTGTTCTGAGCGAAAATGTTGTAGCATGTGTTTTGTTTGATTCAGGGTTAAGTCATGATAGAGTGTTAATTGTGTTGCATAAGGGAAAGAGTGGATTGATGCGAGTCAAGTGGAAAATCCTTTTGTTTGAAGAAATAGAAACACTGTGTGGACCATGAATATGCGGAAGTTGGGTAGGATATTTTGTTTGTTTTTCTTTTCATTACTTGAGGATAAGCAATGGTTCAAGTTTGGGGGTGTGACAACTCTTAGAAATAAGAGATATTCATATCCTTTATACTTAGACTTATTGTTATCTTTGAGTGATAAATGTAGCTTTTGTGAGTCTTTTTGGTGATTATGTGAATAAGTGCCTTTTGTTTAAATCTTAGAAGGTTATTTTGTTTTAAAGTTGTAAAAATGTTGCTCATGAGGATTTTACATCCTTTTGCAGTTGCTTGTTGGAGCATGGCTTACGCGTTGGAAATGAGTCTCTAAATGTTGCAGCATAGAAGTCCCCTGATACCTTCCAGATGAGGACAAAAGATTAGGACACATTTACTCTCTCTTGCTGGATGCGCTTGCACTGATTGGTTGTGGGCTTCACGCGCCCGCCTAGGGATCTGGTTTCCTACTTTTCTGGAAATGGGTCAGGGTCTTTAATTTTATATTAATAAAGGCTGGCCCAAAAAGGATGAGAGAGGTTTTATAAACCCTTAGTAACCCTAGGAAAGGACACTTCATTCTTACACTAGAATATATTCTGTTTCTTGACCTAAGGGACAGCAGCCGAAAGTTCCCTTACTCTTCCACCATTGTTCTGCATTTTCAAGTCCTCCATTGTAATGAACTTCTTTTCATTTTTGTTTCTTAGTTTGTTTAAGCTCATCATGAGCTAAGCTTGTTGTAGCTATGAGTATGTAACCATGTAATGGATGCTTAGCTGAAATTTATGTTATGTTATGTTTATGCATTTTCTCTTAACTTGCATTTAATGTTGTTTGTTTAAGCCTGATCAACTTGAATGAATGTTGAGCTTGCTGAGTTTGGAAAAACTAAGTTTAGTGGAATTAGTTAAGAGATAAGGATTAAGTCTTTAATTGGAAAATTAAATGATGTTGAATAGATTAGGAATAATTGGAGAATAGCATACCCGCTTTTGACCCAAATGAACCGTCAAAGATTGTACGCTAAACTTTTCATCTCTCTCAATATCAGGTATATCCTATATAAAACCCACCAAAAACATTTACATAGTGTATATATAACTAATGGTTTGATATTGAAAAGAAATGCTTATTTTAAGAAATTAGATTTTTTGTTTTTTACCTTGAACAATGCTGTAACTACAAAGAAAATGCTCAAGATTGCAATGCAATGTAAATTTTGACTTGTGTAGCAACCAAAGAACATTAACCATCCTTGGAAGATAGATTTGCTAGATAGAAAACTCAAACTTATCTAACCCACCAACACTAGTACAAATAATGGATTCTAAATTAGGATTCCATAACGGTTTGCATTTTAATCGATATAGAAATGAGGCAAGTGGCATTTTTGAAATTAATAAGAAAACTTTTGACATTGGTTTCTAATTTAACCGATGTAAAAAACTTTTAACATCAGATGTTTTGAACAACTGATATAGAAACTTAAAATAAAAAACAAATAATAAATCTCGTTTCACTTCAGACATCGGTTACAAGGCCAACCAATGTAGAAAGTCTAGAAACAACATTGGTTATAACTTTAATGTCTAATGTTATGACTAAATTAATCTTTTCGTACGATATTCACTTTTGCTTTAGACTTCTTCCCTCCCTTAAACCCTTTTTCGCCCAACGTATCTCTCTCTCTCAAACCCTCTCACTTTTGCGATATTCACTTTTGCTTTAGACCTCTTCCCTCCCTCTTTGTTCACCGTCATTTGCCACTCCTCCGGTAAGCACCTCCACCACTCCTTTCCATTCCTTCTCCATTTCCTTTTCTCTCCTAATGATTTCATTTTGTCTCAGTCTCATTTCGCACGAAGCTTCTCGTACATCACCATCGTGAGCTCCGCGATCTCCCCCACTGAAGACCAGCTGGTATTCTCGCTCTCTCCTTCTTTCTCTCTTTCATTTCTGTTTCTTTTATATTCTGCATTCTCTAAGAACCCTAGCCTTTGTTCTTGCTTCCCTCTTCTAGTAAGCTGCTCTCTGTTCCCTCTTTCACAAACGCACGAGCCATCGCCGTCTCAAGACAGGTCAAAACTCTCTCTTTCTCTCTTCTTATTTGTCCCTCCTTCCTTCTATCTTCTTACTCTCTTCTAAATTCAGAAGATCTGAATGTATGTTAGAATACTGAATGGTAATGTTATTTGATCGTCTGCTTTCACTCTGAGTGTAATATAAATTTGATGACATTATGTGAATGTATGTAGTATTGCACCTCACTTGTTTCACAAAATTCTTAGGTCAAGTTCTCTGATATTGATCAGAATGTTGACATCTTCATTAGTTCATGGTTGCTTAACTACTGTTTTGGTTATTATTGTTTCACTCCGTATGTGCTGGTTAATTTATGTTTGCAAAGGGTATCATTTCCCTAATTTGTACTTTGGTAGCTTGCACAAGACATGAAAGAAGTCCATAAACCATAATCATGCCAAGCCCCACTATTGGGGTGCCACATTTCTAAAATCTCAGGAGGATAAGCGTGTTAAAAATTTTCATGACCAAAAACGTGCAGCTTAAAAAGAAAGATACACTGGTATACATAAAGATACATTAAATTATAAAGATACATTGGTGTGTGATGTGTGAGATCCGGTAAGTGTACCGGATTCGTTGCCAAGTAATAAAAAGATCGATCCCACAGGGACCGTGATCTCAAACCACAACTAATTATTAAATCGATAAAACTGGACTGTATAAAAAAGATTTTGAAAAGGTTTTGATTTTTGAAATAAGAATCAAGTAACAATTAAATTCAATATCGCAATTAAACAAAACAGGAAAGCAATTTCAAATTGGGGGTTTTTCAAATTCAAAGGGATTCCCAGGGGTGGGATACCACAAAACTGTTTATGTTACTGAATCGACTCCTCTCCTTGTTAATTACCAAAATTTGTTTTGAAGGCGAATTTGTCCTAAATTAGGTAATGCTCCTTCTCGGGTTACAAAAACCGTGCCCGATTAAATCAATCCATACTCTCGTGGTAATTGAATTTAAATCGGACCCCTTGAGTTTTGTGACAATTCGTGAATCCTCGAAGGACCGCTTCAAACTCTCGTGATTTAAGTCCTAAGTTCGATTCCTATAGATCCGATACCTAAGTTCACCGCTAAGTTCGTCCTTAGTGTATCTACGACACGCAAATAAGTGGCCACCGAATTTGCGAGTAATAAAAACAATAGGGATCAAATCGAAAAAAATCGAAATTAACAAGAAATCAAAATCAATACATTACCATAAACAAGTTTTGGGCATAGCCCCAATTCCTAGAAACTATACTACTACTCAAGCATTGCCATGACTGTAGCAAGCTTGATTGAAAATAACATAAAGAGAAAACAAACCCTAAGAGAAGAAGAGAAGGAGAAGAAGAGAATTTCTGAATTTTTCTAAGGTAAACAACCCACAAAAAGTGCCCAGATTCGAGCTCCTAGGTCCTATTTATAAGATTGGGCAATTTGAATCCTAAACCAATACAAAAGCCAGATAAATTCAGTTGTTGAAGATCCATGGAATGCACGTCACGGCCGTGATGGCCATCACGACCTGGCCGTGACAGCTTCTGCCTTGGAAGTTGCTTCTCCGAGTGGTCTGTCACGACCCGTGACCACCATCACGGCCTGGCCGTGATGATTCTCGACTTGTGGGGGTCCGGCTTAGTATGCGCGTCACGGTCGTGATGGGCATCACGGCCTGGCCGTGACAGATTCTGACTTGACCATTCTTCCTTTTCAGCTTCACTTGATCACGGTCGTGATGGGCATCACGGCCTGGCCGTTATTAGCTCTGTTCTCCCCATTTTCTTGCCTTCCAAGCTCCATCTTCATGCCAGCTTCAACACGATTGATCCTGAGCAATTTAGTCTTCGATTCCTGCACACATGCACCACAAAACCACCTTACTCGTTCCAAGGTGAAATTAACAAATAATCAAATAAAATAAGCCTAAGCTATATGAAAATGCATGTAAAATGTCATGTAAATATGAGGTGAAATCACACTCATCAGTGTGCATTTCAAAGGTATTGGTGAGAAATAATGGTGGTGATTTCACATATGTAGTCTGCATCTTCCGTGTAAAATTGATGATGCTAAATTGTTTCATGTTAGTATAGGTTAGCAATTATTTGTATTCACATGTTGGTGGTTACTTATAGCTCATGCCTCATGGTCATCAAACATCTTATCAGTATCATATAATTTGATAATGGCTATGAAGCACCATTTGTTAATGATATTTATATGCATGCATTCATTTACCGCAATTAGAGCCTAATTCTGGAGTTTTGAGTCAAATTCTCCGTTCATGGTATCCCTTTATATTGGTCTTTTGAGCCAAATTCTGCATATATTCCTTTTTTATTATCAAACTTTACATAGCTAGCCCTAAAGGTTGTGCAATCTGCTCATTGGTGCTCAGTTGTGTTTGTGTGCCGTCACTGCTCTTGCTCATGCACTGAGACAAGATAGTAGTGTGCTCTAATGGTGAAATAGAAATCAGCGACAAGCAGAAGCTTGGGTGGCGATGATGGGGCGCGAAGGTGGTCAGCATGAAGATGCGGCATGGGTGGTTTTGAGCAGAAGAGAATCGAACAGCTACAACCCAGGAATCGGAACCACCGATCGTCGTCTTTTTCTTCTTCAGCACCGCCGAGCACCACCACCACAACCAGTGGTATCTCCATCATAGAATCAAGAAGCAACAATATCTTCAACAACAAAGAGTGGTCCAAATCTTCGTCAATCACTACAAAAAAAAGGTCATTTAGCGTCCGAAAAGAGCGACCAAATTTTTTGGTTGCCATTTGCGACCGAAATGGCGGCCGATTGTAGGATCTAAATCAAACACTGTTTAGAGTTGATATTGCGACCGAAATAGCGACCGAAATAGAGCGTAGCAGAGTTATCGGTCTCTATTTTCGGTCGCAAAATAAAGGAAAGTAAAACTCATAAATTTATGACTTTTTAGTGACCGAAATGGCGACCGAGTTAAATGCAACGGTTAAAATTAAGTTATCTTTTGCGACCGATATTAAATCGGTCGCTAAACGGCGCGTAAAAAATTAAAATAGAGCGTGTTAGCGACCGCATTTTAAATCGGTCGTTAAAATTATAAATTCAAATTTCAAACTAACCATTTTAGCCACCGATTTAGCGATTTCCTTCCTCTCTTCCCCCATTTCTCTCTTTTCCTCTCTTCCTCTCTTCACACGCAGCGCCGCAGCAGCCCCTCGCCGGCCACCACCTCCTCTGTCGCCACCACCGCAATGCAACCACCACCACTCTGCACCTCATCCCTTTCCATTCGCCTCTCCCCATTTGGCCTCCCTCTTTCCCTTTGCCCCATATCCGCAGCCACCACCCCTCCTCCCTCCTCTGGCCACTGTTTGCGTCGACAAAGCCACCACCGCAACGCCACCACCAAGGTAAGTTAAACCCCCCTTCTTCCTCTCCCTCTCTCCCTCTCTCTCTCCCCATCGTGCACAACCCCCTCCCCATCTCCCTGTTTTTCTCCTCTTCTCTGACTTCTCTGGTTTGTGTTTGCAGCTCTCCCCCACTCTTTGCATTGGTGACTGATTGTGGCTTCATTTCTCTTCAAAGCGTAAGCTTCCATTTCTCTTTCTTTGCTAAACCCTAAACCCTAAATTCTCTATTGCTTCCACTGCCCTGCTATCATATTCTGTTATGTCAAATTACTCAATTGTTGTTGTGTGGATTTTGATCAGTACATTCATGCTTGCAACAACTTGTTTATATGTTGTGTCAGTATTTATCAGTTAGGCGTAATGTATATAAACATAAGGTAGTGTCAATGTGAATTTGGACTGTTTGCACCATGGTTGTCTAAATCGCACGATTTGTGATTTGTATCGTACGCAACGACATGATACGGCGAGAAAACGATACTGAACGTTTGGAGAATCGCAGAGGTGTTGGAATCGCCGTCAGAATCGTGCGATCTGGTGCGATTTACGAATCGCTGGTGTAATCGCGATTCAGTGCGTTATGTTCTTTTGGGTCTTTTGTGGGTCTGAGAATCGGGTCGAAGGCAGCGTTTTGTTGCGTAGTGAAGATGGGTTTCCTTTGCTTAATGGTAGTTCGTCGTGTTGCTGCGTTTTTTTTCCTTTGGTTACATTAAGATATTTTTTTGGTTACATCAGCGTTTTGATCCGGGCTGCATTTTGTTTTCCCATTGTCGGTGCCGTTTAGAACTTTAGTCTCTGTGTCGGTTTAAATCTTTAGGCTAGTTACAAAAGAAAATATATTATATTATCACATATCAGAATGTGACTTTGTCCTTATCACCTGGAAACTAGAAATTAATAATATTTTTTGATCACTTTTATGAGTTTTACTTATCTATTATGAGTTTTTCTTATTTATGACTTTACTTATTTACTTATCTAATATTTACTTATCTATTATGAGTTTTTCGTATTTATTAGCTTATATTAGTGTTGATGGCTACACTTAACTATGAACTTATAATTTATGAATTTATGTTTTTGTTTTTTATTCAAATAATAAGCATATATACATGATGCATTATTCAAATTATATATTTCAACTTATTTTTCATTATGTTTATGAATCTTACAATTCGATATGATTTACGATTCACTATTCAAAAATTAGCCTAACGATTCACGATTTGAATTGCGATTTGACAACCTTGGTTTGCACATTTGAAAAATTGAGTTTTATACTTAAGGATTTAATTAGAAATGATACTGTAGTAATTGATTTATGTTTTTAAATATTGTAATGTTAAAACAAGTGTTCAAAAGAGTTAATGTGATTTTGATTGTGTCATTCGTATTGATTTAAGTGAATATGAGAAGGGATTAATTTTTAAGGCTATTGTGATAAGAGTAAAGGAGTTGAAAAACTCAAACCGATTTTTGGCAAAACACATAAATAACAATTTTTTTGCTTCTATCCATAAGTGAGTTTAGGACTCAAAAATGGGTTTGCAGTCATGTTTGAACATATAAACAAAGTTCATCAAGACATTGATGTTTACAACAACTTACTTTGTCCGGAAATTTGGTGCAATCCATTTTACCTGAGTCTTGAGATGAGAAGCTAAGAATACTCCAAGTTGCAAGTTGTTCTAAATTTGTAACCGTATATTATTGATTCTATTTTATATTAATTTATGTGTTTCTAGTCTTATAAATAGTTGTCTTGGATTCTCGTATATATAGAATAGTGATTTGATTTGAAAGGACTAATTTAATTTATGCACGATAGGTCGTTGTTGTCATATTCTTCTACTCTCTGTTGGCTCCGGCTCCTCCCCTTATCCTTACTCGGTTGTATTTTCTCTCTCAGGTAAGTTCTCTGAACACTTAGTGTAATGTATTATGTGAATTATCGTGTTGTTTGGTAGTTGAGAGTGAGCTCAATAGGATGTGATCTTGTCTGATTGTATGCTGATAATTTAATGTTTATGCATGTGTTTGTCAATATGTGTTGTTTGTTAGTGGAGAGCGGAGCTCAATAGGATGTGATCCTGTCCGAAAGGCGGGATGTTGGTTGTGTGCTGATAATTTAGAAATTATGCATGTGTTTGACAATTAACTACTACTTGTTAGTGGAGAGCGGAGCTCAATAGGATGTTTGCTACAATATTTAATCTAAGTTTGTATTGATTTACGCTGCAATTTATATAAGCTCAACAATGTTGCAATATTTATAGGTTAATGGTTTTATTTTTTGTTAGAGTTAATAATTAATTTCACGAAAGCCTTAGTTTCCTATTTGAGATTCAATATTAATGAGCATGCATAACTTATCAAGGTATGCATGCTCATTGTATTGAATCTTGAATTGTCCAAGTGGGACAGTTTGGGAAAAAAACCTTTTCACACTCGCATAATAATCATTTTCAATGTACAAATGCCTTATATACTTGTTGAAATCTCGGTCTGATGCATTTCCTTTTGTTCTCCTGGTGCATACTTGATCACGGTGATTCTCACCG
Source organism: Sophora flavescens (assembly GCA_030762895.1). NCBI lineage: Eukaryota > Viridiplantae > Streptophyta > Magnoliopsida > Fabales > Fabaceae > Sophora > Sophora flavescens. The sequence continues at coordinate 218,690,084 of CM061062.1, forward strand.
TGCTCGAGTCGTGTACTTGGAGACCAATGGGAAATGCTGCCAAAATTTTGTCAAGTATAAGGTATTTGAATATGGGAATAACTATTATTAGCCGAGTGTGGTAAAGGTTTCTTCTCGAATGGGATAGGTTCATACCTTGTCATAAGAACGAGATTGATGGAGTTATTGGAATGCACCGTAATATATAAGTGTTATTGTAGGATTGGTCAGGCTATTTAATTGTCAGCAATGGATATTCCGGAGAATCGAAAATGGATGTATCGTAGGTTGGATCGGAATAAACGTCTTAGGGAAGAGTATAGAGTTGGAGTGGGTGAGTTTATAGAGTTTGTTGTTAGCCAGGAGAGATTTATACGGCTGGGTGGTGATCAATTGAGGTGTCCTTGCAAAAGATGCAAGTGTCAATCTTTCAAAAGCGTGGATGGAGTTGTAGCCGATCTTTATGAGAAGGGCTTCATGCCTAATTACTATTGGTGGAGTAACCATGGTGAGACGTTGCCTGACTTAAACCCAATTGTGTTTGAAAGTTCGTACTATGGGAGTGGTGACCGGAGGGAAGAATTGAATCCATATGAGCAGATGATAATGGATCATGCTGGACCATCGGTTGGTATTGTACTATAAGAAGATGGTGGAATGGGTTCCCAATACATATAGGAGAATCCGAATCCCGAAGCTCAAAGATTCTATGATATGCTGAGTGCTGCACGATCTCCATTGTGGGAAGGATGTCGGGAGTACACGGAGTTGTCGATGTGCATGGAATGGTTGAGTATCAAACCTGACTACAATATGCAAGAAGGCTGTTTTAATCGCCTCACCAGGTCAGTGTCCAAGGCGTTGCCAGAAGACAATCGGATGCCTACTAGTTTTTATCATGCTAAGAAGTCTGTGGAAAATTTGGGTCTGGGGTGTTTGAAAATTGATTGTTGCCCGAATGGATGTATGTTGTACTATAAGGATGATTCAGCGGAAAGCATAACATGCTGTTGATTTTGTGGTGCGGATCGGTATAAGACAACCACTAGGATGGGCATTGAGAAGAAGAGGTCGCTAAAAAAGATGTGGTACTTTCCGCTTGTGCCAAGACTTACAAGATTGTACTCTTCGATGGCCACTGCAGCTCACATGAGGTGGCATAGTGAGCATGAGAGGGAGCAAGATGTCTTGTGTCATCCATCTGATGGAGAAGCTTGAAAGCATTTTGATAGGGTTCATATGGCATTTTCGCAGGACCCTCGCAATGTCCGATTGGGGTTATCTACTGATGGATTTAATCCTTTTGGGCAGTCTGGAAAAGCATACTCTTGTTGGCCGGTTATCCTGACTTCGTACAATCTTCCCCCGGGGATGTGCATGAAGCGGGAGTTTATGTTCCTAACAGTCATAATTCCGGGTTCGTCTAATCCAAAAGGTAATATTGATATGTACTTGCAATTACTTGATAGATGAGTTGATGATGCTGTGGAATGATGGTGTGTTGACATATGACGTATCTTTGAGGCAGAATTTCATCATGAAAGCAGCTTTGATGTGGACGATCAACGACTTTCCCGCTTATGGGATGATGTTGGGTTGGATGACTGCGGGGAAGCTTGGATGCCCAATATGTATGGAGCGATCGAAGGCATTCATGCTTAAAAATAGTTGAAAGATCTCATATTTTGATTGTCATCGTCAGTTCCTTCCTGAAGATCATCCTTATAGGCGGAACAAGAATGCATTCAAGAAGCGTTGTGCGGAGACAACACCGCCTCCACCACGTTTGAGTGGTCCTAATGTATGGCGCAGAGTACAGATTTACCGCTCGTCCATGAATCCCAAGTATAACATATTCTGATTATGGCGTCAACCATAATTGGACAAAACAAAGTATATTTTGGAGGTTGCCGTATTAGAGGATGCAGCTACTCCGTCACAACATTGATGTCATGCATCTTTGAGAGGAATGTGTTTTTGAATGTGTTTGACACTGTGATGGACATCAAGGGGAGGACAAAGGATACAACTAAAGCCCGATTGGATATGACTGAAATTTGTAATCGGAAGGAGCTTGAGATGAAGGACGGTGGTCGTGGTAGACTTATCAAACTGAAGGCAAGTTATACACTAAGCAAAACACAGAAAGTGGCCGTCTGTAAGTGGGTTAAAGAACTAAAGTTACCAGATGGGTATGCTTCCAATATGGGTAGATGTGTTGACATTAAGGAAGCAAAGTTACATGGAATGAAGAGTGATGATTGCCATTTGTTCATGCAACGGTTGCTTCCAAATGCGTTCGACGCATTACCGAAGCAAATTTGGAACCCACTTGTTGAGCTTAGCCACTTTTTTCAGGGAGCTTACATCGACAACACTAAATGTGAATCAATTAATGGATATGGATGTCATGATAACCGTTTTATTATGTAAGATGGAGCAAATCTTCCCGCCTGAGTTTCTTTGATTCCATGGAACACTGCCGGTTCATCTACCTTACGAAGCAAGAGTTGGTGGCCCAGTCCAATACCACTGGATGTATCCATTTGAGAGGTAAACAACATCAACTATTTTACTTAATACATATGAAATTCACGAACACGGGAGCGTAGTTTAGCTTTCCCTAAAACTAGTAAGTATTTGTATGTATCCCTCTTTAATAGGTTCTTGCACTCCCTTAAACACAAAGTCAAGAACAAGGCATGAGTGGAGGGTCCCATTTGTGAAGCATACTTAGTAGAGGAGACTTCCACTTTTGGCTCTTATTTTTATCCGGACGAAGTTAACACGAGAAGGACAAGGATGCCTAGAAACGTTGATTCGGCGAAGGAAGTTCAACTAGTCCTCCTATATCAATATTCAACTATCCGGGCAGATTTAGTGGCAAATCAAAAGGATATTTCTTGGAGCAAGCGTGACATTAATGTTGCTCATCATCTGTATATCCTTCAAAATTGTGAAGAGGTGGCATCATATTTAGAGTAAGTTTCTACAATGTAATGTCTTTTATAAGTTCAATTGACATTTATGATTATTAATCGTCCTGATGTTAATCTCCCATATGTAGGATGTACGCCAATTTTCTAAGGGATCTCCAACCTGACATTTCAAACGATCAGGTTGATCGAGAAATTACTTCTCACTTTGCTACGTGGTTCAGTAATTATGTAGGTTAAGCATCTTCATTTGTTGCAATACATTTTATCTCCTTAAATATATAGCAAGTATAAGAATAATATAATATTTGATTTTTTAGGTACTAGATCCAGAAAACAATGTTCAAAATCCATTGTTGACAAATTTGGCATGGGGGCCTAACAGATGGGTTACATTGTAAATGGATATAAATTTAACACAAAAACATGGAATGAAGGAATGCAGACGTGTAACTATGGTGTTTGTGTGAGAGCCACTGATGGCAATGTAGAGGATGATTTCTATGGGGTTCTAACTGACATCCTTGAACTCGATTATATCGGTTTCCCCGTGATGAAGTTAGTTATCTTCAAGTGTGATTGGTTTGATTCTACTCTTGACGTAGGGACAAAAATCGATAAAAAATATGGTATTGTTCAAGTTAGGCTGTCTCGAAGGTATAATAAGGCGTACGACCCATTCATTTTTTCACAACAGGCAGATCAGGTTTATTACTCGCCATATCCCGAAGAACATCAAGGCTGGTTGAATGTAATTAAGATAAAGGCTCGCAGTATAATTACTGATAATGTAATCAACCAGCCTGAAAAAGATGCTCCGTACCAAGATGATGAGTTTTCAAGACCCCACGCAGGTTGCAAATTACCGTGGGACATTATTGTTAATTCTCCGGCGGACATTTCCGAAATGGGGAAGAAGTTGAAAGAGAGTTAATGGATCAATCCGAGTTGGCCGCATCTAGCGAAGGTACATTCCGATCAAGTGATACTGATGAGAGCGAGGGTGAATTTAGTGATGGAGATTCTACTTAGGTAATTTATTTATGTCATAATTCATTGTGTAAATGTCATTCTACTTAGGTAATTTATTTTTGTATTATTTACACTGTTGTGTAATCATCTTTTCATTTTTTTCACGGATGTCGGATTCCTCTAGAGGTAGGGGGTCGTCGTGGAGGTCGTCTTTGCGACGCACCCTTGCCGGCCAGGCCCGACCCATAGCCTTCAGATCGAGACCACCCTACCAGCACCTCGTGGGACGGGACACCTCGGGGGTGATGGAGTTGCAACCCCTACCCAGCCTCATGTGGTCGGGACACGAGCTGCACCCTCATCATCCACACCTACAACGGGACCATCATCATCATTGGGATAGGAGAGTCGTGGTCCATCCGACGAGGAGGATTCTTCTTATCCCCGGGGGGGATAACGAGTAAGCTAATTTAATTTTTTAATATATATAAAGTATCGTTAATTTCTTATGAATTTAAGACTATATTTTTACGTGCGAGAAAGCACGAAAACAGCGGGCCCCATTGCTATGGAGGTTGTGGAGAGGAGGACGAGGTTGAAGTCGGGGACATGGTTAAACGACATTGCCCTTAACTATTTTTTATGCACTATTACAATTTAGTGTTTACTTGTATTTTATTATAAATGATTTTTTTATTTTGGATTTAATTTTAACTTAATCTCTTCAACTATACTTTGTAGGTGGGCTTCAACGAGAAGAAGGACGATGCCATATCACGTGCCTCACGAGTCACAAGATGAGGCTTTGTCGGTGATGGACCCAACTCTCCTATCTCCGTCGACGATAATGCCATTTATTTGGAGGTCGTCGGGGTCGGGGAACAAGAAGGGGCACGTGTATGGCCTCGGACACTGGGAGGCGAGTTTATCACTTCATCATCGGCACACCTGCTCCTTCCTATGCCGATATCGTCCCTCAGGAGCAGTTCAACCAAATGCAGGACACCATCACGCAGCTGAACGCCACTACAACAGAAAAGGCTTTAGAAAGCAAATCCGGATGCCATTTAATAGCGTTTTTAAGTGCTATCTATGCCACCGCTATTAAAAGTCGTTAGCAAAGATAGCATTTAAGAAGTGATATTAAAAGATGACCTTAGATAGCGTTTCCGCGTACAAATGCTATCTAAAGGCAGACTTTAGATAGCGTTTGTTTTAGTAAACGCTATCTAAAGGCAGACTTTAGATAGCGTTTGTATTAACAAATGTTATCTAAAGTCTGCCTTTAGATAGCGTTTGTTTTAGTAAATGCTATCTAAAGGCAGACTTTATATAGCGTCGGTATTAACAAATGCTATCTAAAGTCTGCCTTTATATAGAGTTTGTTAAAACAAACGCTATCTAAAGGCATGCCATTAGATAGCGTTTTCTAAGCAAACGCTATCTATTCCCTTATTTTTTTTTAGTTTACCTATTTCTTAACTTTACCTCCTTCCTGCATGTTTATAAAAAACAGAAGGTGTATACACAAAGAAATGAAGCACAATCCAAATTATGGGTAGCAAATAAAATCCAGACACCTAAGTTACTTGTACCAAACCATATGCATATAACAAGCTACTTTGATAGAAAGTATTCCACCAAAAAACTGTGTAGCACCATCAATATATTGAACCCGTAATAATAAAGGCATATAGCAAATCTTCAAATCATCAAATGCTAAACTTAATAGTCCCTATAGATGAAAGTGACCCAATTGCATACGCTTTCGCTACTAAGTCTGACCCAATTGCATACATATCAGTTAATATAATTTAACCAAGAATTGTTTCATCCATATACAGTATAATACAAAGTTTAGACCATATATATATAACAAATGTAATCAAATAAACTTTTCAACAATATAGTGACACCAATCTTCCTTGACTTCAGATAGTTGAGCAGTGGAGTATGTGGAGCATTTGAAGTGAGGGAAGTACTGCGACATAAAAATTAAATAAATTAAGTTACAATTGCTAAAACATTTGAACAGTCACGATTAAAAGCTAAGTAAACAACAAGCACCTTGAAACTATACATACCGCCATTGGTATTTTAACTTGGTTACGTAAGATAATTTCCTTCATGAAACACATTAAATAATACCCACAATCTGTATTGTTGGGTTGTCTTGGGCACTATAAAAAATAAAATAGTAAATCAATATAGTTTTTTTTAACTAATTGCGCATTAAGTTTTTGCAAATATACCTCTATCCGAATCCATTTAATGTTGGTTGCTTTTAAACGGGGCACCTTAGCTCCTCTACGTGCACGATAAACTTGCAAAGCACTAATCACAAAATCAAACAGACTTCATTAAGAAACATATTTTCAATCATCACAAACACACGCATGGATTTTCCAACAAAAATTCTCAATGGTAACATCTAAATACAAAATGAAGGTTCCGGTTGCTTTTTTTTATTTTGAACCACAACAGCCACAACCTAGTATATGCCAATTCAACACAGTTATTCTAATGTCAAAAATCAAAACCACATTACGACCATGACAACTTACAACGTGTATCTACCATGGAAGCCATTCGACAGAATAATATAAAATCAGAAAAATAAAAGCATGCTTACTTATTGAACAGATTCTTTAATTCTGGGTGATTCCTAGGATCAACATGCAAGGAATCCAGATAGTAAATAATCTCTTCAACAGTATTTATCGTGCACAGCACCCAATGATTCCTACAAAAATGTTGAGATAACAAATCCTAAGCACCTCAACTTTTATATAATTCATTATTGTGAATTAAGTCCTATAGGATAAGTGATTCACCCAACATTGTACGGTGCTAGAAACAAGGGCTGATATTCTCTTTCTGTAGTTGCAAAGCGGTCAGCTATATACTTTGTCTGTGAATCCCTCCCGAAGAAGCAGTATGTATCTGTTTGGTGTGGGGACAAGAACAGAAACCTCCTCGTTCTTTCCTTTGGAAGCAAAAATTCTTCATACAAATAACTTCAATTAAAATATAAAAATGGATTACACCAATGACATCAATATTTAAATGGAAAGACTAAAAAAATATTGTACACTTTAAGCCTGATTTAGTACCTGATATATACGAAAATAACGGAGGCAGATACCCATTCATGATTTACAATTTCTCTGATATTTTCAGCATTAATTCTATCAATGATATGATCACCAAAAATATTTTGTTCTATCTCTATGTCCAATGGGTCATCATTTTTCATATTCTTTCGTTCATGTATTTTAAGAAAATTGAAATATTTCAGAGAAATGTTAGTTGAACCAGCTGTAGGACGGTTGGCCTCAGATTTGCCTCCTTTCGTTTCCGGGGATGTAATTGACTCCTTTGTATGTTCAGACACTCTGCCCTTGCCTTTAGATTTTGCAGGTGCCTGGAAATTTTGCATTTCAATATGCCAGTTAGTGATCAACTAATGTAATAAATATACGCCGTATATGACAAGGTGGAAAAATCCAATTACATACCATATTAATTACAACCACGAGATCAATTGGCCATGCCACATAAGTACCTATTGCATCTCTTATTGTCATTACATCTGCATCATCAATAGGTACCGGCAATGGCACATCCCCCTCAGTTGCAACATCAACTCCAACTTTCACATGGTTAAGGGGTAGTGGTCCGGTGTGCAGTGTAACACCCGGCTTATTATATACTTTACCCATACCAACCATACGATGGTTTGGGGTTGATAAATATAGATGACATGAGTTAACGCCCTAATCCAATGATAGATGAATAAGCTGTGAATTAAGGCATCCAATTGAATGTATTTAACTGTGATGCAATACTAGTAAAAAAAAAATGCATTACCTCTGGAAGCTTGATGGCAGATGCTAGAGTGCAACTATCTTTGACGCTTGGGGCTGTGAAATTAGCCTGCCTCTCCTCATCCTCCTTTTTTTTCAGCTTATCTTCCAAATTGTTCAATCTTTCTGAGAGTTGAGCCACCAATGTCTCCCACCTTTTCGTTTCTGTTATGTTTTGCATGACCTTGTGGGAAGTAGTCTTTTTGAGACGCCAAAACCCACACCCCTAACACGACCAGGGTTCTCTATCACACCTAGGGCTTTAGCAAGAATATCCTGGCGACCAAAATCTTGTATCTCTCCCTCTATTGCAGACAGTGACAGTTCCTCCTGACACATAGTTATTGGTGAAATGCAAATGTTAACATTATTATATATTGTCATAAGAAAATAACAAATGAAAATGTAAACGTTATTCTACTTACACATTTATTCCACACGCTCGCATATTTTTGTTGTCAATTACACCCGCCTTGTTCTCGCGGGCTTTCCTCCCACATAATATGGTGTTTAATTTTTTTAACTTCGGCCCTGCCTCCTGTATCTGTATATTGAGATAATATATATTAACCAAACATTTTAAAAGTCATATTTACCACACATGCAGTTAATTATATATATACATACCAATTCATCCTCAATGTCAGCATACCCCTTACATGATGCTTTGTAAGGGCATGCGGGGATCTAACGCTCTGTTGCGATTTTCATTGCTTAATTTCTATTCAGACACATATAAGTAATATTAATACATGGTTAATGTCATATGTATATATATAATTATAAGGACTAACGTGATATTAAACATACCAGGAATCGTGCATCTCCTGTGCGTATTGCTACAAAATCTACCCACACATCCCTTGATATGTGTGCATATTGTGATGGAGGTTCCTCTCTGATACTCCCGTTAGCATCTCTTAGAAATTTTCTTGTCAATCTAGTTCTGAATGCCCGATGTAGGTTACCGGCTTTCTGAAGTACAAATTTTTTCCGAGATTCATCAACATTAAAAGACATCTGCAAAACAATATAAACAACGTGTCAAAGTAAGTATGTTTACATAGTTTACAATATAATTCACAAATTTTAATAATTACCTGTACATCAGCCCATATGTTCTCTTTGAAAGCATCCAAAGCTTCATCCTTCCAAATAGAACAGATAATTGGGACCGTTTGCCGAACAACGGCTCCAATGTAACTCTTCAATATTTTTCCATTGGCACAAATTGGTTGGTCCAAATAATTCCATTCAACCTAATAAAAATAATAAAGTAATTAAATCTAGATATCAAACAACATTATGAAATCCTTAGATTAGTAAGTAAATTACCTCAAATTTTTGTCCTTTACTCCTAGCGCGGATGATCGCCTTCATAACAGTTGGCCCACGTCGCGTCACTTTGGCAGCACTAGCATTACTGGAAGATGTCATTTACCTACAAAAAAATTAGACACACAAGTAAAACATCATTGGACATTAATATAATATTAATTGATGCAAAATATAAAACATCACTGGATAACAAAATCAACACTAGCATTACCGAAAGATGCTAATTATAATATAAAAGGATCATAAAGTTCATTTAAACACAAACACTGCATACATGTTTAAATCAACCTTTTTCTTTTCTTCATTGGATTGAGCTTTGTTTGTCCTTTATTAGTACGAAATGGTGGATTGACCAAAAGCCCCTCATCATGATCATCTCTCATATACATACCATCATCCTTAGTTGGATCAATCTCAAGTGATTGTAATGTCCCGACGAAAGGATCATCTTCAATATCAACATCTCCATGGTCTTGATCATCAATCTTAGTAATTATTTTGTTAGTCAAAAGAACAATGGACCTTTTCATATCATCTGGATCAGTGACATAGAACACTTGTTGAGCTTGAGATGCTAATATAAAAGGCTCATCTTTATACCCCACCCTGTTAAGATCCACCTGCATGAACCCTGACTCATCAATCTGAACACCGTTATTATTGTCAACCCACTTACAAACAAACACACCAACCTTAAACTTTGTGTAATCCAACTCCCATATGCGTTCAATGACGCCAAAGTATGACATATTTGCATATATGGGGTTTCTGTCTTTGGCACTTGAGATATGCATAGACTGAGCTACAAGAGTCACACCACTGTTTTGCATTGTACTCCGACCATCATGTTCTTTTGTATAGAATGTGTACCCGTTAATTTGATAACCGTAGTAAGAGAAGACATGCAAACTTGGACCTTTGGCTAACCATCTCAATCTATTTGAAACTGAAGTAGCATTTTCAATCAACTCTGCAAAAATGTGATCTCTTAGCCACGTTATAAAACAACGATTGTGTTCTCTAGTTAGCCAATTTTGATTCTTATTTGGATACAAACTCTTAAGCATGTCCTTGTGTTTTTCAACACATGGCTCAACCTCATCGGCATTGTGCAGAACATATAAGTGTGCTTGCTCCCATTCTGTCCTTGATATAGTCACTATTTCAGTTCCAGTAATTCCTTGCCCCATCATTCTCCATGTGTGACGAGACTTTTGGCAGCCCTATAGAATCAGCATTGGATAGGTATTCGTTACAGAAATCAATAGCTTCTTCGACAATATACCGTTCAACAATACAACCTTCCGGGTCGTGATCGGTTTTTCACATACCCTTTTAATATCTTCATATAACGCTCAATCGGGTACATCCATCTCATATAAGCTGGCCCACACAGTTGTGTATCTCTAACAAGGTGAATGGTTAGATGAACCATTATGTCAAAGAATGAAGGTGGAAAGTACATCTAAAGCTCACAAAAAGTCACAACAATTTCTCTTTGCAATGATGGCAACTTCCCAGGGTCAATCACTTTGCTGCAAATTGCCTTGAAGAAGAAACAGAGTTTAGTTAAGGCCCCCCACACTTTGTTAGGTAAAATAGACTGTATACTAATGGGTATCAACTGCTCCATGAGAACATGACAATCGTGGGACTTTAGACCTTTTAACTTGAGATCTTTCATCGATACGAGGTTCCTAATGTTTGAAGAGTACCCTTCCGGAACCTTAACGCCGTCAAGAAACTTACAAAAACAGTTTTTTCTTTTCTAGATAGAGTGTGAGCAGCTGGAGGAAGATATGTACTTTTACCCTTCTTCGTCGGTCCCAATTCTCTTCTTATTCCCATACTAACCAAGTCCAACCTTGCATTGATGCCATCTTTAGTCTTCCCTGGCACATTGAGTAACGTACCAATGACACTATCACAGATATTTTTTTCAACGTGCATCACATCGAGGAAATGTCTTACATATAATGATTTCCAATATGGCAACTCAAAGAAAATCGACCTTTTCTTCCACCCTCTTGTGACAATATCTCTGCAAAAGGTTTACCGAATTGGATATTCAAATCCTTTACCTTTTCAAAAAGTTGATCACCCGTCAACGGTGAAGGAGCTCTACCTTCTTCCGAGTTCCCATTGAACGTCTTTCTCCACCACCGGTAATGATGACTTGGATGCAAAAATCTACGATGCCCAAGAAAGATATTCTTCTTACAATGTTCTAACCGCATCCAATCCGTACCCTCTTCACATATAGGGCATGCACACTGACCCTTGATGCTATATCCTGACAGATTACCGTAGGCTGGAAAATCATTAATTGTGACAAACAACATAGCTCTCAAATTGAAACTTTCTTCCTTATACCCATCATACACCTCCACACCTGTCTCCCACAGTTGTTTCAAGTCTTCAATCAAAGGAGTCAAATAGACGTCTATATCGTTTCCTGATTGTTTGGGCCCAGAAATTAACATAGATAACATAATAAATTTGCGCTTCATGCATAGCCATGGAGATAGGTTATAAATCACCAAAATCATAGATCATGTACTGTAAGAGCTACTTTGAACACCATGCTGGTTAAATCCGTCAGTAGCCAATGCAAGTCGTAGGTTTCTTGATTCTTGCCCAAAATCAGGATAATCATGATCAAATTTCTTCCATTGAGGAGAATCTGCCGGGTGCCGCAGCTTGCCATCTTTGATCTTTTCATCCTCATGCCATGTCAAGTGCTTTGAATCTTCTAAACTACGGTACATGCGCCTAAATCTGGGTATTATGGGAAAATACCACACAACCTTCTCTGGATCTGATTCTTTCTTCTTATATCGTGAGGCATTACATTTAGGACACATCTTTAATGATGCATATTCATTCCGAAATAAAATGCAATCGTTAGGACAAGCATGTATCCTATCGTAGCTCATGCCAATAGAGCGTAACAATTGTTTAGCCTCATATGTCCGACTAGGAAGCACATTATCCTCCGGCAACATGTCTTTCAATAGTGTGAGTAAGTCCGTAAAGCTCTTGTCAGTCCATCTATTGCCCGATTTCAAGTTATACAACTTTAACATCGCCGACAATCTTGTGAATTTAGTACAACCATCATACAATGGTTGCTCTGCATCACTTACCAACCTCTCAAACATTTGAGGACAATCCCGAAGATCCTCTTCAACAGCATTTTCAATGTCTTCAAAACGATCGCCCTCATAAGTATTTGTGTCGGTATCGTTTGATGAATATCTCACACGATTCCTCATTTCACTAGACTCATCTCTTGTCTCACCATGTTTTGTCCAACATGTATAACTTTGATCAATTCCATTACACATTAAATGTTCTTCAAACTCGGTTGCACTAACTCGCCTTGCATAACAACAATATAAACAAGGACATATGATTGTACTAGGGTTTTCCGCATGCCGAACTGCAAACCTAATGAACTCGTTCACCCCATCCTCATACTCCTTCGTTAAACGATTGGCAAACATCCATTTCCGATCCATGTTTTCCCGATCTACAAAAATATTTATTAAATATATTTACTTTGAGTTTAGAGTGGTTGATGTCTACATGCAATGTATACAGATTGAAACTAATTCATGTTATATATAAACTAGGAGAATACATTGATCACGGCCGTGATCAAGTGAAGCTGAAAAGGAAGAATGAAAAGTCAGAATCTGTCACGGCCAGGCCCTGATTCCCATCACGGCCGTGACAGACCATTTAGTGAAGCAACGTTCAAGGCAGAAGCTGTCACGGTCATCACGGCCGTGACATGTCAACTGAGCCAGACCCCTTCTAGGCAGAATCTGTCACGGCCGTGACAGACCATTTAGTGAAGCAACGTTCAAGGCAGAAGCTGTCACGACCAAGCTGTGATGCCCATCACGGCCGTGACTCGCATTCTATGGATCTTCAGCAACTGATTTGATCTGGTTTTTGTATTGGTTTAGGATTCAAATTGCCCAACCTTATAAATAGGACTATAGCTTGGTGATCAATTAGTTATAGGATTATAAATATAAAACAAATTCAACAACCGTACGATGTGGAGCATTAAATCACAATACAGGTGACCGAACCTGATCTCCACTAATACACAAAAAAATGAATGGTAACCATAAAATGGTTCGTGTGAGCAGCAATTAACTTAAACATATTGATGACTCAGTTTTGTTTTCAAACCCCATACTCTTTAGATCATATTTGACAACACCAAGCTTACTTCCAAATTTCATAAAAGTGAAGCCAAAGCTAATACATCAAGCATAGCTAGATAGTGCCTACCTATGAATTTCTCTGTTTTCTAGCATATTGTTAAAACAAATTGGGATGGATTAATTGTATTTTATCGATAAAAATGCTAATGGCAGCAAGTAAAGATAATCACAATAGAGGTAGTGTCATCCCTGTTGAGGATGCAGTTGGATGATCAAAATCCAAAATTATATATCCAATATTATGAGGTAATAAAAATAAGCTTCATGCATCCAGTGTCATAAACATATATTACAAAGTCTACTATCTTTCTACTTTGAATTTGTTTGTACATATAAGAAATGATGTGATACAAACTTCTATTGGCTGCTAAAAAAATACAGAGAATAAGCAAATTTATTCCGAGGTCAAGTGCAGTTGCCATTTGCTTCCCCTATTGGAGCAAATCTTTAACGAATATCAAAAATGGAAAAAAGAAATTTAGAACACTCCCCCAAACCAAAGTAACCATCATAAGGTTGATAGTTCACCGTTTTTGCTTGTAATTTGTATGGGAAAGAATTATAACTAGGGATGTGGTGTTCAACAAAAATATTTTCATGGAGGTATTTTATCAAACAGAAGTGATGCATGTGAAATCCTTCTAACATAAATGCATGGTTAGCATATCAATAACTCCCCAAATTGGAAAAATGAAATCAGAAATCACATTATCAACCAAGGAGTATCAAACCAAATAACATTAAAAAATGGATCCCCAGAGATTTTCCCCATTCTCATGGTCATGTGTATACGGCAATTGATAAGAGTGGTGTAGGAACAAGCTTAAGATGCATACATGATATGGGATGAGTGCAAGGAAGAGAGGGATTTGTTACCACTACTTTGAACTGATGAGTCTTAGGGTGAGACTTGTGAAGCTTTTATAGTGCAGACTTTCGCACTGCGATGCACGAGCTCCGCCACGACGAGAGGCAGATAAAAACAGTGTAAGTCAATGAGTACAAAACATTTTCATAAAATCTAGGAAACAAAAAACTGATTTGCAGTAGAAAAATATGCCAAAACTGGTGAAGAATGCCAAAATTGCAAAAGAACGAAGTTTTCAGAGTCAGGCATTACACATTCCCAAATCCCAAATCCGCAATATTATATCTTTTTTTTTATAATTTTTTTTAACAACAGTGTTGGCATTATTTTTGGGGGGAAATAGATGCACCAACGCTACCTTACAAAAATAGAGTGAACCAATTTCAAAAATCCAGAAAAAACCACCAACACCAAAATGAACAATAGAAGAACAGATAGGGAACAAAAATAAATCAATTCAGAAGCAAGGAATTCACAAATCCACAAAACAAAAAACACAAAAAAACAAGATTTAGGGAGAGATATACCTGACCAATGAAGCAGATAACAAAAAAAAGAAGAGCACCAGGATGAGAAATCACGAATATGAAGCATGCAATTAAAGATAAACAAAGAAGAGTTAGGGATTTTCAGATTGGAGAACAAATCGAGCATGCAGAAAAAAATAATATGGTTCCTTAAACAAACTCACGGTGGAGATGAAGACCAGAAGTTTGATAGAAGACGAATCCGAAGCATGCAAATATGGTTCCAGTTGAGACCAAATGAGGAATGCATGAAAGACCTTTGTGAAGACCAGTTGGAATTTCACCTAGCAGAGAAGCGCCTTGCGAAGTCAGTCGGGAAGCTCCAGTTTGGAATTTCGCCTGCAGTGAATAAGCTTCGCCGTGTAACGAAGGTCAGTGATGAACTGAGGATGTTAGGGTATGCAGAAACTGAGAATCGAAGGATCAAAGCATACACGCGTGCAGGTATTTCTAAAATCAGCAAAGGTAATCACCTAAGATAGCGTTTCTAACTTTAAACGCTATCTAAAGGTTACCTTTTAATAGCATTTCATTAAACAAATGCTGTTAAAAGTTGATTTTATTTTATTTATTTATTGCAAATTAGAAAAGATAGCGTTTACAAGAGGAACCGCTATCTTAGGTGGTTAGTTAAGATAGCGCTTCCTCGAGGAAGCGCTATCTTTTCCTACAGCTTGACTTTTAATAGCGGTTCCTTAAGGAAACCCTATCTTAGGTGATACCTAAGAGAGCGTTTCCTTAAGGAAACGCTATTAAAAGTCCCCGCATCACTTTTAATAGCATTTCCGCACGGAAATGCTATAAAAGGTGCATTATTAAAAGTCTAATCTGTTGTAGTGGCGTGGAGATTCGGGAGAAGAGCGAGAGAGAGCAGTCGATGGCGAACCAGATTGCACATTTGACTCAGGCACACCAGCAGCTGATGCAGACGAGCATCGAGCAGGGCCAGACACTGCGGCTGGTGTTGGAGCAGATGAGGATCCAGACTCCAGTTGCTCAGGGTGATGCTCTGACGGTTGTGCCGCCTGTTGTCGCTCCTCCAGTTCCACCGTCAGCTACTGATGCTGCTACTGCAGAGGACGATCAGATAGCAGACGTCGGTGGTACGAAAGCTGAGGATGATTGGATTCCTCCCCCTCCCCCTCATCATGACTGATTATTATTTTTCTTCATATTTTTGACTTTAAACGATTCTTGTACGACACTGTGGATTTTTTTTATATATATTCATTATTTCTTATGATTGTATATTGCATTACTAATTTGGTGTGTTTTATTAGTAATTTTGCTAAACTTTAAAGAAAAACAGAAAAAATTTATTATTTTAAAAATTAAATTTTAAAAAATTTAATAAAAACCAGTTTAGCGACCGAATTAGCAACCAATAATTCGGTCGCTAAACTTTATTTAACATTAACAGATGTGGTCTAGCGACCGAAAGTCTGTCGCTAATATAGGTTAACAGTAACCAAAATTGGCGACCGAACTAGCAACCGATTATCGGTCGCTAAAAATGGTTACCTAAACAATGCGACCAATCGTGTAGCGACCGTTTTTTATTATTTAGCGACCGAAATTACGGTCTCCATTTAGCGACCGAAATATTAATTCGATCGCTAAAAGTTTAGCAACCAGGTTATCAGCCACCACCATTAATCGTTCGCTAATTCAGTCGCTAAATGAAATAGCGACCGATCTAGAAAGTTTAGCGACCGAATATGCCGGTCGCTAAACAGTTGTTTTTTTGTAGTGAATATCAAGCTTGCCTCTTTCTCTGTCAGCAACCAACACTCCTCCTCTTCTTGGCGCTGCTCTATTCGCTACTGAGATGTTGTGAGGGAGAGAACTCCAAATCAAAGAAGAGGTCAGAGAGAGGGATACAAATCTGCTGTCCCAAAAAATCGTGTCTCAATACCCCATACCAATCAAAAGTTAGGAATGTATATAAATATTAATGAGTACATGTGAGGGTTACCCGATTTCTTGTGATTAATCTCAACCCTTCATCTTTTACAAACATAAATCAACTGTCAATTAGAATGGGGGATCCATCCTCTAAAAAATAGGGAAGATTGAAGCCAATGCCCAAAAATTTGTCATTTGTCGATAAGCATGTAACTCAACTAATAGGGCCAAAGTTTTTGAGACATTCTCGGAAGAGTAGTGTTATTTTGACACTAAAATTGGATACCCATGAAGGACACCCTATTCTTTAGTAGGCTATGAATCATTTTACTTTTTTTTTTATCATTTTATTTGATTGGTTCATAGCCTACTAAAGAGTATGATATCCGCCCCCCATGGGTATCCAATTTTAGTATCAAAATAACACTACTCTTCTTTTAATTATGATGAATAATGTATTCTCTACCAATTTAGGTAGTGTTTGACTCCTCTATTTTTTTTAGATTTTCTTCTCCTTTAAATGATAGTTCAACCAAACACTTTTTGAAAAAGCTCTTAAAAAAGCAGTTTATCTAAAAAATTAAAAATAACTATTTTTTAAAAATAAAAAAACAGAAATGATAAATGAACACAAAACTTGACATCAACATTGTATGCTCCTTTGTTTTTGTGCGGTATTCTTTAAATGCGTGTATACAAAGATGATAAAAAAAGTGAGACATAAAAACAAATGGTGTCACATAAAACTATTTTGAGAAACTATTTTGAGGAGTTTTTCCTTTTCATCTCTCTTTGTCTCTCTCTGGCAAACTCACAATCCAACTCACGGTTGTTGTTCAACCCATATATCACCCAACCAATATCACACCACTAAGCCACCTTCGCACCACTGCTGTCACAACATCGAGAGGTAGCAAGTCCAACAATAACTAGATGGGGGTATTGGTCATAGATCTGGCAGGAGGCAGGAAGGAGGCAGGAGGCAGGAGGCAGGGATTAGGGATTTTGGCTATTTGATAACAGGTTGGGCTGTGATTAAATCCAGTAATAAATTTCTCCCGAGTTATATCTTTCACATATGGGTAAATAGTTACTCATGTCATGTCTCTCTATTCAGCATCCGATATTTTTACTTTATAGGGTTCTTAATTAAATAGATCCCATTTTAACATATCACTTATTTTTTTTATTTTTATTTTTACAACTTAAGTATTCCATTTCTTTAATCCAACAACTTCAAAAAAGTTTCTAAATGGATTCACCAATGATCTCACGTACTTACATTTCATCAATAATTTATTATTAAAATATTATAACTCTTCAGCGCAACAACAACGATTCAATTCTTGGTCTCTCATTTTTTTTATTATTGAATAATATAGCATTGATTGCATATGTAATTTTTTGTGTTTAAAAATTTGAAGCTTCCCTCACTAAATAATATAAGCACCCATCACTATAGAAGGACCTCTTCATACTAAGCACCTGTTATGAAATCCTCTCAAATAAGGGGTGTTTGTTAAACACCGATGCTGTCAAGGAAGATCCTGGAAATTAAAAAGCCACCGGAGATGGCCTCGGTTTCATTTTTTCTATAACATTCTGACAAAGGACAGCCAGGAGCCAAAAAGTGCAAACTAAAAGCAATAAAGTTAAATATTATGGGTAAAATTATAATAAAAAAGAAACGGCACAATCCTATTATCACCAGTATTTTCATCGGAGGGTTGATGCATGCCCAAAGGCCCAAGACATATTACAACCATTGTAAATGTCACCTTACAAGTTACAACACAACCTAAAGTAGCAAAGACATCACATTTCTCATTCACTTCCATAGAATAAGTAAGCTCTGCAATAAATTAAAATTTGAAATGAACATCATGCATTAAGTACCAAAGTTTATTATTGTAGCAAGTGTAGTATATAAATTATAAAATGAAGGGCCTAAACCTGGTGCAGCATAACCAATAGTGCCTGCAAATGAGGTTAAATTGTGTGAACCAAGATTCAGATGTTAGAAAAACTTTATGGGAGATATACTTAAAGATGAAAACCATCATCCAAACAAGACCAGTCATGTTCAATCATCAAGAATAGAAAATGAAAGACAATAGCGGAAGCGTACCCGAATTCATGGAAAATATGATGGAGAAACTTTTGGTTCTTGGTCTTGCAAGTCAACATGCACAATTCTTCTTAAACCATAAAGAGCCTCTCCTTTCTAACAATGGGTGTTAGAAAAGAAAATTGGTTGCATATGACTTGGGGACCATAACCTTTTATAATGAGTCCATGCCCTTTCATGAAGAGTGATGTCCCTTCGAATTCAAACTCTTTCATGAAGAGTCATGACTATCCACACATTTCTTATCTCTAATTTTACCCATCATAAAAATAGAAATAAGACCTTATGGTATCTACACAATAATTTTCATAACAATTATGTCCTTAGCCATAAACCTTACTTGAATTAGATCACTTTAATTTGACTAATTAAAAATAATGGCCCTAACACATTTAAACATTACAAGTGTGACCCAAAAATTTCTATCAATCTCCCACTGGTCACATATGTATGCTTATAAATGTGTTATACTTTATGAGCTCCAAATTTGCCATTATAAACCTTGGACATATCCCTACCTCGTCCATTAGTTATATCAATATATAGAACCAAAGCGGCTTTCGTTATATCAATCATAACTAAATCCATCAATGATCACTAATATTAACACAACCAAATGACATAGATTAATCATGAAATGTGCAGCATGAAAACCACATGAAGGTGATCTGTACATGTCGATTTTCAACTGGTCCTACTTTATTCTTTAATGAGATCAATACTCAGAGTGAAAACCAAACCAAAAACTGTATTCTGTAGAAAATAATCATAAAGTATATCTTCCTTAGAAAAGCATCCAAATACAAACTCCCACTGAACAAATGTATCGTCTAGTGATACAACACCCATTCGAGCAATATGCTCGTGAAAGACCTTGGGTGGTAAACCTTAGTAAGTGGATCCACAATTATGGAGTTTGTCCTAACATGCTTTATAGACATCTGTTACTCTGAACTCTTTCCACATCAATAAGGAACTTAATGTCACTGCTAACTTATAGTCACAAAATAACTGTAGTGGTCTTTCAATAAATCTAAAATTCATAACCCAGTGACAAAATTCCTCAACCTTATCACATAATTTGAATGCCTTATAACCATAGATAAACATAACCTGGTGTAGATTTCCAACTGTATTGGCATCCAACAAAATCAGAATCAGAATACTCAATGATCTCTAACTGATCTGATTTTCCTTATGTGAGCATATAGTTCTTTGTTCTCTATTGAATAAATCATAACCTGTTTGGCTGCTTTCTAACGATTTATTCCTAGATTGCTTAAGTATCTGCCTAACACTTAACAATGTATGCTATGTCCGGATGAATACGGACTTGGGCATACATTATACTTCCTACAACTGATGCATAGGAATCTTCTGCATCTCCTGAATCTTAAGATTTATTTTGGGCACTGATTGAGACTAAATTTGTCTCCCTTAGCGACCGGGACATTACCTAATTGACAATCTTGCATGCCAAATCTTTTGAGCACTTTATTGATATAGCTCCTTTGTGACAATCATAGAGTACTCCAAGATTGGGCTCAGTGTATCTGGATCCCTAATACAAAGGAGACGTCACCATATTTCATCTCGAAATTATCAATAGAAATCTATTGGTTTCGTGAAAACATGCCTATATCATTAGTCCCAAGTAGTATGTCATCAACATACAATAACAGGAAATATTCTTACTCCCACTGAATTTGTGTTGCACACAAATACTAACAACATTCATCTCAAAACTGAATGAGAGAATTACCTGATAGAACTTGTGGCATCACTAACGAGACGGTTATTTTAGCCCACAGATGGATTATGTCAATTTTCAAACCGTGTTCTTTGTGTCTCCCAACACAAAGTTTTACGGCTGCACCATATAGATTGTTTCGTCAATGTTGTCATTGAGAAACATCATCTTGACATCCATTTGATGAAGCTCCAAATCCTAAAGTGCAACAAGGGTCTCGATTGTCCTAAAAGAGTCCTTCAATGAAACCGGAGAGAAAGTCTCTTTATAGTCAATCCCTTTATTTTGAGTATGGTCCTTGGCTACAAGACGAGCCTTATACCTCTCCATATTACCTTTGTAATCCCTTTGGTCTTAAATATACATTTGCAACCAATGAGTTTCACACCTTTTGGTTATAGGAGAAGTTCCCAAACCTTATTGTCTTGTATGAACTCATACTCCTCATTTATTGCTTCAATCCACTTTTCTAAGTTGGAATCTTGCATGACTTGACGAAAATTGATGGGATCATTTTCCATCATACCATCATTTTCCTCATGTTCCTGAAGAAATACTATGTAGTCAACTAGAATAGCATTTCTTCTTTCTCTAGTGGATCGTTGCAAAGACACTTACTCTTGAAGCACTAGTTCTTGAGGATCTTGAATTTGTTCTTCTGGAACAACTAACTCATCTTGAATAGGAGTTTGAACAACAATGTCATTTAGAGGTTCCGAACTTGCTTCATCAAAAGCAACTTTATGAATCTATTCTGGAATTGAAACCAATTATTCCTCCAAGACAAAGTCTCTAACCTTATTCCCCCCCCCCCCCCCCCCAAACTCAATATCCTCAAAGAACGTGGCAGTTTGTCTCAAAAATTGTCTTTAATTTGGGATCGTAAAACTTATAGCCCCTGGATCGTTCAGAATAGCCAATAAAGTATTTGCTCCCTGTTCAGAATTCCAATTACCTTTCATTTGGCCTTTAAGGCCATGCCTCAGCTGGAAATTCCATACATGAGTTAGACTAGGAACCTAATTTCTTTGTTTGGTCTGTCTGTCCTTCAGGCATTCAACAGAGACATCAAAGTCTTTAAAGTAAGTGAAATCTAGGATTCCATCTGACACATGCTACTCCACTCTATTTCTAGAGATGTAACCAAGGCACTTGATGTTCTTGAATTTGCACTATTAACTTTACGCTTAGTACCATGTGATTCCACATTCAACGGTTCTTATAATATCATGCAAATATAGATTGTCATGCACTGTAATAGTACTAGTTCCAACAACATTTGAATTAATAGATAAACTGAAGTGATTGTTTCCAGACGAACAATGATAACCAAATTTGTCCAATCCAAGAAACAGAAACCAAATTTCGTCTAAACGACGGTACCTAAAAAATATCCATTAAATCCAAATAATAACCAGTACTTAAAAACAACCTAAAATGCCATATTTGTCTCTACTGACATGCCATCTCATTCATAAATGCATCTTTCAACATCATTTGGCCCTCGATAACTTGGGCGACTCTGTAATGAAACACTGATGTTAGTAGTAGAACCAAAATCTAACCATCAAGTGTTTCTAGGTACTGAAGCTAAATTTACCTTATAACAGACCAAAGTAAGGAATATACCTTTCTTTGCACGCAATGCGTGATACGTGGTACATCCCTTCTTGTCATGTCCACTCATGCCACATAAGAAGCAACTTTCTTCACTTTCATTTTGCTTCTTTTGTGTTGGAACCTTAGCAACTTCAATATCAGCAGCTTTATTTTTGCACCTTTCATTAGAGGTACTTACCAAGTGAGTACTTTCTATTCTTTCTTGCTTCATCCTCTCTTCCTCTTGCACACAATATGAAATGAGCTCGTTAAGAGACAATTTCTCCTTCTGACAGTTGTAACTGATCTTAAATTGACCGAATTATGCAGGAAGAGAAAACAAAACCAAATGCACGAGTAAATCCTCAGATAACTTGAGCTTTAGCTCCTTAAGCTTGGAAGAAATATTAAACATTTCCATAATGTACTCTCTTATGTTTCCTTTGCCGTTATACTTCATAGAAATCAAGCTTTGAAGGAGTGTGCTTGTTTCTGCCTTATTGCTTTTGGTAAAGCATTTCTCAATTTCAGTAAGGAATTCTTTGGCACTTGTTATCCCATTGGATATAACACCCCTAAATGCCTCTGGAATGCCGCGCTTAATGATCATTAGACTCATGCGATTGGAGCGGTCCCACTTCTCATAAATTTTCCTCTTTTCAGAGGTACCGAAGTCTATAGGAGAAGGGAGTTGCTCCATCCTTAGTGCAAGGTCAAGATCCATGCAGCCAAGAACAATCAAAATGTTCTCTTTCCAATCCTTAAAGTTTGTACCATTAAGGACCGTAACCGAATTTATGTTAGCAGATATAGTAGCAATAGTAGCTGAAGAGAGAACAAATAAATAACATAAATATACTCACATCATAACCAAAATTCAATCATCAATAAATTCAAATAATGGCATACCCCATCTCAAGATATCTAGTGCAACATTAATATCAAGTCTTTGGACAGTAATATTAACTGCTAGTGGTACTCTTGTTGTAATGATCAAACATTGACAATAATGTATGTCAAATAATAAACCCTTCTTTGGACTGATTTATCATTCACATCTACAACCTTATAATCATCACATGTTATCACAGGTGTGCATGTAATCCGGCCAAATATTAACCTTCCTTTGGGCCGATTAATACTCGCATGGATACACATACACACTAACATTCAACATTTCTCATGAGCAATATACACAAGAGAGGTCACTTTGGCGACTTCTTGCTTTAATTGGTTCACTTAAAATGTCAAACAATTTTGTAATCCAAAATATAACCAATTATTTGAATTTGATTGAACACTTAATCCAAAATAAATTTTATTTATTTCCAGAAGAAGACTGTGTCCACACTGTGTTCATCACTGTTTCACTGAGAAAAAATATTTCCCTCCTTATTGCAAAAAAAAAATATAGGCATCGGTCAACCGGTCTTTAAATAAAACGTTTGGATACCAAAGCACCATGTTATAGTGTTAGACTAGTGGTGAGACGAACCCGGTCATACCGCTGTGCCACGCTACAAATGATGGCAACAGTTGCGAAGTTTAATATTTAAATTAAAAAAGGAACACAACGTTTCATGATTTGTAACCCAACTTGGGAATCGAACCTGGTTCCTAATGGTTAAAAAATCTGACAGCAGTGCAATCATTGACAACAACATCAAAGGGACACTACTCGAACGTGTCAAAGCACCATGCCATACACAACTCTTTGATGAACACAAAATACATTGCAACTCAAACTTAGAAAATCAAGTCCACATAATCACATAATATTTGAATCCATAATTTATGATTTGATATCATAATTCAGAAACAATCCATGAATTCTCCTAATTTAATACGAATATGACATGAATCCAATATTCAACTTCAAGAATATCCATCTTCATTGAAACTTAAACCATAATAGTTCTTAAATTTGATGATTTTAACTTAAACATGTCAAGTTTAAGAACACAATCAATTACAACACAAAACATTTCTCAATGATTCAACATAAACTTGTGGCTCTGATACCACTTGTTAGAAAAACTTTATGGGAGATATATATACTTAAAGATGAAAACCATCATCCAAACAAGACCAGTCATGTTCAATCATCAAGAATAGAAAATGAAAGACAATAGCGGAAGCGTACCCGAATTCATGAAAAATATGATGGAGAAACTTTTGGTTCTTGGTCTTGCAAGTCAACATGCACAATTCTTCTTAAACCATAAAGAGCCTCTCCTTTCTAACAATGGGTGTTAGAAAAGAAAATTGGTTGCATATGACTTGGGGACCATAACCTTTTATAATGAGTCCATGCCCTTTCATGAAGAGTGATGTTCCTTCGAATTCAAACTCTTTCATGAAGAGTCATGACTATCCACACATTTCTTATCTCTAATTTTGCCCATCATAAAAATAGAAATAAGACCTTATGGTATCTACACAATAATTTTCATAACAATTATGTCCTTAGCCATAAACCTTACTTGAATTAGATCACTTTAATTTGACTAATTAAAAATAATGGCCCTAACACATTTAAACATTACAAGTGTGACCCAAAAATTTCTAACATCAGAATCTTTGCTGTTCCAAAGTAGAGATCCGAGCTTCATATTCCAAATCTAGAAGAACATTCTTGCTTGATATGTCACGATGAACTATAGGAGGAGAGCAACCATGATGCATATGATATAAAACATAGGGTTGGGCTAAGGTGCACCACCCATATTTTGCACCACTCACTACACCATCCATATGTGGCAAATTTTGGACCAATCAAATTGCCACATGAGTTTGATCAAAATTTCAAAAATTCTAATTGTATTTCTACTGTAGTCAAATATATGAATACAATATATTGTAGTATAGTATATATACTCTTTGTATTCGCAAATTTAACCTATTTTAAAATAATGTTTTTTGATTAAAAAACTGATTATATTACAAAATAATATTTTAATATGAATTAAAATAATGGTCGTTGTCAATAATATTTTGCAATATAATCAGTTTTTTTAATCAAAAAACGTTATTTTAATATGAGTTAAATTTGCAAATATAAAAAACACATATATTATACTACAATATATTATATTCATATGGTTTGACTACAGTATAATACAACTAGAAAGTTTGAAATTTTGACCAACCTATATGGCAATTTGATTGACCCAAAATTTACCACATGGGTGGTGTAAAATATGGGTGATGCACCATAGTCACTCCCATACAACATATGCCACACCTTTAAAACATTCACCCACCTGTTCCAATCAAACAATATTGTTGCATGTGTGTCATTGTCTAGTACTTTATCCAAGCTTCCTCCTTCTAGGAACTCATAAACCACGAAAGAGACACGTCGATGTGAACAAAATCCTTTAAAGTTCACAATGTGACGATGTTTGAGTTCTATCAAGGCTCGAACCTCGCTTGTGAAAGCTTTTAAATTAAGCATTTCGCTATCGACTTCAAGTTTCTTCACGACAACAACCTCGCCTGTGGGTAATAATATAGCCTTGTAAACAGCTCCAGACCCTCCTTCTCCAATAATATATTTGTCATCAAAGTTCCCCGTTGCTTCAATGATACTTTCATAATATATTTTTCCACCATCCATAGAAATTGAAAAAGGTTTTTGAGTTTGGAGTGTTCAAACAATGAGGTCAAGTTGCAAAGCTCTCTAGGAATTTTCCCTGTTCTGGTGGTATGACCCCAGATAACTTGTTGTTGGAAATTCTAAGGCTTATGAGACTAGGATACTTGGCCCAATTTGGTGAAAGGTGGCCATAAAAGTTATTGCTACTCAACTCAACGTAGAACAGATTGAGATAATATACCCCAAAATCATCTGATATATTTCCAGTCAACAGGTTTCCTGAAAGGTTGATTCTATAAAGGCTCGAACAGTTCTTCAAGGTTCTTGGAATTGCGCCGGTGAAAAAATTATGGTTAGCAGCAAATTTTCTAAGAAACCCACCAAGGCAAATATGTTGTGGCAAGGGGCCAGTGAAACTATTAGTAGATAGTTGTAGGTTTTGTAAGTTTGTAAAGTTATTAATTGCTGGTGGTAGTCTACCATAAAGGTGGTTGTTATGCACCAGTAGGAACTGGAGCTTTGTCAAATTTCCAAAGGTGGAAGGAATAGGCCTAGAAAGATGGTTTATTGCAAGGCTGATTGCTAATAGATTGACCCAGTTTCCTAGGGAGGTAGGAATTGATCCAGAAAGCATGTTTTTGTTGGGGCAAGAAGCTCACAATGCTTCACACACTCACACTAACACAATAGAGAAATTGAGAAGGAATAGAGAGGGAGAGAAAGAGGAAAAATCAGAAAGTTTGCATATCACTTGCACACTTGCACTTATGCACACTTGCACTTTTCTACACATTTACACTATAGCACTAAGTCTATTTATAGACTTACACATACACTAACTAACTTTCCTAATAGCTCTCTAACTAATCACTCTAGTTACAACAAACTAATCACATTTTAACAAACTCCTAACAACTCTATTTGAATTACTTCCAACACTCCCCCGTGATTCAAATATTCCACTTACACTATTTTTATTATTACACTAAACTTGCATTCAATAATGTACACTTTATTAACACTAACATACACATATATTTCCACCTGGATCCCATATCAATCTCATATTAGCCCATTTTCTACCATTGTAACACGTTTGGGCTTGGCCCATTAACACAAAATCTTCTCCCACTTTCTGAAATGCACATTGATGCTCACTAGAAACTTGGGCCTGACCCATTTTAGAAAATACAATTTCTACCCTAATTTTCATCTGTTCCTCACGTGCACTGATACTCTCAACAGCCTTCTCGTTGTCAGCAGTGGCACCACCCTTCCTCACGACTAACCACAGCCTCACCGCCGCATGATTGGCTCAGTCCGGCCGTTTTGTGACCGACAACACCTCTTCAGACTCCTCGGAAACCACCCATGGCCTCTTCTTCTCCGACGCGGCGTTCCGGCAAAGGATCCCTTCACCCACCGCCATAATATCACTCTCAGTCCGTCTCGACGGTGGTGGCGACTCGATTTGTCGTGCGACCACCATGTCTTCTCCCCGTGCTACTGCTCTCACATCATTATCCACCGTAGGGGAATCCCGATTTGGCGTTTCTTGCTCCGGTTCTAGCAGTGGCGGCTTTAGCGGTGGTGGAGATCTGGCCGAACTTCGGACCACCCAAATCTTCCCATGCGTTGCTGCCCTCTTCACCCTCTGCTTCATGACGGCATTGCACTTTTTGGTTGCCGCCGCCATTTGATGATGAGGTTCCGGCGATCCTGGCACCCCAGTTTCCTTCTCAGTCATTTGCGCCTCACTTGAAAACCCTAAAAATCCTCTGCTCTGCTCTCCCACTTTGATTTTTGAGGTTTTCTTCCCCAAAATTGAGGGTTCTGTCTGTTCCCCTTCACGACAGCCATCGCAATGTCTGTCACCGCAGCCACCACGGCTGTATCCACCCGCGATTCCGGTACAATCGATCTTGCCACCGTCAATGACGCTTACCTCCTCCGTCTTCACTCGCATGTCTGTGGCTTGTTCTTCAGCCACAACACCACATCGATCCACACAGTTGACCTTCTTCACGACGCCCTTCACTGATACAACTTCCTTTTGCTGGGAATACGAAGCACCGGCATCACCGTCCTCTAGATCATCACTGCTCTCTGTCTTGATCTTGTTTGTCTCAAGATCATCATCACTCCTTTCTTTCTCGCCATTCATCATTGGCTCTTCACACCCAGGAACTTGCTTCTTTTCCTTGACTGTGTTCTCCACTTCACTATTTTTAACACTCTTGATTTTATTCTTGACTGCAATTTCATCATTTTCATTGCTCTCTCCCTTTGCTTCCTCATTGCACTCATCTTTTTCTGCTGTGGTGCTACACTGATAATCTCCATCAACACCACTTGCATTGTTATGAACCAAAATCCCAATTTCTTGGGTTTGCTGGCTTGCTGCCATCACTGTTCTTGCCTTCTTGTTCTTGCCACTCCTTGCAGCACCATGGACTTTGTGCAAGATATCCCAGGCTTCTTTAGCATTTTTGGCAGTGATAATTTTCTCAAGATTTCCTTCATCCACACATTGATGAAGAATCAAGAGAGCTTTGTAATCTCTCCTTTTGGAAGCACAATCTTCCACACCTTGCATTCCCTCTTGCACAATTTCTAGCACCTCATAGAAATCAAAGATCACATGCATCTTCACAACCCAATGATTGAAGTTCTTGCCATCAAGAACCGGTAAAGGGATTGCAAAATCCCCACTCACAATCTCTTCAATTTCCACCTCCATGGACCCATTACAAGTCCCTAATCTTGTAGCTCTAGATACCATTTGTTGGGGCAAGAAGCTCACAATGCTTCACACACTCACACTAACACAATAGAGAAATTGAGAGGGAATAGAGAAAGAATATAGAGAGAAGAAA
Organism: Sophora flavescens; assembly: GCA_030762895.1. Lineage (NCBI taxonomy): Eukaryota > Viridiplantae > Streptophyta > Magnoliopsida > Fabales > Fabaceae > Sophora > Sophora flavescens. The sequence continues at coordinate 218,718,667 of CM061062.1, forward strand.
GAGATAAGAGGATGAACACTTAGTGAAAATCTTTATTCACTTTACACACTTCTAACACTTCTACTCTTGCACACTTGCACTTATGCACACTTGCACTTTTCTACACATTTACACTGTAGCACTAAGTCTATTTATAGACTTACACCATCCACTAACTAATTCTCCTAATAGCTCTGATACCATTTGTTGGGGCAAGAAGCTCACAATGCTTCACACACTCACACTAACACAATAGAGAAATTGAGAAGGAATAGAGAGGGAGAGAAAGAGGAAAAATCAGAAAGTTTGCATATCACTTGCACACTTGCACTTATGCACACTTGCACTTATGCACACTTGCACTTTTCTACACATTTACACTATGGCACTAAGTCTATTTATAGACTTACACATACACTAACTAACTCTCCTAATAGCTCTCTAACTAATCACTCTAGTTACAACAAACTAATCATATTTTAACAAACTCCTAACAACTCTATTTGAATTACTTCCAACAGTTTTGACCCATGTCATCATCCGGATGAGCTTGGTCAAGTTCCCAAGAGTGGAAGGAATCGATCTAGAAATTGTATTATTATCTAATACAAGATGTTGTTTGACAATATGATTGATGTGAGAGCATGGAGATTTCCTAATTCCTCGGAAATGTGGCCAGAAAGACTGTTATTAAAGAGCCAAAATGTTTCTAAGTTTCTCAAGTTTCTAATTGAAGGGATTGTCCCAGACAAAGAGTTGTTTGACAGATCAAGTTGAACAAGATTTGTCAACATTCCAAACTGTTGGAGGTATTGAACCAGAAAGTTCATTTGATCCAATTAATAGATACTTCAAGTTTCCTAATTCTCCAATCTCTTGAGGAATGTGGCCAGAAATTAAAGTTGGTTGCTTGTTAAATTTAGAATTGACAACTTCACTATGGAAGTAGGGAGTGAACCACTCAGAAGATTAGAATCCATTTTCAATTGAGACATTGTGGACAAGTTACCAATTTGGTGGGGAATAGTTCCATTGAAGGAATTGTTACCTATATCAAGACTGAGAAGGTTAGTAAAGGATGAGAAGTTGAGACCATGAAGAAGTAAGGGTGGCAAATGGATGGATCGGATAAATTTTTATTCGGATCTTAATGGATGGATTAAAAACAATCCATTAATCCATTATAATCCATTAAAAATTCATTAAAAAAATCAAATTCATCCATGATCCATTAAATAAAATCCATCTGATCCATCCATTAACAACTTTTCATGGATGGATATCCAATCCATCCACTAATTTTATATCTCTTTTATCCATCCATAAAATATTTTTAAAAATAAAATAACTTGTAAAAAAAATTAAAATATTATCTATATCTCACCCCCACTCTCCTCTTTCTTCCACTCTCTACCCTTTCTCTCTCCCTTTTTTTCCTACTCTCTCTCCATCTTTACTCTCCACTCTATCTCACGACCATTTTGTATCACGGCCATTTTTCTATTACAAATGGAGGTTTTTTTTATTTGGTGAAAAATAATATGAAAAAAATAAATCGGTTTTGAAATGGATAAAAGTTGATCCATTACATTTTTTTATTGTTGGTCCAATGAATTTTAAAAAATATTGGATGAATCATAAACCATCAACTAAAAAAATAATCCAATCCATCCAATCCATTTATATTATTTTTTTATAGATGGATGGATTGGATGGATTTTCTCATGGATGGACTGGATGGATGGTGGATAAATAGATCATTTTGCCACCCCTTGAAGAGTACCTTTTAGTCGAAAACTTGTAACATTTATGGTGGAGACAGACTTAGAGTCATCACAAACAATTCTTGCCCACATGCATGGATTGGTATCAGTGGTCCATGAAGATAAAGAAGCTTGGCTTTGGTTGTCAAGGCTGGCTTTCCACAATAATAGAGCACTTGTTTGGCTGTCTTGATCTTTTGCAGCTTCATAGCCAACTGTAGCCAGCACTTGCAGCAAAGGCAAAAGAAGCAAACGCGAAAATGTTACAAAGTTGGGAGGGAGGAGCCTTATCTGTGAACAGAAAAACGTGATAAGAATCAACCAAAAACACAAAAGATGAGTGGACACCATTTTGTGGCTGATTTTGGTAACATGTTAGAGCAACTAATTATACACTGGAAAATAGGAGGAAGTATTTGTTTTTGAAGGACGAGTTCAACACTCCGCGTACATTAGAAATTTTATACAAGTGATATTGTTATTATAGGGTTGGGCTAAGGTGCACTACCCATATTTTGTACCACCCACTGCATCATCTATATGTGACAAATTTTGGGCCAATCAAATTACCACATAGGTTGGTAAAAAGTTCAAACTTTCTAATTGTATTTCTACTGTAGTCAAATATATGAATACAATATATTGTACTATAATATATGCACTCTTTGTATTCGCAAATTTAATCCATATTAAAATAATGTTTTTTGATTAAAAAAACTGATTATATTACAAAATAATATTTTAATATTAATTAAGGTTTAGGGTTTGGGTTCAGGGTATATTCATTATATTGCACGTTAAAGTATTGTTATTGTTATATAGTATATGCAACACCAGCGTTAAAACTCTTGAGGGAGAGTTTTGTCATCTTTGTGATCCTGTCTGGTTCGAGGGATTAATCTCCACAGTTATGTACGGAGGATACCCTGAGAAATATATATATAGTATATGCAACACTAGAATACTGTAACGTCCTTCGTTACATTAGTAACCCATAATAAAACATAATTAAAATATAGCCAAAATAAAAATTTTACAAAATAAAATAGTTTAAAATAAAAACATCATAAATAATAAATAGAAATTCTATTAAATCCTTACAAAATAAATTCATTTGCCTCAAAACCGGGCGTCTACTAATAAACCCAACGATAAATAAATAAATATGTCTAGCCACAAACGGCTCTTATTCAAGAAAATACTAACCAAGCTAGAAAAATAACTAAGAAAGTTCACTAAGTCTCCAAGCCTCTTCGATCTCAATGGCGTCGTCCTCGTGCTCTGAAAACAACACTTTTAATGAGACGTAATCCCAGTGAATAAAAATAATCGTTTGATGAAAATGTTCGTAAATAGTGTTGTTTTCAGTCGGCGCGGTAACCGAAAAAACATTCATGGTATCCGCTAATTTTTAAAATATTGAATATAATAAACCTCCAAAATAATGATATATATAAATAAAAATTAATGTCAAGCATTTAAAGAACAAACTCATAAACTCAGCAACGGTCACATATCATTGCATTTAATCACATTCACCATGCAAACTCTACACAATGCAACTCCACTAACATGACTCGGTGATTCCCAGAATCACTTAACTTGACTCTTTGGTTCCCAGAACCGGTGTGAATCCCAGATCCACTAAGGTCTATGAGCTCATATCCATGCAATGGCGTCCCCTCGCCTTCCCCATCCCGGATGGAGGTATCTAATATTCCATCCCGGATGTGAATATTTTAATAATTTGATATCCCATCCCAGATGGTGATATCTCTCATCCTATTCCCGGAATAGAATGTACACCGTCATCCCTTCCCGGAAGGTGATGACCAACTCATGCATAATGCAATATGTCATCCCAGATGACTCTCAAGGTTTTCCGACTTTATCTATCTATAACAATGTTACAATGTCATGCCAAGTCAACGCTATCTCATCATAAAATACATATAGGCATGTCAATCAACAATAACTCATACCAATCAAACATAATTTATTTTAACAATGAATGAAATAAAGTCCAAATAAATATATCAATACACTTCAACATCATAATTTAAAGTCCACAAAAAAATAATAAATTTAATGCACCTCCATAAGATACCTGACGCATAGAAAATTGATTCTTAGTCAAAATAACTTGGCTTTTGAAGCACTGGAGCATAGTATAGGATTTGCCCAAATTTAATTGGCAATTTTATCATTAATAGGAGATGTATCGTAATGGACATACAAGCTGGACGTAAGTCAACACAGAGCAGCATAAACGAAAGTTAAAAAAAAAAGTTAACACTTAAGAGACTGCCCAACAAATTAATAATAGCAAAACTATTTCTGTATAGATCCAAGAAAACATATTTACCAAATCAATTTGTCAACAAGATGAAACATTTCTAAGAATTCATGTTAACCTCAAAATATTTTAAAAATCTCAAATCAAGAACCAAGAACCCTAAAATATTTTACTATTTTCAAAAGACGAGTTACATGTAGAAGCATCAAATTATCTGTACCATGAAAGTGTGAGAAAAGTTATTTTTACTCACCTTTTGCAGACCTCCAATGTGCTCTAAAAATTACGTATGATAGGGGTTTGCGCTTCCCTAAAAATTCTTCTCCCGTTTGGTGACGTTTTTGGATCTGTACACTGGTATGGCTGTATTGCGAAACGAATAAAATGTCTCTCCCTCAGTCACTGTGTAGCGGCGCAGTACGCGTTCCCCTTCTTCCCCTTTTTATTAGATGTCATATATATATATATATATATATATATATATATATATATATATATATATATATATATATATATATATATATATATGGCATCAGGAGGCGCTTTTAGGTTTCTTTTTCATTTTTTTCTTTTTTTTCTTTTTTTTTTAAATTTTTCTTTAGCCAACATTGGCTGCTTGGGCTTAACGCCCAAGTGTCCTCCCCCATTTTTTTTCATATATATATATATAGTTTTGTATTCTTTATAATAGTTAATAAATTTCAATAAACCCTTATACCATTATTTCTTTATATTAAATCTCCCATTTATATTTTATTTGCACTACCATTTTTAATAACTTAATATTATTATTATTATTGTTATTATTATTATTTATTTATTTATTTCAAATTAATTATGTTAGAATTTTAGGATGTTACATTTTCTCCCCTCCTTAAAGAATTTCGTCCCCGAAATTCGCTTCATACTCACACACTTATTTTAACATATGGTATATTCAAACTTAAAGGTCGCCATACCTTAGGTAATAAAATCCGGGTACTGACGGACGATGCCCTTCTCCATCTCCCAAGTGGCTTCCTCAGGAGTCAATCCTTCCCATAACACTTTCACCAATGGAATCGTCTTGTTCCTCAGAGTCTTAGTGCTCTTATCCATGATTTGACTAGGCTTTGGCTTATAGATCAAATTATCCATCAATTGTACAGACTCAGGAGCTATCACATGAGATTCATCAGGCACATACTTTCTGAGCTGCGACACATGGAAAGCATCATGAAGGTTTGCCAACTGTGGAGGAAGAGCCAATTGATAAGCAATAGGCCCGATTCTTTTAAGGATTTGGAAAGGCCCTATGAAACGAGGATTTAGCTTGCGGACTTTCATCGACCTCCCTACCCCCATCTTAGGAGCGACTCTCAAAAATACATGCTCACTTTCCTGGAATTCTAGAGACTTTCTCCTTTTGTCGGCATAGCTCTTTCGTCTACTTTGCACCGTGCGCATCCTCTCCCTAATCATTTTGATTCTCTCGGAGGTTTCCTGGACCAATTCAGGTCCTAACAAGGTTTTCTCACCTACCTAACACCAACATAAAGGGGACCTACGCTTCCTCCCATATAAGGTCTCATAGGGTGCCATGCCTATACTAGCGTGATAACTGTTGTTGTTATACGCAAACTCAATGAGAGGTAGGAATCTATCCCAACTCCCTCCTTCATCTAAGACACACGCCCTAAGCATGTCCTCAAGGGTCTGAATGGTCCGCTCTGACTGACCATCCGTTTTCGGGATGATAGGTTGTGCTAAGGTTCAACTTAGTCCCAAAGGTCTGCTGAAAAGCTCCCCAAAATCTAGAGGTAAACTTCGGGTCTCTATCCGACACTATAGATGTGGGTATCCCATGAAGCTTGACTATTTCCTTGATATAAAGGTATGCCAACTTGTCTAAGCTATAGGTTGCCTTAATTGGCAAGAAGTGGGTAGACTTGGTCAACCTATCCACTATCACCCAAATGGCGTCTAAGCCCAAACGTGTCTTAGGTAACCCCATCACAAAGTCCATAGAAATTCTCTCCCACTTCCATTCTGGAATCTCCACGGACTGCAACAACCCCGAAGGCTTCTGATGTTCTATCTTAACCTTTCAGCACACTAAACACCTAGCTACGAAGCTAGCCACATCCTTCTTCATTCCTGGCCACCAATACATCCTCTTAAGGTCTTGGTACATCTTAGTTATCCCTGGATGTATGGTGAACTTCCCCTTATGCGCTTCCTCTAAAACTTTCTTTCTAAGGCTCCCCTCCTTAGGAACAACGATTTTATTCTTAAACAACACTAGACCATCGGTAGACAACACATAATTCTCTTGATCTAAAAGAGACTGTAACTCCTGGTCTAAAAGTTGTTCTCGCCTAATCATTTCTCTAAGGTCACTGTAAATTTCCAGTCTATTCAACTTCAAGCTTAGAGTACTAAGAGATACATCTAGATTCATGTCTCTGAACTCCTCTAACATATTCATCCCTTGGACCATTAAACTTGACACATGCAAGGTTTTCCTACTGAGTGCATCAGCTACCACATTGGCCTTCCTTGGATGGTACTTCAACTCGAAATCATAGTCCTTAAGGAATTCCATCCACCTCCTTTGCCTCATATTCAATTCTTTCTGGTCAAACAAATACTTAAGGTCCTTATGATCACTAAAAACCTCAAACTTTGCACCATACAAATAGTGCCTCCAAATCTTAAGAGCAAAGACTACTGCTGCTAACTCAAGGTCATGAGTAGGGTAATTCACCTCATGCGTCCTAAGCTGCCTAGATGCATAAGTCACTACCCTACCTTCCTGCATCAACATACAACCTAAACCATTCTTAGAAGCGTCACAATATACCACAAAACTCACTGAAGGATCTAGAATGGTTGAGACCGGTGATGACGTCAATCTTCTCTTAAGCTCCTCAAAATTCCCTTCGCATTCCTTATCTCACTCAAAAGATTTTCCTTTCCTAGTCAACTTGGTGAGAGGTAAAGCTAGTCTAGAGCACCCTTCTATGGACTTCCTATAGTAACCTACCAGTCCCAGGAAACTCCTCACTTCCGTCACTGACCTAGGTTGCTCCCATCCAAGCATTGCATCAACCATACTAGAGTCAACCGCTACACCACTCCTAGATATGGTATGTCCTAAAAACTCCACCTCCTCAAGCCAAAATTCGCACTTTTCCGGCTTTGCATACAGTAGTTCTTCCCTCATAATCTGCAACACTAACCTCAAATGCTCCTCATGATCCTCTGGTGTCCTAGAGTATATCAAAATATCATCTATGAACACCACCACAAAGCTATCCAAGAACGGTCTAAAGATCCGATTCATGCAGTCCATGAAAATGGCTGGAGCATTGGTCACTCCAAAGGGCATCACTACATACTCGGAGTGCCCATACCTTGTCCTAAAGGCTGTCTTAGAAATGTCTTCATTCTTGACTCTAATTTGATGGTATCCCGATCTTAGATCTATTTTGGAAACACTGACGCTCCCCTTAACTGGTCTAAGAGGTCATCTATCCTAGGTAAAGGGTATTTATTCTTGATGGTCACTTTGTTCAACTGCCTATAGTCAACACATAGCCTCGTGGTCCCATCCTTCTTTTTCACCAGTAGAACAGGTGCTCCCCAAGGTGACACACTAGGCCTAATAAACCCCTTCCCTAGCATCTCCTCTAACTGTTTCCTAAGCTCGCTCAACTCTAAAGGTGCCATTCTATAAGACGCTACCGATACTGGTCCACTCCCTGGCACTAGATCTATGTTAAACTCAACTTCTCTATTCGGAGGCAAACTAGTGACATCCTTAGGGAAAACATCCTGGAACTCACACACCACAGGTATAGCCGTCACATCACTGTCACCCTCTATCTTAGCAGAGAATAAGAGTACACATCATTGAGCTCCCTCAACTAAGCACTTATGACAAGCAACAACAGAAACAATAGAACTGGGTACGAGAAAGTCATTAGACATTGGTTGTATAGGAATGGAGATAGTTTTATCAGAGCAGTTTATGACAGCATGATTTGCAGACAACCAATCCATACCAAGAATGACATCTAACCCAGACATGGGCAAGCATATAAGATCAACAAAATAAGGTACACCTTGGTACACCAAGGGACAACTCAAGCAAGCAATAGAGGTAACAGGTTTATCATTTGCAGGAGTAGCGACACTCAAATCATATGGCAACTTAGAAACAGACAAAGATAGATTTTTCACACAATCTAAAGATATAAATGAATGAGTTGCTCCTGAATCAAACAATAGAGTAACTTTTCCCCTGTACGAGTCGAAGAAATTCAGCCTCCTTCGGATCTAAGCTGCCTTAGAATGATGGCGGGTTGTTCTTTTTGAATTCAGAAAGCCCCACGTGGTAAGGGTTCTAGGTTGCCACCACTTCATTAGTGACTGGCCTCCATTCCCTTTCAGTTGACGGCGAGTCTCCGTCTGCCCTTGCATAGCCTTGGCCAAACAATCCAAGGCTGCTGCAAGTGCAACATTCGTCCCTCGCCTATTAATCGCCATAAATATGCTCACTACCAATGAAATACTGGGTTGATCAGGTCCAATATCCCAAAGAATAGAATGCAACATCTATAACTCTAACAAGCATCCTATGCGCCCAAGTTTTATTTTAGAAAAAGCCCCATTACCACAGTCCGATTTAGAATCGAACTGCTCTGATACCATAAATGTAACGCCCTTCGTTACATTAGTAACCCATAATAAAACATAATTAAAATATAGCCAAAATAAAAATTTTACAAAATAAAATAGTTTAAAATAAAAACATCATAAATAATAAATAGAAATTCTATTAAATCCTTACAAAATAAATTCATTTGCCTCAAAACCGGGCGTCTACTAATAAACCCAACGATAAAAAAATAAATATGTCTAGCCACAAACGGCTCTTTGTAACGCCCCCACTAGGACCTTACTTACGTAACACATGCGGAATTTAAATTAAATGATAATTTGCTGGTGCTTTCGGAAAATAATTTATATAAGTACATAAGTGTCTGAAATTGGGTATAAAAATTTTGTCACGACTCCTAAGCCTTGATCGGCACACAGACTTACTATCATAGTATGGAAAGCCTATTTAATTTAAAGAATATACTTGAATAAAAGCTAGTATTTTACGAAAATTTCGACAGAGTCTCCTTTGTAATTTGGACATCCCAGGTAAAAGAACACCTGCTAAAATAATTACATTTTCACTCCATAAACCCAGTTACACCAAATTCAACCAGGCAACAATCTATAAAAATAATAGTTATAACCATAAGCTTTACAAGACCAAAGAAAACAACTTAGATTTTCATTCAAAAGATATGCTCTCCGAGCCATAAACATTCCATTTTTAAAATAAAGGCTCTCTGAGTCATACTCATACATACTTATCAAAATAATCTAAGTCTCAAAACCCTAAGCTGGTCATTCTAAAAGTTATTCCTGAGGAAAACTCACATGATCACCCCACAATTAAGTACTTCATCAAAACCACCAGATCTAAGTCTCTGGGTGACTTAGTAAGACTCCTCTGCACCATCTGTACTAAAATACCTAGGGTACAATAGCAAACCAGAAGAAACCTGATATGTTTGTAAGGGTGAGATACCGACAAATGGATATATTACACAACAACCATCTACATGATACATACATCACATAATCATATAAGCAGTTAAATCATGCATATACATAACATAACAGTGTTATATCAAAGGGTCTCAAACCCGCACAGTCAACCTTTGAAAATATGCATGGCACTTCAATCATCAGGCTCTAACTTAATCTCCGGAGATCCCAACATCCTCAAAGTGAGTTGATCAGGCTCGATACACCGTCTCATTGGCTAGCTAAGCACAACGATAATACACCGTCTCATTGGCTAGCTAAGCACAACGATAATACACCGTCACATGATACCTTTCTTGTTAAGGTCTCACGTTAAAACCATGTCGGGCACGTCTGTCGTAAATGCAAATGTAAAACATTTAGTTCTCGATGTTTTCTTTGTGTTCGTTCTCATTCGTTGTCGAAGGTCAAAGCTAACGACTTAATCATCATTTCCCCATCACTTGAAAACTTAGAAGCATAGGACACACAGTCCGAACGCTCAATCACAACGCCCGAGACCGATGCACCAGTCCTGGGCTTGTGGTCGTAGAAAACAACCTTCACCTTTAACAACGTTCATCACAACGTGGTTAGGACACACAGTCCACAACAATGAAATCAGAACGCACTGTTCTCGATTTCGAGAATTGGACCCTCAGTCCAGAACATCATGAATAGGACTCCTCATGGTCCCGAATTAACACTGATCCAAGATCACGAGCATATAACTGAATACTAGAGGCGACGTCTCGCGTACTAGATTCTCTTTCTTAAGTACTTATTTTTCGTTCAGTGAAAATCAAATTCAAAACCGAATCCTCGATAACCTATCCAGGCTATCGGAAAGTTTCTAAAATATTTAGGAAAAACCTTTTCTTTGAAAATCTTTTATAAAGCATCTTTGAAATACTTTTATCTTTGAAATACTTCCCCCAATAGGATATTGCCAAATAATCTTGAAAGTTTTCACTTGAAGCCACATAGTTCGAAAAGGATTTTTCTCTTGTATAACAATAGTTCACCAAAACAATTTCAACATTTAAAACAAGTACTTTAAGTTAATGAGATTTTTGAAAAGAACACCAATCCCTTCATATTCAAAGCTTATTAAGGTTTTTAATCCTTATAACGGTTGAGCACAGACACAAGTCTGGCTTAGCAAATTTTCAATCAACAGCAGTATATATTATCAGTTCCATACTAATATCACAGTTGAAAGCAGTTCATCACATATATGCATTATAACATTTAGAACAAGTACAGTTCAACATCAGATAATAGCATAACAGTTCAAGTACATTAGATAACAAGTAAGCTCAATCAACATGTAAATATCCAATTAAACACATACACACATGCAGACAGTTATTGAATATCCCTAGGCAAACTCCCCTTACCTTTGAAGACAAGTAAAGGATCCTCGTCTTAATGCTCACATTAGCTCATATCTACTCCATCAAGCAAGCATAGCCGTGTCAAACGTCTTAGAGAGGGAATCCAACAACGTGCAACAACCAGAAACCAAGAAATCAATTACACACGATCAAACACACATTCTAATTTGATCTAAACATTTTATCTTATTACCAAACAAGGTTATTTTCAAAGAAAATCACGTTTGGAGCTTACGCTTCACAATACCCTTTAAGGAAACTTTGTTTTGATTAAAGGATCATGAAAGAGAACTTGGGAATCATCAATTAAGAGTCCTAATTGCACTAAATCATAATTATTTTCACAAAAACAGAATCAAATTCAATTAAAATCAAATTGGGGTTTAGGGCTCCTAAATACAATTTGGGGAAAACTCATTTTAACTAAAGAATAATGAAATTGGTTTAGGGAAACACTAATTCACAGTCCTAATTTCATAAAACAACCTTCAATTTCAAGATTAAAATCTGAAATCAAAGGGTTAGGGTTAGGGTTTCAAAATCAGTTTTTGGGGGTTTTGAATCTAGAAGAGATGATAGGGTTATGACTCACCCAAGCTTGAAGGCAGAGGACGCAGTGACCAGCCATGGGGCGGCGGCGGCATCACGCAACTCCGACGAGGTGGCAGTGGCTGTGGAACACTTCCCTACAACAACCTAGATCCATAAAGTGAAGCTAAGCTTCATAGAAAGGAAGAAGAAAGCTTAAAACACTATGAGAGTGATGAAACCACCATGGAGGCGGCGGCACGCGGTGCTTACCGCGGTGGAGACGATCGCGTGACGGCGGACCAGATGCATGGGTCGCGCGGCGTGGTCGCGGCCGGACAGAGGCGGCAGTCGCGGCTGTGTTGAGGTGGTGGTCGCGCAGCTCCGGCTAGCTTCCAGGTGGTGCTGCTATGGTGGGAGAAAGAAGGAAGATGAAGTTGAGGTGGGAGGAAGAAGAAAAGAGAAAGAATAAAGAAAGAAAGAAAGAAGAAGAAGCAGAGAAGAAAAAAGAAAAAGAGAGAGAGAGGGCGTCGAGAAAGAGAGAGAGAAAAATGAGAAAGTGAGTTTGTACAAAATGAGTGATAAATATTAAGCCTAAAAATAAACATGCTTTTATTTTTTTGCAATCTAAAAATAAAGATTAATAGATATATGATTTCGAAATTCAAATTAGAGTAAATATTAATAATTGAACTGATCAACTAAGAAAATACTCGATCCAAAATTTAATCTCCGATTATAGTCAAACAAGTTTATTTTCAACTCTAAAATTAAATAGGATGAAAATATGAAAATGATTTTCTCTTAATCATATTATTTAAAATATTTTTCTGTACTGGTAATAATAGTGACAATAACGTAAATTATTGTCTGATAAGCGTGCATTCACTGAAATAAGTCAGTGCTAACGCACCCAATAAAATAATTTGAAGAGAGTAATTTCATTACTCAAACTAAACCACATAACAAAATAAACTTAAACATCCAAATAAAATAATTAATCATAGGTGTAAAAACTAGGGTGTTACACTCTTATTCAAGAAAATACTAACCAAGCTAGAAAACTAACTAAGAAAGTTCACTAAGTCTCCAAGCCTCTTTGATCTCAATGGCGTCGTCCTCGTGCTCTGAAAACAACACTTTTAATGAGACATAATCCCAGTGAATAAAAATAATCGTTTGATGAAAATGTTCGCAAATAGTGTTGTTTTTTTCAAAGGTAAATGAATAGAAAAAACATTCATGGTACCCGCTAATTTTTAAAATATTGAATATAATAAACCTCCAAAATAATGATATATATAAATAAAATTAATGTCAAACATTTAAAGCACAAACTCATAAACTCAGCAACGGTCACATCTCATTGCATTTAATCACATTCACCATGCAAACTCTACACAATGCAACTCCACTAACATGACTCGGTGATTCCCAGAATCACTTAACTTGACTCTTTGGTTCCCAGAATCGGTGTGAATCCCAGATCCACTAAGGTCTATGAGCTCATATCCATGCAATGACGTCCCACTGCCTTCCCCATCCCAGATGGAGGTATCTAATATTCCATCCCAGATGTGAATATTTTAATAATTTGATATCCCATCCCAGATGGTGATATCTCTCATCCTATTCCCGGAATAGAATGTACACCGTCATCCCTTCCCGGAAGGTGATGACCAACTCATGCATAATGCAATATGTCATCCCAGATGACTCTCAAGGTTTTCCGACTTTATCTATCTATAACAATGTTACAATGTCATGCCAAGTCAACGCTATCTCATCATAAAATACATATAGGCATGTCAATCAACAATAACTCATACCAATCAAACATAATTTATTTTAACAATGAATGAAATAAAGTCCAAATAAATATATCAATACACTTCAACATCATAATTTAAAGTCCACAAAAAAATAATAAATTGAATGCACCTCCATAAGATACCTGACGCATAGAAAATTGATTCTTAGTCAAAATTACTTGGCTTTTGACGCACTGGAGCATAGTATAGGATTTGCCCAAATTTAATTGGCAATTTTATCATTAATAGGAGATGTAGCATAATGGACATACAAGCTGGACGTAAGTCAACACATAGCAGCATAAACGAAAGTTAAAAAAAAGTTAACACTTAAGAGACTGCCCAACAAATTAATAATAGCAAAACTATTTCTGTATAGATCCAAGAAAACATATTTACCAAATCAATTTGTCAACAAGATGAAACATTTCTAAGAATTCATGTTAACCTCAAAATATTTTAAAAATCTCAAATCAAGAACCAAGAACCCTAAAATATTTTACTATTTTCAAAAGACAAGTTACATGTAGAAGCATCAAATTATCTGTACCATGAAAGTGTGAGAAAAGTTATTTTTACTCACCTTTTGCAGACCTCCAATGTGCTCTAAAAATTACGTATGATAGGGGTTTGCACTTCCCTAAAAATTCTTCTCCCGTTTGGTGACGTTTTTGGATCTGTACACTGGAATGGTTGTATTGCGAAACGAATAAAATGTCTCTCCCTCAGTCATTGTGCAGCGGCGCAGTACGCGTTCCCTTTCTTCCCCTTTTTATTAGATGTCATATATATATATATATATATGGCATCAGGAGGCGCTTTTAGGTTTCTTTTTCTTTTTTTTCTTTTTTTTTAAAATTTTTCTTTAGCCAACATTGGCTGCTTGGGCTTAACGCCCAAGTGTCCTCCCCCATTTTTTTTTTCATATATATATATATATATATATATATATATATATATATATATATATATATATATATATATATATAGTTTTGTATTCTTTATAATAGTTAATAAATTTCAATAAACCCTTATACCATTATTTCTTTATATTAAATCTCCCATTTATATTTTATTTGCACTACCCTTTTTAATAACTTAATATTATTATTATTATTGTTATTATTATTATTTATTTATTTATTTCAAATTAATTATGTTAGAATTTTAGGATGTTACATTTTCTCCCCTCCTTAAAGAATTTCTTCCCCGAAATTTGCTTCATACTCACACACTTATTTTAACATATGGTATATTCAAACTTAAAGGTCGCCATACCTTAGGTAATAAAATCCGGGTACTGACGGACGATGTCCTTCTCCATCTCCCAAGTGGCTTCCTCAGGAGTCAATCCTTCCCATAACACTTTCACCAATGGAATCGTCTTGTTCCTCAGAGTCTTAGTGCTCTTGTCCATGATTTGACTAGGCTTTGGCTTATAGATCAAATTATCCATCAATTGTACAGACTCAGGAGCTATCACATGAGATTCATCAGGCACATACTTTCTGAGCTGCGACACATGGAAAACATCATGAAGGTTTGCCAACTGTGGCGGAAGAGCCAATTGATAAGCAACAAGCCCGACTCTTTTAAGGATTTGGAAAGGCCCCATGAAATGAGGATTTAGCTTGCGGACTTTCATCGACCTCCCTACCCCCGTCTTAGGAGTGACTCTCAAAAATACATGCTCACTTTCCTGAAATTCTATAGACTTTCTCCTTTTGTCGGCATAGCTCTTTCGTCTACTTTGTGCCGTGCGCATCCTCTCCCTAATCATTTTGATTCTCTCGGAGGTTTCCTGGACCAATTCAGGTCCTAACAAGGTTTTCTCACCTACCTCACACCAACATAAAGGGGACCTACGCTTCCTCCAATATAGGCCTCATAGGGTGCCATGCCTATACTAGCGTGATAACTGTTGTTGTTATACGCAAACTCAATGAGAGGTAGGAATCTATCCCAACTCCCTCCTTCATCTAAGACACACGCCCTAAGCATGTCCTCAAGGGTCTGAATGGTCCGCTCATCATGACCATCCGTTTTCGGGATGATAGGCTGTGCTAAGGTTCAACTTAGTCCCAAAGGCCTGCTGAAAAGCTCCCCAAAATCTAGAGGTAAACTTCGGGTCTCTATCCGACACTATAGATGTGGGTATCCCATGAAGCTTGACTATTTCCTTGATATAGAGGTATGCCAACTTGTCTAAGCTATAGGTTGCCTTAATTGGCAAGAAGTGGGCAGACTTTGTCAACCTATCAACTATCACCCAAATGGCGTCTAAGCCCAAACGTGTCTTACGTAACCCCATCACAAAGTCCATAGAAATTCTCTCCCACTTCCATTCTGGAATCTCCAAGGACTGCAACAACCCCGAAGGCTTCTGATGTTCTATCTTAACCTTTCGGCACACTAAACACCTAGCTACGAAGCTAGCCACATCCTTCTTCATTCCTGGCCACCAATACATCCTCTTAAGGTCTTGGTACATCTTAGTTATCCCTGGATGTATGGTGAACTTCCCCTTATGCGCTTCCTCTAAAACTTTCTCTCTAAGGCTCCCCTCCTTAGGAACAACGATTTTATTCTTAAACAACACTAGACCATCGGTAGACAACATATAATTCTCTTGACCAACTCATGCATAATGCAATATGTCATCCCAGATGACTCTCAAGGTTTTCCGACTTTATCTATCAATAACAATGTTACAATGTCATGCCAAGTCAACACTATCTCATCATAAAATACATATAGGCATGTCAATCAACAATAACCCATACCAATCAAACATAATTTATTTTAACAATGAATGAAATAAAGTCCAAATAAATATATCAATACACTTCAACATCATAATTTAAAGTCCACAAAAAAATAATAAATTTAATGCACCTCCATAAGATACCTGACGACGATAGAAAATCGATTCTTAGTCAAAATAACTTGGCTTTTGACGACCTTTGAGCATGGTATAGGATTTGCCCAAATTTAATTGGCAATTTTATCATTAATAGGAGATGTAGCGTAATGGACATACAAGCTGGACGTAAGTCAACACATAGCAGCGTAAATGAAATTAAAAAAAAAAGTTAACACTTAAGAGACTGCCCAACAAATTAATAATAGCAAAACTATTTCTGTACAGATCCAAGAAAACATATTTACCAAATCAATTTGCCAATAAGATGAAACATTTCTAAGAATTCATGTTAACCTCAAAATATTTTAAAAATCTCAAATCAAGAACCAAGAACCCTAAAATATTTTTCTATTTTCAAAAGACAAGTTACATGTAAAAGCATCAAATTATTTGTACCATGAAAGTGTGAGAAAAGTTATTTTTACTCACCTTTTGCAGACCTCCAATGTGCTCTAAAAATTACGTATGATAGGGGTTTTCACTTCCCTAAAAATTCTTCTCCCGTTTATTGACGTTTTTGAATCTGTACACTGGTATGGTTGTATTGCGAAACGAATAAAATGTCTCTCCCTCAGTCACTGTGCAGCGGCGCAGTACGCGTTCCCTTTCTTCCCCTTTTTATTAGATGTCATATATATATATATATATATATATATATATATATATATATATATATATATATATATATATGGCATCAGGAGGCGCTTTTAGGTTTCTTTTTCTTTTTTTTTTCTTTTTTTTTTAAATTTTTCTTTAGCCAACATTGGCTGCTTGGGCTTAACGCCCAAGTGTCCTCCCCCCATTTTTTTTCATATATATATATATAGTTTTGTATTCTTTATAATAGTTAATAAATTTCAATAAACCCTTTTACCATTATTTCTTTATACTAAATCTTCCATTTATATTTTATTTGCACTACCCTTTTTAATAACTTAATATTATTATTATTATTGTTATTATTGTTATTTATTTATTTATTTCAAATTAATTATGTTAGAATTTTAGGATGTTACAAATACCATGTAAATGTCAGTCACTTACTTTATAAAAAATATCTCCAATGGGAGCTAGAATGTTTATATACATAAATTTGTGATATATTCACCCCTTTATTATGACCCTTGATCAATATGACCCAGCTGCTCTTTGTTACAAGGTCCTTTTTGAACTACCAGCGCATTTTAACTAATTTTCTCCTTCGACTCTACAGGCCCAGCCCACCAATCAGAGCAACCAATTAATTCCTTTTTAGATCCTAACAGGCTATTTTTTTTTTTAATCAAAATGGTTTCATTTTAGAAACTATTTATCAGTTTATGATTATTCTGAAATTATTTATTAATGGGGTCCTTTTGGATATGTGGTATAATTTTTTTTTCACTCTGACGGGTCAAAGACGCCAGTCAGACTGCCGCCTACCATTATTAAAAAAAAAGACAAAACCTGCCCTGCAGTGGCACATGGGGCACTGCAGTGTTCATTTAAAATTGCAGGTAGCTTTATTTTAATTCTTACAAGGCAAATATTTTTTACTACTGTAATAATTGATGAATATTTATTGGTGTAATTGTTATTGCTATTATTTTTTTATGCATCTTGTGATATTATTTGCTACTTGTTATTAGGGGATTTTTTTTATTATCTCTTGTTATTTTAAATAGATATTTTATCATTAATATCATCGTTACTCCCTATACTTATAGTATACTTTTTTTGTAGCAATGTTCATTTAAAATTGTAGGTAACTTTCTTTTAATTCTTACAAGGTAAAATTCTTTTTTACTACTGTAATAATTGATGAATAATTATTGGTGTAAGTAAATATTCATCAATTATTACAGAAGTAAAAAAAAATTTACCTTGTAAGAATTAAAATAAAGTTACCTGCAATTTTAAAGGAACATTGCTACAAAAAAATTATACTATAAGTATAGGGAGTAACGATGACATTAATGATAAAGTATCTATTTAAAATAACAAGAGACAATAAAAAAAATGCCCTAATAACAAGTAGCAAATAATATCACAAGAGGCATAAAAAAATAATAACAATAACAATAACAATTTACACCAATAAATATTCATAAATTATTACAGTAGTAAAAAAAATTTTACCTTGTAAGAATTAAAAGAAAGTTACCTGCAACTTTAAAGGAACACTGCTAAAAAAAATTATACTATAATTATAGGGAGTAACGATGACATTAATGATAAAGTATCTATTTAAAACAACAAGAGGCAATAAAAAAATCCTCTAATAGCAAGTAGCAAATAATATCATAAGAGGCATAAAAAAAAATAGCAATAACAATTTACACCAATAAATATTCATCAATTATTACATAGTAAAAAATAATTTTACCTTATAAGAATTAAAATAAAGTTACCTGCAGTTTTAAATGAACACTGCTACAAAAAAAATTATACTATAAGTATAAGGAGTAACGATGACATTAATGATAAAGTATCTATTTAAAACAACAAAAGGCAATAAAAAAATCCCCTAATAACAAGTAACAAATAATATCACAAGAGGCATAAAAAAATAATGGCAATAACAATTTACACCAATAAATATTCATCAATTATTACAGTAGTAAAAAAAATGTTACCTTATAAGAATTAAAAGAAAATTACCTGTAATTTTAAAGGAACACTGTAGTGCGCCATGCGGCACATCAGGAAGGTTTTGTCTTTTTTTTTTTTAATAATGATAGACACCAGACTAACGCCTTTGAACTAGTCTGACTGGCTGGCGCCTTTGACCCGTCAAAGTGAAAAAAAATAAAATATACCATGTGTCTAAAAAGACCTCATTGATAAATAGTTTCAAAATAATCATAATCCTAAATTGATAAATAATTTTTAAAAGGAACCAATTTTGATCGAAAAGCCATCCTAACAGCTTACGTGACGGGCCAGGGATCTCGTTCAAATTGGCTTCCATCGTTATACCTTTTCCTTTCTCAGAAACCTCGTCCCTCGTAGGTTGTGGCGGTAGATGTCCTTTCATGCTATTGTTGTACTTAGTGTGTATTTTGTTTCATTTATGAAGACACTAGAAATACTTTTGTATCTATCTAACGTAATTCTAATAAAAAAAGAGTTGTTTGATTACACGTTTGGGGAAACAATTTTACATTCAAAATTGATTCTATCATAATCAGCTTGGAGTAACTTCTGCTTTTAGATTGAAAAATTATACTTTGTTATACATCAAACTTGCTTTTAAGGTAAAAACACTGAGTAAACACCCGATTTGGTCCTGAAATTGTGAAGAACTATCAATATGGTCCTTGAAATTATCGAAATTTAAAATTAGTCCCTAAAATTGTAAAACGGTAATCAACTTAGTCCCTCCGTTGAAAAATGTATGGACTAAGAATTGATTTTAAGTTAGTAGTGTTAGGGACTTAATTGATATTAAGTGAGGAAAATGAGGGACCAAATTGATACTAACTTATCATTCAGGGACGCTTTTGGAATTTTGATAATTTCAAAGATCGGGTTGGTAGTCTTCACAATTTCAAGGACTAAATTGGGTGTTTACTCAATAGCATCCAAACATAAACCATTTATCTTCAAACTCAATTATATTGAAATCAATTTTACAAAATCAATTCCATCAAAATCACGTTTGTCAATCGTTCATCCAAAGATAATTATTATTTGCTACAGTACGCGAAAGCTCTTTGACAGGATCCCAACTTCTTCGTTCCTAACCAGAACTTGGCTCAATGTTATGGTTACCTATTTAATAAAATTTAGTCCCTTTTATCGCTTGTCATGCTCTCATTCACTATTTTCAGGCTCAATTGCTTTTTCCTCTAAAAGGATTTTTTTGTTTTTATTATTATTATACATCGTTGTTCACTCGTCAAAATAGTCTTCTCCTTCAACCTTCTTCCACCTAAGCGTCCTCTTCTTTTCTCATAATTTCAAATTTCAAAATCACACACTTCCATCTCTCTCTCCCGGTCTCTCTTTCTTGCTCTTCTCCCTCATTCTCATCCTCACACATTTTTTTTCTCGCTGCTTCTTCTCCCTCACCCACTCACTTTTTTTTAGATTCACACTATTTTGGTTAGAGAATCTGACACTTTCTTTCACCCATTCTCAACAACGACATTGTCATTGTAACGTCATTCATTACATTAGTAGCCTAAATCAATTTCTACGAAAATCCTTTAAAACATTTAAATTAAATAGACGAGTCATAAATTTTTCACAATAAATTTAATTATAAAAGTATCTCGTGTATTCAAAATAAATAAATAAAGTAATAGTGCTAAATAAACCATTATATACAGATAAAATAAAGCCTCATAAATATTAATTAATAAAAACCACATAACACTTTTACAGTTGTTTTTACCTCAAAACACGGGCATCTAATAAACTAAAAGAAATAATTAAATTAACTAAAACTAATATCTTCACTTTCTCAAGACGCTGCATCATCTATCTCACCACCTGTAAACTCTAAAAAACAATATCACTAATGAGATTTATAATCCCAGCAAGTAAACACAATTCTAAAAGGTTTTCGAAAAAATGTTGCTTTCAGCCGGCGCGGTAAACAGAAAAAACAACCATGGTAATCCACCATTTTCAAAATAATATAGTCTCAAAGTATTCCAATTAACAATATAAATAAACCACAACACATATAATAAAATGAACAAAACAAACATATGAGTGCAATGACATCTCATTGCCTTCTCTTCGTAGGAGCCCATTTGCCATTGTATTGCATTAGGCCAATCTGTCATCGCTACGAGTTAAGCCCTCTGCCATCTCTACGAAGGAAGTATCAACAACCTTGCAATGTCTAACATTGCCTTCTCCGTGTAGGAGGCCCTTTGTCATCGCCTCGCATTAGACCAATATGTCATCGCTACGAGTTAGGTCCCTTGCCATCTCTACGACGGAGGTACCCATACCCTTGCAATAATCATCATTGTTGGTAGTGGCCACAATCTCAAGAGGGGGGGTGAATTGAGATATTGAAAACTTTTTCCACAATTTAAAGCAAATTAGAGTTTTCTTAAAGAAAATTGGTTTTCGCTCAATTTTAATTCCCAAGAATCAGGTTATGTAACAAGTAATGATGTTTAAGAAGAATTATAAGAAGTGACAACAAGTTTAACACAGATTTTAGATCAAAGATTCAAGTTAACAAGCATTCTTAAAACTCATTCACAACACACAAGTGCATATAACAAGTATATGGAGTTAGAGGTTAGAAGAACACGCAAACCGATTTATCCTGGTTCGGCTACCTCCTCTGGTAAGCCTACATCCAGTCCCACACCTTGGTGATTTTCTCCACTATAATCAGCAATTACAAAATTCCAATTACAACAACACAAGGATAACCTCCTTGCTCAAGAATTCAATAGAAAGCACACTTGCTTTTCTATACCCAAGGATCCCTTCTATCCTTGTTCAATCCTAAGAGATACCCTCTCTTAATCAAACTAATTCACAGAAAGAATTGAGTAGAAGAAAGACTCTAGAAGTCTGATTATACAAATTGAAGTTCTAAGTAATATCACACTTTTCTCTCAACGAAGAAGCACTTTTTAGAGGCTTTTGAATCTTTCGTATATCACTTTTTAGAATCAGTAAAGTTCTCTGTCTTCAAGTGTTCCTTTGATACCTCTTTATATAGAAAACAAATTATAGTCGTTGGGATCAATTAAAACAGATTTGGATCTGATTTAACAAAATCTGTTTTCTTGATTCTTGTTCTTGAAATAAGATTCTATTGGTTTTTGTAGAGTTTACGTCCTTCTTGAAAAATAACCGTTTCCATCTGAAAGAATAGCCGAGTCCATTTGCACGTCAGCAGACGGGAGTACTAACACAAGGTAATTGGACGTGCTCCAACTGGTAGACGAGCTTTATATGCCACCTTAGTAGACGAGCTTCATGTGGTACTTCATAGACGAGCTCCATGTGGTACTTCAGTAGACGAGCTCCATGTGCCACATCAGCAGACGAGTGCTTCCTGTTACTTTAGTAGACGCGCACTTCTGTTACTCTAGTAGACGCGTGCTTCTGTTACTTTCAATAGACGAGCTATATGTTACTTTAGTGGATGCGAGCTGCTTATTTTATCCTTGATTTTTATTTTTCATGAGTGATCTTGCATGTAACTTAGCACGTAATAAGTACATAGTCAAAATAAAAAATCTTATGCAAAATATACTTTGTTTGTCAAACATCAAAACATGAACGAGGACTTAGTCTTACAAACTCCCCCTTTTTGATTATGACAAACCTTACCATACTTAACCTTAGTTATTAAGAATCAGAGTGCAGCTGTTCAGTAAGCATGGTTCATGAGTCATTTTCAACCCCCCCTGTGTCATTGATATCTTTCAAGAGAAATTCAAGTGTTATCTAATCATTATCATAAAAAAAGAATTTCATCTTGAATTTATTATAAGTTCAAGTATGTCTTTTCAAAGCAGTTCATACTTTGGTATTTGAAAAAAAAATTTACATATCAGAAAAAACAAAAACAAAATCTACAGCAAGTGTAAGACAGAATTAATGGTTGTATAGTTCATCTTGTATGGTTCATCTTTCTTCCGCTTTGTCACTATCAAAAAGAAACTATGGAGAATATTGAAATCAAACAAAAAAAACGGTCTTGCATTCATTGATAACAAATCATTTCAGAACTTATACAATACATCAAAACATCCAAAACACTAAAATAAGAAAAAGAATTACAGACACCTAAGGACACTTAGTCTAAACTGAGACTAGATAAAAGCATCTTGCCCATGTCCTTCATATTTTTCAGCAACTTGTGCTGCCTTGCTTGCCATATTGACTGTATTATCAAAAATAACATCTGATATCAATTATTTTGTCCAAGTAGCAGGCTGGACTCATTGGAGCTGTCATTTCCTTTGCGCTTTCGATTCCGAACTTCTTTAGTAGTTCCTTGTAATACTTTGTTTGGCTTATGAATGTTCCATCTTGGCATTGTTTAATTTGAAGTCCAGGAAAGAAGGTAAGCTCTCCCATCATGGACATTTCAAATTCACTTTGCATTAGTTCACCAAATTCCTTGCTTAAAGACTCATTAGTAGCACCAAAAATAATGTCATCAACATATATTTGAACAAGTAAGATATTGTGTGCTTTTGTTTTAGTAAATAGTGTTCTATCAACTTTTCCTCTTTTAAAGCCTTTCTCTAGGAGAAAATTGCTTAACCTCTCATACCAAGCTCTAGGAGCTTGCTTGAGTCCATAGAGGGCTTTAGTCAGTTTATAGACATGATTTGGGAGCTCACTATCAACAAAGCCAGGGGGTTGGCTTACATATACTTCCTCTTGTATTATTCCATTTAAAAAGGCACTTTTCACATCCATTTGGTACACTTTAAAGTTCATTATACACGCATAGGCTAAGAGCATTCTTATGGCTTCTAATCTAGCTACGGCAGCATATGTTTCATCATAATCAATTCCTTCTTCTTGATTATATCCCTTAGCTACTAGTCTAGCCTTGTTTCTTACTATTATTCCATTCTCATCCATTTTGTTTCTAAACACCCATTTAGTTCTGATTATTTGGTTACATTTGGGTTTTGGAACTAAATTCCTAACTTTGTTCCTTTTAAATTGATTTAACTCCTCTTGCATTGCAATCATCCAGTGTTCATCATTAATAGCATCATCAACACATTTTGGTTCTATTTGAGATACAAACGTCATGGTATTGCAAATATTCCTTAAAGAGTTTCTAGTGGTTACCCCTTTGGTATTCTCACCAATGATATTGTCTAGGGGATGATTCTTTGAGACATATCACTCCTTAGGAAGATTTTCTTGCTGAAGTTCTGCTTGAGGTTCTTTATTGCTCTCTTCATCTTCCTTTCCTTGTTGGTCTCCTATCCTTCATGAGATTTCACTTCATCTCAAGAGTTTCTGCATCATCAAAAATGTCCTTTCCCAACCTTTTGGGGTTAGACTCATCAAATGTTATGTGAACAGATTCTTCCATTGATAAAGTACACTTATTAAACACTCTACGCTTTTCTAGTTAATGAATAACCTAGGAAAATACCCTCATCAGCTTTGGGATCAAATTTCCCAAGATTATCCTTGCCATTATTTAGCACAAAACACTTGCAACCAAAGACATGAAAATGAGAAATGTTAGGTTTTCTTCCCTTGTAAAGTTCATATGGAGTTTTCTTCAAAATTGGCCTTATTAGAACTCTATTTAAAACATAACATGCAGTACTCACAGCATCAGCCCAAAAATACTTTGGTAAATTAGAGTCACTTAACATGGTTCTAGCAATTTCTTCAAGTGACCTATTTTTCATCTCAACTACTCCATTTTGTTGTGGAGTTCTAGGTGCAGAAAAATTGTGTTTTATACCATGTTCATCACAAAAGTTATCAAACTCCTCATTTTGGTATTCTCCTCCATGGTCACTCCTAATTGAAACAATTTTCACATCTTTCTCATTTTGAGCAACCTTAGCCATTTTCTTAAAAGCTTTAAAAGCTTCATTCTTTTGTGCTAAGGAATATGTCCAAGTAAATCTAGAGAAGTCATCAATAATTACAAGAGCATAAAGATTTCCACCAAAGCTTTTTGTCCTAGAAGGTCCAAAAAGGTCCATGTGCAGCAATTGTAAGGGTCTACTAGTTGAAACAGTGTTTTTAGCCTTAAACGAGGTTTTCACTTGTTTACCCTTTTGGCGTACATCACATAAGCCTTATTTAACAAACTTTTTATTTGGTAAACCAATTACAAGTTCTTTGGAAATTAATCTATTCAAGTGATCCATATGAATGTAAGCTATTCTCCTATGCCATAGCCAATTTTCATCTTTGGAAATTAAACAACATGCATCATTGGAAATTAAATTGTCTAAGTCTAGCATATAGATGTTATTGATTCTATTCCCAATCAATTTTATGTTATTATCGTGAATAGATTCGATCATACACAAATTTGAGTTAAAGTTTACCTTGTAGCCTTTATCACATAATTGGCTTATACTTAGTAGATTGTGTTTGAGCCCTTCCACATAGAGGACATCCTCAATCTTGATTGCTGGAATTTTTCCTATTGTTCTAACGCCAAGAATTCTTCCTTTGTTGTTGTCTCCATAGGTGACGTTTCCACCTTCTTTGGGAGTGAAAGATGTAAATTTTGAGCTGTCTCCCGGTCATGTGTTTGGAGCAGCCACTATCTAAAAACCAGCTTGAGCTTTTGGCCTTCAAACACACCTACAAAATAGATTTTTATACTTTTTCTTTAGGTACCCAAATCTGGTTGGGTCCTCTCGGTGTTAGTAGCAACATAAGTTCCTTTTGGAACCCAAATTTGTTTAATGCCAACATGAATGTTCTTTCTAAGTCTACAAGTAGCAGCTGTATGACCTTTCTTTAGACAATAATAACATTTGACAAAAGGACTAGTTGAAGAAATAGGTGCAACAAAAAGCTTCTTAAAAGATTTTTCAAGTACCATTGGCTTATATCCAATTCCAGCTTTGTCATACACACCCTTTTGCTGTCCTAATATGGCATTCAAGTTATCTCTACCCAAAGTAAACTTAGATAGGGTTGTATTCAGTTTTTCAACTTCCTTTTCTAGTGTAGTGCATTTGGTGCAGATTGAACTAGATGCAAGTAATTGTGAATTTTTAGCTTCTAGTTCTTTAACCTTTATTTGTAAAGATGCATAATCACTACATTGTTTTACGATGATCTTCCTAGAAGATATAAGTTGTTTACCAATTTTAACATATTCTTCATGTAATTCATCAAAAGCAACTTGTAACTCATCATAGGTAGGAGAAGAATCATTTACCTCGGTTTCACTATCACTTTGATGATTTGCCATAAGACATAGGTTGGCTTCTTCATTTTCAGATTCACTACTAGTGGAATGCATATCATTTTCTTCCCAAGCTATGTATGCTCTCCTAGGCTTTCTTCCTTTCCTTTCTTTGTTGTCATTCATCTCATACTTTTCTTTCTTTTGTAGCTTTGGACATCCATTTTTGTAGTGTCCAAGCTTTCCACATTCAAAGAATTTGATTGTTGGGGAAGAGCTTTCACCTTTGTTCGTGTTCTTTTTGGTAGGAAAACTGAATTGCTTCTTGTTTCTATTCTTTTTTATGAATCTTCTAAATTTCCTCACAAGTAATCCCATGTCTTCTTCTTCGGATTCTTCACTTTCATCAAGGTGTTCATCTTTATCACTTTCTACTGATTCTTTGGAGATATGAGCCTTGAGTGAGAGTCCTTTCTTCTTTTTCTCCTCATCTTCATGACTTTTCAATCTATTGAGTTACAATTCGTGTTCTTTCAACTTGTCAAATAAAGTAGCAATCTGCATGGTGTCTAGATCCTTTGCTTCAGCAATTGCAGTGATCTTTGGCTGCCATTCACGACTCAAACATATCATTATCTTGTTAATCTTTTTCTCATCTGTGATTGTATGTCCGAGTCCTTCTAGCTGGTTCACTATGTGTGTATACCTCTTTTGCAGTTCATCTATCTCCTCACCATTCTTCATGTGAAAGAGTTCATATTCATGGACTAGTGTATTCATTCTTGCTCTTTTCACATCATCGGTTCCTTCATGAGTGAGTTGAAGAGTGTCCCACATTTGCTTTGCCGTTTTGCAATTGGAGACCCTGAAAAACTCATCATAATTCAAAGCAGCTGTTATAATATTTTTTGCCTTAGCATTATAACCAACTCTTCTTTTATCATCATCATTCCAGTCATCTTTTGGTTTAGTTTGTTTATTTCCCTTAGCATCAAGAATAAATGGAACATAGGGACCATTTTCAACAGCATCTAATACATCTAAACCTGCAGCCTCAAGAAAGATAAGCATTCTCTCATTCCATTACATGTATTGGGAGCCATTAAAGGTAGGGGGTCTAGTGAGTGAAGCCCCATCACCCAGGATATCATTTGTAGCCATCTCTTGAAGCTTTTCAGCATTGTAACAAGAGTTTTAGCCCTGATGCCAATTGTTGGTAGTGTCTACGATCTCAAGAGGGGGGGGGGGGGTGAATTGAGATATTGAAAACTTTTTCCACAATTTTAAGCAAATTAGAGTTTTCTTAATGAAAATTAGTTTTCACTCAATTTTAATTCCCAAGAATCAGGTTATGTAACAAGTAATGATGTTTAAGAAGAATTATAAGAAGTAACAACAAGTTTAACACAGATTTTAGATCAAAGATTCAAGTTAACAAGCATTCTTAAAACTCATTCACAACACACAAGTGCATATAACAAGTATATGGAGTTAGAGATGAGAAGAACACGTAAACCGATTTATCCTGGTTCAGCTACCTCCCCTGGTAAGCCTACATCCAGTCCCACACCTTTGTGGTTTTCTCCACTATAATCAGCAATTACAAAATTCCAATTACAGCAACACAAGGATAACCTCCTTGCTCAAGAATTCACTAGAAAGCACACTTGCTTTTCTATACCCAAGGATCCCTTCTTTCCTTGTTCAATCCTAAGAGATACCCTCTCTTAATCAAACTAATTCACAAAAAGAATTGAGTAGAAGAAAGACTCTAGAAGTCTGATTATACAAATTGAAGTTCTAAGTAATATCATACTTTCTCTCAACGACGAAGCACTTTTTGAAGCTTTTGAATCTTTCGTATATCACTTTTTAGAATCAATAAAGTTCTCTGTCTTCAAGTGTTCCTTTGATCCCTCTTTATATAGAAAACAAATTATAGTCGTTGGGATCAATTAAAACATATTTGGATCTGATTTAACAAAATCTGTTTTCTTGATTCTTGTTCTTGAAATAAGATTCTGTTGGTTTTTGTAGAGTTTGTGTCCTTCTTGAAAAATAACCGTTTCCATCCGAAAGAATAGCCGAGTCCATTTGCACGTTAGCGACGGGAGTACTAACACAAGGTAATTGGACGTGCTCCAACAGTAGACGAGCTTTACATGTGATAAGCCTCTGGCTTATCTAGTTTTATGACTAGATGAACTAGGGTTTATGTGCCAATTAGTCGAGTTCACTCTCGTTTTCGCCCAAATTTTGTCTTGTTTTGTTCCTAAGTTGGACTTTGACTCGTTTTGCATCTTTTGTGTAGTTTTTAGCTTATTTTGGATAGAATTATGCTTTTGGTTGCTTTTTGTGTTTTCAGGTCAATAAGTGAAGCTCCAGGAGTCAAGGAAAGCCAATAAATAGTGGAAATTGCAATTCTGGAGACACTCGCCCCCCCCGAGAGACAGCTCGCCTCGCGAGAGTTTGAAGACCCTGGGAGCCAGAGACAATCACGGCATAGCCGTGATTAAGGTCACGGCTGTGACAAATTGAGGTTTGAAGACTCGCCCTGCGAGAGACAGCTCGCCTCGCGAGAGAATGAAGACTTGGAAGTCAGAGACCATCACGGCCTAGCCGTGATGAAGGTCACAGCCTAGAATTGAATCTCGCCACGCGAAAGCATCTCGCCCCGCGAGAGTTTGAAGACCCTGGAAGAAGAGAGAGGCCATCACGGCCAGCCTGGTGATGAAGGTCACGGCTGTGATGACAGATTGAGGTTTGAAGACTCGCCCGCGAATACAAGCTTGCCTCGCGAAAATCGAAAATTTGAAGCGCGCTAATACTAAATTCTCGTCGCGAGAGTAAGCTCGCCCCGCGAGCGGGCGAGAAACAGAATCCTTATTTAAAGGCTGTTTCAGATCAGAATTGGGTATCAAGTTGTTAGCCACTGTTTAGATCAGAGTAGTAGTGCGAATCCTTGTTTCTGGAGCTGCGTCTCCCTTCTCTTTTCTTTTCTTCTTTTAGTTTATTATTATGGAGATTATTGCCGATTGTTTGTGCGTCGTCACGGGCATGAGGAACTAATCCCCTCGTCCGAGGGATCAATGAAGCCACCCATGGCGGTGTAGTGTTCTAAGTGATGTATGTTTTTCTCCCCTCCTCTTATGAATGTTTTCCAATTCTGTTTTGATTGCATTGATCATATGTGTTGCGTGATTAACTAGTTAACGTGTTTGAGGCCGAACGGCGAGTCGCGTTTAAGAACTTGAATTGGAATCATTAATTGAATAATGAGCACGACCGTGGATTTATTTGATTAGTGCAACCATATAGGGAACAAGGTTTAATAGAATTCGAGATTAGGGTTATGAGACAGAACAAGTAATTAATCCAATCGTCGAATACGTCCTATTGAGCACAACAGTGGATATAGGAGAATTTGGGGGTCCCGGTTGACATTATAATTGAACTTAGGGAGGAATACATCATCACTTGGGTACTATACATGATTGGGTAGGTGGATTTGAGACCTTGGATATTTTAATTTCTGAATTTAATCACATTAGTTTTAATCTATTTGTTACTTGAAATTTTGATCATAATCTCCCTCTCTCAACCAACTTCTCTCTAACTTGACCAAACGTATCGGATTTCCAGCGGATTAGTCGAATTGGTAGCCCAATCCCTGAGTTCGACCTCGGTAATTACTTACCGTGTTTCTTTTATTACTTGCGACGACCCGGTACACTTGCCGGCGTCAACAACAACATGCCACCTTAGTAGACGAGCTTCATGTGGTACTTCAGTAGACGAGCTCCATGTGGTACTTCAGTAGACGAGCTCCATGTGCCACATTAACAGACGAGTGCTTCTTGTTACTTTAGTAGACACGTGCTTCCGTTACTTTAGTAGACGCGCGCTTCTGTTACTTTCAGTAGACGAGCTATATGTTACTTTAGTGGACGCTAGTTGCTTGTTTTATCCTTGATTTTTCTTTTTCACGAGTGATCTTGCATGCAACTTAGCACGTAATAAGTACATAGTCAAAATCAAAAATCTTATGCAAGATACACTTTGTTTGTCATACATCAAAACATGAATGAGGACTTAGTCTTACAAACTCCCCCATTTTGATTATGACAAACCTTACCATACTTAACCTTAGTTTTTAAGAATCAAAGTGCAGTTGTTTAGTAAGCATGGTTCATGAGTCATTTCAACCCCCCTGTGTCATTGATATCTTTCAAGAGAAAATCAAGTGTTATCATATCATTATCATGAAAAAAGAATTTCATCTTGCATTTATTATAAGTTCAAGTATGTCTTTTCAAAAGAGTTCATACTTAGGTATTTGAAAAAAAAAATTACATATCAGAAAAAAAATCTACAGAGAAATGTAAGAAGATGAATTAATGGTGTATAGTTCATCTTGTATGGTTCATCTTTCCCCCCTTTGTCATTATCAAAAAGAAACTATGGAGAATATTGAAATCAAACAAAAAAATAGTCTTGCATTCATTGATAATAAATCATTTCAGAACTTATGCAATACATCAAAAATCCAAAACACTAAAATAAGAAAAAGAATTACAGACACTTAAGGACACTTAGTCTAAACTCGAGACTGGATAAAAGCATCTTGCCCATGTCCTTCATAATTTTCAGCAACTTGTGCTGCCTTGCTTGCCATATTGATCGTATTATGAAAAATAACATCCGATATCACTTATTTTGAGGATCAATTATGCAAAGTTCCCTTCTTATAAAGAAGAAACTCTCCTTATTTAGTGGTTTGGTGAAAATATCAGCTAATTGCTTGGTGTATCTATATGTTCAATCACAATATCACCACTTTGAATATGATCCCTGATAAAATGATGCATAATTTCAATATGCTTGGTTCTTGAGTGCATAATTGGGTTCTTTGTTAGATTAATTGCACTAGTGTTATCACACTTTATTGGTACATGATCTAGATAAACACCATAGTCAATTAATTGTTGTTTCATCCATAGGATTTGAGCACAACAACTCCCAGTTGCAACATATTCCGCTTCAGCTGTGGATAAGGCCACACTAGTTTGCTTTTTACTAAACCAGGACACTAGGGAATTTCCTAATAAATGGCATGTTCCACTTGTGCTCTTCTTATCTAACTTGCATCCAGCAAAGTCAGAGTCGGAATATCCTATTGATGTTCAAGTGGATCCCTTGGGATACCACAGCCCCATTTCTTTTGTTCCTAAAAGATACTTCATGATTCTTTTAACTACAGTAAGATGCGATTCTTTAGGATTAGCTTGATACCTTGCACAGATACACACACTAAACATTATATCTGGCCTACTTGCAGTGATATAAAGTAAGGATCCGATGATACCTCTATACTTGGATACATCTATAGATTTACCATGTTCATCTTTGTCCAAGTAGCAAAGTTGGACTCATTGGAGCTGTCATTTCCTTTGCGCTTTCGATTCCAAACTTCTTTAGTAGTTCCTTGTAATACTTTGTTTGGCTTATGAAGGTTCCATCTTGGCATTGTTTAATTTGAAGTCCAGGAAAGAAGGTAAGCTCTCCCATCATGGACATTTCAAATTCACTTTGCATTAGTTCACCAAATTCCTTGCATAAAGACTCATTAGTAGCACCAAAAATAATGTCATCAACATATATTTGAACAAGTAAGATATTGTGTGCTTTTGTTTTAGTAAATAGTGTTGTATCAACTTTTCCTCTTTTAGAGCCTTTCTCTGGGAGAAAATTGTTTAACCTCTCATACCAAGCTCTAGGAGCTTGCTTGAGTCCTTAGAGGGCTTTAGTCAGTTTATAGACATGATTTGGGAGCTCACTATCAAAAAATCCAGGGGGTTGGCTTACATATACTTCCTCTTGTATTATTCCATTTAAAAAGGCACTTTTCACATCCATTTGATACAGTTTAAAGTTCATTATACACGCATAGGCTAAGAGCATTCTTATGGCTTCTAATCTAGCTATGGCAGCATATGTTTCATCATAATCAATTCCTTCTTATTGATTATATCCCTTAGCTACTAGTCTAGCCTTGTTTCTTACTATTATTCCATTCTCATCCATTTTGTTTCTAAACACCCATTTAGTTCCGATTATTTGGTTACATTTGGGTTTTGGAACTAAATTCCAAACTTTGTTCCTTTTAAATTGATTTAACTCCTCTTGCATTGCAATCATCCAGTGTTCATCATTAATAGCATCATCAACACATTTTGGTTCTATTTGAGATACAAACGCCATGGTATTGCAAATATTCCTTAAAGAGTTTCTAGTGGTTACCCCTTTGGTGATCTCACCAATGATATTGTCTAGGGGATGATTCTTTGAGACTTGCCACTCCTTAGGAAGATTTTCTTGCTGAAGTTCTGCTTGAGGTTCTTTATTGCTCTCTTCATCTTCCTTTTCCTTGTTGCTCTCCTTTCCTTCATGAGATTTCACTTCATCCTCAAGAGTTTCTGCATCATCAAAAATGTCCTTTCCAGACCTTTTGGGGTTAGACTCATCAAATGTTATGTGAACAGATTCTTCCATTGATAAAGTACGCTTATTAAACACTCTATATGCTTTGATAGTTAATGAATAACCTAGGAAAATACCCTCATCAGCTTTGGGATCAAATTTCCCAAGATTATCCTTGCCATTATTTAGCACAAAACACTTGAAACCAAAGACATGAAAATGAGAAATGTTAGGTTTTCTTCCCTTGTAAAGTTCATATGGAGTTTTATTCAAAATTGGCCTAATTAGTACTCTATTTAAAACATAACATACAAGTACTCACAAAGATCAGCCCAAAAATACTTTGGTAAATTAGAGTCACTTAACATGGTTCTAGCAATTTCTTCAAGTGACCTATTTTTCCTCTCAACTACTCCATTTTGTTGTGGAGTTCTAGGTGCAGAAAAATTGTGTTTTATACCATGTTCATCACAAAAGTTATCAAACTCCTCATTTTGGAATTCTCCTCCATGGTCACTCCTAATTGAAACCATTTTCACGTCTTTCTCATTTTGAGCAACTTTAGCCATTTTCTTAAAAGCTTTAAAAGCTTCATTCTTCTGTGCTAAGAAATAGGTCCAAGTAAATCTAGAGAAGTCATCAATAATTACAAGAGCATAAAGATTTCCACCAAAGCTTTTTGTCCTAGAAGGTCCAAAAAGGTCCATGTGCAGCAATTGTAAGGGTCTACTAGTTGAAACAGTGTTTTTAGCCTTAAATGAGGTTTTCACTTGTTTACCCTTTTGGCATGCATCACATAAGCCTTATTTAACAAACTTTTTATTTGGCAAACTAATTACAAGTTCTTTGGAAATTAATTTATTCAAGTGATCCATATGAATGTGAGCTATTCTCCTATGCCAGAGCCAATTTTCATCTTCTTTGGAAATTAAGCAACATGCATCATTGGAAATTAAATTGTCTAAGTCTAGCAAATAGATGTTATTGATTCTATTCCCAATCAATTTTATGTTATTATCATGAATAGATTCGATCATACACAAATTTGAGTTAAAATTTACCTTGTAGCCTTTATCACATAATTGGCTTATACTTAGTAGATTGTGTTTCAGCCCTTCCACATAGAGAACATCCTCAATCTTGATTGCCAAGAATTCTTCCTTTGTTGTTGTCTCCATAGGTGACGTTTCCACCTTCTTCAGGAGTGAAAGATGTAAATTTTGAGATGTCTCCGGTCATGTGTTTGGAGCAACCACTATCTAAAAACCAGCTTGAGCTTTTGGCCTTCAAACACACCTACAAAATAGATTTTTATACTTTTTCTTTAGGTACCCAAATCTGGTTGGGTCCTCTGGTGTTAGTAGCAACATAAGTTCCTTTTGGAACCCAAATTTGTTTAATGCCAACATGAATGTTCTTTCTAAGTATACAAGTAGCAGTTGTATGACCTTTCTTTAGACAATAATAGCATTTGACAAAAGGACTAGTTGAGGAAATAGGTGCAACAAAAAGTTTCTTAAAAGATTTTTCATGTACCGTTGGCTTATATCCAATTCCAGCTTTGTCATACACACCCTTTTGCTGTCCTAATATGGCATTCAAGTTATCTCTACCCAAAGTAAACTTAGATTGGGTTGTATTCAGTTTTTCAACTTCTTTTTCTAGTGTAGTGCATTTGGTGCATATTGAACTAGATGCAAGTAATTGTGAATTTTTAGCTTCTAGTTCTTTAACCTTTATTTGTAAAGATGCATAGTCACTACATTGTTTTACGATGATCTTCCTAGAAGATATAAGTTGTTTACCAATTTTAACATATTCTTCATGCAATTCATCAAAAGCAACTCGTAACTCATCATATGTAGGAGAAGAATCATTTGCCTCGGTTTCACTATCACTTTGATGATTTGCCATGAGACATAGGTTGGCTTCTTCATTTTCAGATTCACTATTAGTGGAATCCATATCATTTTCTTCCCAAGCTATGTATGGTCTCCTAGGCTTTCTTCCTTTCTTTTCTTTGTTGTCATTCTTCTCATACTTTTCTTTCTTTTGTAGCTTTGGACATTCATTTTTGTAGTGTACAAGCTTTCCACATTCAAAGCATTTGATTGTTGGGGTAGAGCTTTCACCTTTGTTCGTGTTCTTTTTGGTAGGAAAACTGAATTGCTTCTTGTTTCTATTCTTTTTGATGAATCTTCTAAATTTCCTCACAAGCAATCCCATGTCTTCTTCTTCGGATTCTTCACTTTCATCAAGGTGTTCATATTCATCACTTTCTAATGATTCTTTGGAGATATGAGCCTTGAGTGAGAGTCCTTTCTTCTTTTTCTCCTTATCTTCATGACTTTTCAATCTATTGAGTTCCAATTCGTGTTCTTTCAACTTGTCAAATAAAGTAGCAATCTGCATGGTGTCTAGATCCTTTGCTTCAGCAATTGCAGTGATCTTTGGCTGCCATTCACGACTCAAACATCTCATTATCTTGTTAATCTTTTACTCATCTGTGATTGTATGTCCGAGTCCTTCTAGCTGGTTCACAATGTGTGTAAACCTCTTTTGCAGTTCATCTATCTCCTCACCATTCTTCATGTGAAAGAGTTCATATTCATGGATTAGTGTATTCATTCTTGCTCTTTTCACATCATCGATTCCTTCATGAGTGAGTTGAAGAGTATCCCACATTTGCTTTCCCGTTTTGCAATTGGAGACCCTGAAAAACTCATCATAATTCAAAGCAGCTGTTATAATATTTTTTGCCTTAGAATTATAACCAACTCTTCTTTTATCATCATCATTCCAGTCATCTTTTGGTTTAGTTTGTTTATATCCCTTAGCATCAAGAATAAATGGAACATATGGACCATTTTCAACAGCATCTAATACATCTAAACCTGCAGCCTCAAGAAAGATAATCATTCTCTCTTTCCAATACATGTATTGGGAGCCATTAAAGGTAGGGGGTCTAGTGAGTGAAGCCCCATCACCCAGGATATCATTTGTAGCCATCTCTTGAAGCTATTAAGCTTTGTAACAAGAGTTTTAGCCCTGATGCCAATTGTTGGTAGTGGCTACGATCTCGGGAGGGGGAGGGGGGGGGGGGGGGGAGTGAATTGAGATATTGAAAACTTTTTCCACAATTTAAAGTAAATTAGAGTTTTCTTAAAGAAAATTAGTTTTCACTCAATTTTAATTCCCTAGAATCAGGTTATGTAACAAGTAATGATGTTTAAGAAGAATTATAAGACGTAACAACAAGTTTAACACAGATTATAGATCAAAGATTCAAGTTAACAAGCATTCTTAAAACTCATTCACAACACACAAGTGCATATAGCAAGTATATGGAGTTAGAGATGAGAAGAACACGCAAACCGATTTATCCTGGTTCGGCTACCTCCTCTGGTAAGCCTACATCCAGTCCCACACCTTTGTGGTTTTCTCCACTATAATCAGCAATTACAAAATTCCAATTACAGCAACACAAGGATAACCTCCTTGCTCAAGAATTCACTAGAAAGCACACTTGCTTTTCTATACCCAAGGATCCCTTCCATCCTTGTGCAATCCTAAGAGATACCCTCTCTTAATCAAACTAATTCACAGAAAGAATTGAGTAGAAGAAAGACTCTAGAAGTCTGATTATACAAATTGAAGTTCTAAGTAATATCACACTTTTCTCTCAACGACGAAGCACTTTTTGGAGGCTTTTGAATCTTTCGTATATCACTTTTTAGAATCAGTAAAGTTCTCTCTGTCTTCAAGTGTTCCTTTGATCCCTCTTTATATAGAAAACAAATTATAGTCGTTGGGATCAAATAAAACAGATTTCGATCTGATTTAACAAAATCTTTTTTCTTGATTCTTGTTCTAGAAATAAGATTTTGTTGGTTTTTGTAGAGTTTGCGTCCTTCTTGAAAAATAACCGTTTCCATCTGAAAGAATAGCCGAGTCCATTTGTCACGCCAGACGGGAGTACTAACACAAGGTAATTGGACGTGCTCCAACCTGGTAGACGAGCTTTATATACCACCTTAGTAGACGAGCTTCATGTGGTACTTCAAAGAGACGAGCTCCATGTGGTACTTCAAAGAGACGATCTCCATGTGCCACATCACAGACGAGTGCTTCTTGTTACTTTAGTAGACGCACGCTTCTGTTACTTTCAGTAGATGAGCTATATGTTACTTTAGTGGACGCGAGCTGCTTGTTTTATCCTTGATTTTCTTTTTCATGAGTGATCTTGCATGCAACTTAGCACGTAATAAGTACATAGTCAAAATCAAAAATGTTATGCAAAATACACTTTGTTTGTCATACATCAAAACATGAATGAGGACTTAGTCTTACAATCATTGCCTTCTCCTTGAGGGAGGCCTTTTTGTCATTGCCTCGCATTAGGCCAATCTATCATCGCTACGAGTTAGGCCCTTTGTCATCTCCTCGAAGGAGGTATCTCAAATGATTATCTCTCCCCACGGGCGTCTAATAAACCAAAAGAAGTAATTAAAATAAACTAAAACTAATATCTTCAAGACTTTTTCAAGACGCTGCATCATCTATCTCACCACCTGTAAACTCTGAAAGACAACATCACTGATGAGATTTATAATCTCAGTAAGTAAACACAATTCCAAAAGGTTTTCGAAAAGATGTTGTTTTCAGCCGGCGCAGTAAACAGAAAAAATAACGATGGTAATCCGCCATTTTCAAAATAATATAGTCTCAAAGTATTTCAATTAACAATATAAATAAACCACAACACATATAATAAAATGAACAAAACAAACATATGAGTGCAATGACATCTCATTGCCTTCTTTTCGTAGGAATCTCTTTGCCATTGTCTTGCATTAGGCCAATCTGTCATCACTACGAGTTAGGCCCTTTGTCATCTCTACGAAGGAAATATCCTCAACCTTGCAATGTCTAACATTGCCTTCTCCATTTAGGAGGCCATTTGTCATCGCCTCGCATTAGGTCAATATGTCATCGCTACGAGTTAGGCCCTTTGCCATCTCTACGACGGAGGTACCCATACCCTTGCAATAATCATCATTGCCTTCTCCTTGAGGGAGGCCTTTTTGCCATTGCCTCACATCAGACTAATCTGTCATCGCTACGAGTTAGACCTTTTGTCATCTCCTCGGAGGAGGTATCTCAAACGATTATCTCCCACCAAGTGAGATAACCAAACACACGCATATTACCATACAATCATTCCAAAATAACATCAATACATAACATCATTTCACATGCATTAATATTCATCAAATTCATATCAAAACAATACTAGAGCATCACATATCACAAAAAAAATGCATATCAAATAATAATAATCATATCACTCAATATATAAAAAATCAATCTCATTATAATTAATCACCAATAAAATATCAATTTAATTTTTAAGAACAAAACCACAAATAATTACCCACTAATTTCACACTTAAATCAGTTTTTGTTTTTATAGAAAAATGTTAGTAGTTGGTTGTTATGTTAATTTTTTCTCCTTTACCAATGTTTGAACCTTGGACCTCCAACTCCTTATACCCTTAGCTCAAAACATTTGAGCTACCCAACCCCCCGAACCAGTTAACAATTATACCATAAAAATTTAAGAAAATGATATTTACTTTCATCTCGTAAACCTTTGAAAAACTCTAAAAAAAAATATCCATGATAAAAGCTTATAGCAGTGTTTCACCAAAATCTTCTTTTCTTCGCTAACGTTGTTGGCTCTCTAACGCCGCATTGTGGTCGTTGTCTACTTAGTTGACGGCGAGGCGCCGTCTTCAATACTCCAACGTGGGAGTGGAGTTCCCATCCTCCCCCTAGTGTGACCGTCTCCAACCGGTTATCCGGTTTTGGGATTTAAAAAAAAAACAATTTTTTTTAGTAAAAAAAAACAATTTTTTGAGAAGCTTGGCTCTACAGTAAATCCCCCGATAAGAATTAAAAGAAAGTTACTTGTAATTCAGAAGGAACACTGCTACAAAAAAAAATATACTATAAGTATAGGGAGTAACGATGACATTAATGCTAAAGTATCTATTTAAAACAACAAGAGGCAATAAAAAATCCCTAATAACACGTAGCAAATAATATCACAAGTGTCATAAAAAATTAATAGTAATAACAATTTACACCAATAAATATTCATCAATTATTACAGTAGTAAAAAAAAATTACCTTGTAAGTTCCTTTTTGACTTGGAAGGCGCCAGTCTGACTGGCGCCTTTGACCCGTCAGAGTGAAAATAAAATAAAATATGCCACGTGTCCAAAAGGACCTCCCATTGGTAAATAGTTTCAGAACAACCCTAAACTGGTAAATAGTTTCTAAAAGGAACCTAGTTTGGTCAAAAAGCCGATTTAATCAAATGTGGTTCGTTCAAGTGATCGATTGTTACGTAATGTAAAAACCTATCGTATTTTTATTCGTAAAATTTCACCCGAAAAATTCATATAAAAATAAATAATTTCTAAAATCATAAAAATAAATATAACCAGGTTAGAAAATAAAATTTTGAATTTTCAAAATTTTAAAATTATTTTCGGGTCAGTAGAGCTTAACTGACAGTGAAAACTCAAACCGCAAACGTCTGAAATTTTCGGGTGAAATTTTACGAATAAAAATACGATAGGTTTTTACGTTACGTAACAATCAGTACCGGAACGAACCACATTTGATTAAATCGGTTTTTGACCAAACTGGGTTCCTTTTAGAAACTATTTACCAGTTTAGGGTTGTTCTGAAACTATTTACCAATAGGAGGTCCTTTTGGACACGTGGCATATTTTATTTTATTTTCACTCTGACGGGTCAAAGTCGCCAGTCAGACTGGCGCCTTCCAAGTCAAAAAGGAACTTACAAGGTAATTGTTTTTTTACTACTGTAATAATTGATGAATATTTATCGGTGTAAATTGTTATTACTATTATTTTTTTATGACTCTTGTGATATTATTTGCTACGTGTTATTAGGGGATTTTTATTGCCTCTTGTTGTTTTAAATAGATACTTTAGCATTAATGTCATCGCTACTCCCTATACTTATAGTATCATTTTTTTTGTAGCAGTGTTCCTTCTGAATTGCATGTAACTTTCTTTTAATTCTTACAAGGTAATTTTTTTTACTACTGTAATAATTGATGAATATTTATTGGTGTAAATTGTTATTGCTATTATTTTTTTATGACTATTGTGATATTATTTGCTACTTGTTATTAGGGGATTTTTTTATTGCCTATTCTACTTTTAAATAGATACTTTAACATTAATATCATCGTTACTCCCTATGCTTATAGTATAATTTTTTTTGTAACAATGTTCCTTCTAAAATAAAAGAGAAAGCACAATTCCTAGCAACGCACGGATGCAGATTTTCTAAAATGAAATAGAAAGCACAAACTTTTTGCTGACCTGTTATCCAAGTTGTCGGTCTTTCATCACAGCCGTTTAATTTTTTTAATAATAAATCGCTTTAAATCTATGGAGGATTCTTCCTCCCACACTTTGGGAGTGAGGATTGACGACAGCCCCTGTTGGCGATAGCCAGTGAATTGTAGCCCTTTTTTTTTTCAATCTCTGGAAACCCAATCTGTAGCCTCCCTTTTATATATATATAAAAGCCAACATTACAACCTAATTATTACATGGGCCTATTTAGGTTTATTGATAACCTGCCCTATATATATTTTTTAATAAATTCTGTCAAACTAAATATTATATTCACGGGGCCCGCCCATGATAAAAAGAATTCAATTGAATTCTTTTATGCCCTGCCGTGATTTCTTGCATGTTGTGCTTTATTATATATATATATATATATATATATATATATATATATATATATATATATATATATAATTTAATATTATATTCCTTTTAATACCAAAAAAATATTAAATTCTTTTACAGTTACTAAATTATTTCAATGAATTTTTGTATTAACAATTTCTATACTAAACCTCATAACCACTTAATGTTTTCATTAAAATAACTATACTAAAATTGCAGGATGTTACGATGATGTTGCTATCTTCTCACCTTTTATTTCCAATTTCTCTCCGACTTCACCCTTATTCATATTTTTTTTTTTTGTATTTTGCAACCATTTTTTTCCTCTCTCAAACCTTAGAGATTTTACCCTTTCTCATATTTTTTTTTCTAATTTTACATGTTGCGGTTTCCCCCACTAATTTTGTAGGTTGTGATTTTGATTTTTGCCCTTTCTCTATTGTTTGATGTTATTTTTATGGTGGGTCTGATATGATAATAAGTTACACATGATATTGATATTGATATTGATATTGTTCTATTAAAATATTCATATCAATTACCTATTTAATAAAATTTAGTCCTTTTTACGAGTTGTCATGCTCCCATTCACTGTTTTCCCGCTCAATTACTTTTTCCTCTAAAAGGATCACTCGTTAAAAAAGTCATCTCCTTGGACCTTCTTCCACCAATGTACCCTCTTCTTTTCTCATAATTTCAAATTTCAAATTTCAAAATCACATACTTCCATCTCTCTCTCCGTCTCTATTTCTTTCTCTTCTCCCTCATCCTCATCCTTATACATTTTTTTTTCTCACTGCAACTTCTCCCTCACCCACAGCTGATCCACCTCTCTTCTCCCTCACCCACACACTTCTTGTTTTTTTTTTTTAGATTCACACTCTTTTGGTTAGAGAATCTGACACTTTTTCACCCATTCTCAACAACGACATT
This sequence comes from Sophora flavescens, assembly GCA_030762895.1. Classification (NCBI taxonomy): domain Eukaryota; kingdom Viridiplantae; phylum Streptophyta; class Magnoliopsida; order Fabales; family Fabaceae; genus Sophora; species Sophora flavescens. Next base: position 218,760,033 of record CM061062.1, read on the forward strand.
GCCATGGTGGTGTCTTCTCACCTTTTATTTCCAATTTCTCTCCGACTTCACCATTTCTCATATATTTTTTATTTTGCAGCAATTTTTTTCCTCTCTCAGAGGTTGGGGATTTTACCCTTTCTCATATGTATTTTTTTTTTTTTTTAATTTTGCATGTTGCGATTTTCCCCCTAATTTTGCAGGTTGTGATTTTGACTTTTGCCCTTTCTCTATTGTTTGATGTTATTTTTATGGTGGGTCTGATATGATAAGTTGCACATGATATTGATATTGTTCTGTTAAAAGATTCATAAGCTTCCTTTGCTCGATTCTTTTCTATAAGGTAGCTTGAGTTCTGAGGATGACTATATGGTCTCTTGCCTTTGGATAACTATGGGTTTGGCAAAGAAAATAATGTTTGCATTTCAGTTAATGATGGGAGTACATGGTGAAGATTTGTCTTTTGTCTTTTGAGTTTCTATTATTTACAATATCTTTTCTTCCCATCAATTGCTTTTTTACTTTTGGATTCCATGTTGTGTAGATGGTGACATAGCTGAGTTTTGAGAAATTATTTGATCATCCATAGAGTTTAGGGGAAAACCTCAAATGATAGGCATTTGCTGATAGCCTGATAAATGATAGAGGACTGTCTTGGGCCAACCCCTGAAAAACGCCTAACTCGTCCTATTCAATTGAGTCAACCCAACTTCCATAAACCGATTCAGAACCTGCAGAAGATTCCTCCTCCAAACTGTTGATAGGAACGGATTCCCCATTGAAGAACGCTTCTTCCATCACCCTGATGGGAAACACATTTGCATTCACTTTAACATTCATTACCCTGTTGACGAATTCCTTTGTTGTTGTTGTAATCAAGATTCTACCAAAATCCAATCTGGATATATTGTGTTTGTTCATCCATTGCTAAGAATTTTCCTTCTAAACCAGCTAGCATGGAGAAGAACTCTTGTTTCCAAGCATGGGGAGGAACCCTGTTACTCAAAGCCAAATAGACCTATCACCCAAACCAGCTTGTTCTGTCCATGGTACTATGTCTGAAAACCATCTTGCTAGAGAAGATTTAATGTCATCCAATATTAATGACAAATCATTATTATCCTCTGATGTTAGAAGAACTGAATTCCACGCAGAAAAGTTGGTTTGATGGAATTAATGCCTTTTGAACCATCGAACATCACAGCATTGGCATAACTTACCCTCTCCCTAACTCTGTTTCAGTTTTTAGTAAAGAGTTTTGGCCTCCTTTTGTCTTCAAAGTTTATAACCCTACCCCTTTGGAACCTTGGCAGATTAACCTTCATCCGCTGATTACCTATCATAATGGCATCTAATCTAGCCTCCAGCTGACATTGAAGAATCTCACAAACACATATCTTTTGCCATACTTATCCTTTTTTTGTTGGAATGTACACCTCATTTACCTTTCCCCATTTTGAAAATACAACTCACAGTTCCTTGGATCCGAAATTATAAGGAGAATCTGTGAAAAAGAATGAAGTTTGCCCGTTGTTTTGGCTACGAACACCATGTTTCTGGTAGGGAGTTGTGTGACTGAAAGGTGGTCTCCCACGTTCACTCCCCCTCACTTTTTCTCTCCCCCTCACAGCTTCTCTCTCTAACATCTCTCTCCCTCAACTGGTCAAGAATTCTAACAGAGAAGGGTCGAAGATCACCACAAAGTATATACTAGCGAATGAAGTGGGCTTCTAGGGTTGGAGACCCTATCATATCTCCTACCATGAGATACCATAAAGAGGGGCATTTAAGAAAAATCTTAATTATTTTCAAATTCTCATATGTAAAAAATTGACCCATCTTCTCCTCTCTCCTCGCACTCCTCTACCAACCTTCCCATTTCCCCAACCCCACGACGAGCGATGAGGCCGACGAAGAAGCTGCGGGGGAAGAGGAATCATCGTCATAGATGACACAATTGACGCAATCAAAATAGATCAGAGAGCACAAATCAGATAATATCGAGAAAATCTGAATCCAAATCATGACAGATCCGATCCTTGCAATAAATGAACCTTCGATTCAACGATCTAACCATGGGGAGAGAAGGGTTTCTCGAGAGCATCGTTGTCGGTGGCCTAGGCTAGCTCACCAACGAAGCATCAGCAACATTCGATTTCTGCAGAAGCCATTGTTATGGATAACAAGAAAGCCTAAGTTCCTAACAAAGAGGACACGAAGGGAGTGAAGGAAAAAGTGAAGGAGGATTAATGAGAATCCCTTGAAAAGAGAGCACAGAGAGAATTTGAAAAGGTTCAAGGATGAGGGATGTAGCGGTTGTCTGGAACCACGACTCAAAAAGATGACTCTCAGTAACCAAAATACACAGACTACCAACATACTATTACTCCCCAAAATGTAAACCCAAAACAAGTCCTATTGCTGGTCGCATCTAAAGAAAGCCATTGGGAAAGCCACCATGGTCCTCCCCGGCCGCAGGTGTGTCAGGCGAAGATACATCCGCCTCAACTCCAACCTCTGGAACTATGCCGTATGCGCTGGAGGTGACGCTGGCGCTGCCTCGTGCAAGGGTAGAATCAACGATTGCAGATGTACTAAGTCTCCCGCCTCCACCAAAGTCCCAAGCAGTAGCTACGTCGGGGGAAGTGGTACTTCGACTATCTCAAAGCTGTGAGTACGAGTTTGTAGCCCCGTCGCTAATGTACCCATAGCGATACATACCGGCCCAGTGTACGTAGCGCTGCCGGTGCCCGGGTTAATCGCCCATGCGCTCCCATCACCAACATCGTCAAAGTGCAGGGAACGTATCCCCGAATACGATATCGAACCGGTGTGGTTCATCTGTACTTGAATATATATATATATATATATATATATATATATATATATATATATATATATATATAGAAGCATAAGTAGAAACCCAACATGAAAAAATACAAGCAAGGGTGAGATACCAATATTGAGATTCATCATGATAACTATATGTACGACACCCAAATAAACATCATATAAACATATTGTATATATTTCCTACCAGTGGGATTCATACCCGACAATCAAATCATGATTTTTCAAAAATGCATGGCACTTCAAAATCCATCCTATGAGTCTTGACCTTTATTCTCTGGAGATCCTAACTTCCCTCATTCGAGCGATGATTAGGCTACGATACCGCTTAACACAATTGTCTCATGAGACCGACCTCTAAATTTAGGTCTGGCTCCAATTGTTCAAGGATACCACGATGGAGCATCTAAAATAATATTCGAATAATTGCCTGTTGAGTACATTCGTATCGGGTAACCGAATTCCACGACCCAAGGTTGCAAGGCCCCAAGCATTCGCTGGATTTTCTAAGCCTGAATGTCCCTAAGACCCAAAGACCCTAGAATTTATCTTTGGTCCGTAACTAACCAATTTACCCAATTCAACCTTTGTGAAATTGTAGCTCGATACACAAGGCACGTCTGCCCAAAATGCCATATCTGCTAGACTATGCAAGTAAAACCCGTTATTATCGTAACTGTTCTTTTTCGCTTGTTTTTCCTTTGTCGAGGCTTAAAGCTCCAGACTACCCTTTCTCAGGTATTACAATTCCTTCCACCTCCAAAGTACACTTTCCTCTTAGGAACACTAGCCCGACGTCTCGGCAATCTAGGTCCTTATCCTTTCCTTTATTTCCTCCAACAGGAACGCTAGCCCGATGTCTCGGCAATCTAGGTCCTTATCCTTTCCTTTATTTTCCCAAAAGAGTTTTCATTCGGTGAAACACAAATACCAAAACAAAAACTCCGAAAACTTATCCAAGTTTGTCGAAAAATTTCCACTGTTCTTAAATTCTTTTTTAAAACCCATTTTCTGATGAAATTCGTTTTAAAACGTAACGAAAATCATTTTTCCTCAAATTCCTTTTATTATTATTTTTAAAATCCATTAACTCTTTGAAAATCATTTATGACCCTTGTATTTATTTTGGCTTTTTGACCAAACTGGGTTCGTTTTAGAAACAATTTACCAGTTTAGGGTTGTTCTGAAACTATTTACCAATGGGGGGTCCTTTTGGACACGTGACATATTTTATTTTTTTTCACTCTGACGGGTCAAAGGCGCCAGTATGTCACCTTCCAAGTCAAAGGCGCCAGTCAGACTGACGCCTACCAGTATTAAAAAAAAGAAAAAAAAAAGAAAGATAATTGATAACAATAATAAGAGGTATAAAAAATAATAACAATAATAATTTACATCAATAAATATTCATCAACTATTACAGTAGTAAAAAAAAAATTACCTTGTAATAGCATTAATGTCATCGTTACTCCCTATACTTATATTATAATTTTTTTAGCAGTGTTCCTTTAAAATTGTTGGTAACTTTCTTTTAATTCTTACAAGGTATTTTTTTTTACTACTGTAATAATTGATGAATATTTATTGGTGTAAATTGTTATTGCTATTATTTTTTTATTACTCTTGTGATATTATTTGCTACTTGTTATTATGGGATTTTTTTATTGCCTCTTGTTGTTTTAAATGGTTTTTTGACCAAAATGAGTTTCTTTTAGAAACTATTTATCAATAGCAAGTAGCAAATAACAATGACAAGAAGCAAATAATATCAAAAGAGACATAAAAAAAATAATAGCAATAACAATTTACACCAATAAATATTAATCAATTATTACAGTTGTAAAAAAAAATTACCTTGTAAGACTTAAAAGAAAGTTACCTGCAATTTAGAAGGAACATTGCTACAAAAAAAAATTATACTATAAGAATAGGGAGTAACGATGACATTAATGATAAAGTATCTATTTAAAACAACAAGAGACAATAAAAAAATTCCCTAATAACAAGTAGAAAATAATGTCACAAGAGTCATAAAAAAATAATAGCAATAACAATTTACACCAATAAATATTAATCAATTATTACAGTAGTAAAAAAAATTACCTTGTAATAATTAAAAGAAAGTTATCAGCAATTTTAAAGGAACACTGCTAAAAAAAATTATACTATAAGTATAGGGAGTAACGATGACATTATTGCTATTACAAGGTAAAAAAAAATTACTACTGTAATAATCGATGAATATTTATTGGTGTAAATTATTATTGTTATTCTTTTTTATACCTCTTATTATTGCTATCAATTATCTTTCTTTTTTTTCTTTTTTTTAATACTGGTAGACGCTAGTCAAAGGCGCCAGTCAGACTGGCGCCTTTGACCTGTCAGAGTGGGAAAAAAAATGCCACGTGTCCAATAGGACCCCCCATTGGTAAATAGTTTCAGAACAACCATAAACTGATAAATAGTTTCTAAAACGATTCCAGTTTGGTCAAAAAGCCATTTATTTTTCTCATGTAAAAAGATCGTTTTTCCTCATACTGCCGTTGGGCTAGCAAAAAACCTTATTTCTCGAAAAATTTCATATCATCAACCTTAAAACAATTTTTAAAATCCATTTTCTTAAAATTAATATTTATTACCATTTTTCCCGTCGTTTTCAAAAAACAAAATGCGAAAGTCAATTTTTTTTCATGGTTACGTCCTCGCTGTCACTCGTTAACTTATTCTTTCGTTAAAACTCATTAAAATATTAATATTTTTACCTTAAAATTAAATCACTTAATTTTCTAGAACATAAAGTTTTCCTTAAACTTTCTTAACGTTTTATCTTTAATTTCCAATAAGCACCGACCGATGTCAGGCTTCCAGCCAATAACACAATCAACAGACATTTATACAACACAATTTATTACATGCTTTCACAACCAACAAGAAATTCACACATCACAATTTATAGCATGCTTTCACAGATAAATCATGCATCACAGAATATTACGCAATAATTTAAAACAAACACCACAAACAACCACAAATAATTACAGACACACCAAAAAATTTATAAACATAGTTATCGAAGCTCCTCAGGTAAACTCCTCTTACCTTAACGTGTGGATTTTCCTTCCCAAAACGATCTCAAAATTCTCAGTTTCCTTCACAAGACTCCAAACACAATTATCAACACAATCCTTCACAAAATAACACATAAACAAGTTACACTTTAAAAAAACCTACTAGTTCCTATGGGTATGGATTCGGCCCAAGCTAGAAAAATAGGCTAGAGGTTTCAAAATTTTACATAATCTTAGATCCATGACCTTAGAGTAGTGTAGAGCTAGGGAAAATTGTCATAAGTTGAAAATGAAGCAAAATCATCTAACCCATTTTGTGGGTAGGATTCGACCCAAAATAGATAAATAGGTTAGGGGTTTCCAAATTTTATATACTCTTGGATCCATGATCCTAGAGTATTAGAGAGGTAAAGAAGATTGTTAGAACTCAAAGATAAGCATCCTGTGTTTTTCTACAAATTTTTGAAGACATACATGAAAGTTGAAGAAAATGAGCTTTGGACATGATTCAATGGAAAAATTGATATATGATACATGTCCTAAAAACTTCACTTCAGTCAGCCAAAACTCACACTTTCTGGCTTAGCAAACAACCTCTTTTCTTGGAGTATTTGCAAGACAATCCTAAGGTGTTCTTCATGTTCTTGAAAACTCTTGGAATAGATAAGGATATCATCAATGAAAACCACGACAAACTCATCCAAGAAGGGTCGAAAGATGCGGTTCATGTAGTTTATGAAGACCGCTGGAGCATTCGTTAAGCCAAAAGGCATAACTAGATACTCGTAATGCCCATATCGGGTTCTAAATGCTGACTTGGGTATATCTTCAGACTTAATCCTTATTTGGTGATATCCCGACCTCAGATCAATTTTTGAGAATACCGAGGCTCCTCTAAGTTGATCTAACAGGTCATCTATTCGAGGTAGTGGATACTTATTTTTAATGGTTATCTTATTAAGCTGTCTGTAATCCACACAGAGCCTCATACTCCCATCTTTTTTTTTAACCAACAGAACAGGCGCACCCCAAGGAGAGGCACTAGGTCGAATGAATTGCTTTGCTATTAAATCCTCTAATTGAGTCTTAAGTTCTTTCAATTCCAAAGGGGACATTCTATAGGGTGCAATAGATATTGGTCCCGCATCAGGAACCAAATCTATGGAGAATTCAATCTCCCTTTCAGGAGGTAGGTAGAGTATGTCTTCTGGAAAGACATCTATGAATTCACTCACTACAGGGATAGTTGCGACATCCACATTTTCCTTAGAACTTGAAGAAAGTATACACATGAACACGGGTTCCCCGCTATTTAGGCATTGGTTAATTTGTGACACACTAGTAAGTAAGGAAGGACATATCTCTTTGGGATTTTCTCCCGGAGATAGGAAAATTATAGACTTTTCTGGACAATTTAGTACAACTTGATTGGCTGATAGCCAATCCATACCTAAAATGACATCTAGATCTTTTAGGGGCAAGCAAAACAAGTTAACTAGAAACACCCTATTGGATATTTCCAGTATACAATTTTCACAAACAAGAGAAGTTTCAATGCTGCCCTTTGCAGGGGTAGACACAGATAAAGGGTATGGCAGAGAGGATAAAGACAGTTGTAGACGTAAAGCACATTCACAAGAGACAAAAGAATGGGTTGCCCCAGAATCAAAAAGAATAACAACATATTCTTGGTTAAGGAGGCCGGTACCTTTTATCAGACCATCTTTTCCCTTAGCTTTCTTACCACTGAGAGTGAAAACTCTTCCAGAGGATTGGTTACCAGGAATGGCAACTCCCTTCTTCTTCAAGAGAGGACAAGACGGGGAAGAGTGTCCCGGCTGCTTGCAAGAATAGCAAACATTCTGACCAGCCAAGCACTCCCCACCATGTTTCTTCCCACATTTTGGGCATCCGACTCTTCTAGGAGAGTTGGATGTCTGCACCTGCATACCTTTATCCAAAATCCCTTTTACTTTGAGTTGTTGATGGTGTTTACCTTCATTCTTATTCTTAAGCCATTTCTTCTGATTCTCCACTTCTAATTCTTGCAAACTTTCTTCCGTCACATAAGCTTGTTGGACAATGGTAGGGTATTCAGTAAATCTGGTCTGAGCCAAACAATTCTTGATATCAGCTCTCAAGCCCCAACGAAACTGATCTATCTTCCATTCTTCATTTGGAGCGTAACTTGCCTGCGAAGCATGTCTTGCCAAATCTTCAAATTTTGCTACATATTGAGCTACCGACATGTTCCCTTGATTTAGTTCCATGAATTATCTTTCTTTCTATTTCCTGAGGTTGAAGGGAATATATTTGTTAAGAAAAACCCCTTGGAAATGCTCCCAATCCAAGGGTGTCCCCACAACGGTCATGTGAGCCTTCATGCCCTTCCACCAATTTGCAACTTCCTTCTTTAGCATATGAGTGGCAAAAGAAACCTTTTGTTCCTCGGTACACTGTATAATCTCAAAAATCTACTCTATTGCTTCTATCCAATGATAAGCATCCAGAGCATGTTTAATCTCGGAGAAAGCAGGTGGGTCAAGTTTGAGAAATTGGAAGAAAATACGGTTGGCCTCATCCTGAGGTGGTGCTAGTCCTCCAACCTGAGTTTGGTGATGGAGAAGATTATTAGTAGCCATAGTCTGGTCCCGTACGACCTGCATAAACTCATCCAACCACTCAGGAGCACCTCTTCCTCTGCCTCTTCCTCTTCATCTTCCTCCACGGCCTGTAGTTTCCTCACTCATGATTCTGCATACCACATACCAATATCAAGTTGATCAGGCTTAATACTTAGTAAGTTGACATTTAGAAAAATAAATGGGAAATTCAAGCACAACGATACTATGTAAAACTATCCACAGTTCAATTAGATCGAACGCTCTGATACCAAAAATGTAATGCCTTAACTGAGTGTCTCAAAAGAAAACACAAGACATCCACATTACAATGATAGTCATATTGATAGTCTTAACATAATGGTCACACATAACCTTACAAACTAAAAAAAAGAAAATCAAAAGAAAATCATTACACAAGCAACTACTCTCGGACTTCATTTAATCAGTTTATGAAGCCGACAGTTACATATTAAGGCTCCCATGAAACAAATTGATTTAATGAAATTCCTTCTTTATCTCCTTAATCCTTCGAAGGACCTAAACCTGCTTATCTGAAACAATAGAGAGCCTAGTGAGAAAAATAATTCTCAGTGAGCTTTTCTTCAAGCAAGGATATACATACATATATAAAAAAATAAATTCAAATAAACAACCCAAAATGAGTATGAGCATGGGCACTTTAACTTAAAACATTTACTAGATAACTTCAAGTGTGAGGGACTTGTAGTATTCTAGTTTAATAGATTCTTGATTTAGGTATTTGATGAGTTGAAATTGGTGGAAAGGAAAGCACCATTTTGGGACGAAAATGATAGTGAGGGAGGAGGAGTAGGTGGCGGCTAGGGTTTCATTTGGGAGAAGGATGAAGATGAGTGTGGCTGCTGTTTTATTTGGGAGAAGGAAGAAGATGAGTGTGGCTTCCAGGGTTAGAGAATAGGAACTAAATGTGATGTGGGTGGTGGATCCGGGTTTAGAAGGAAAAATGGGCTCTTGGAGAGCTCTTGGACAATGGGCTTCTGGTTTGACCCAATAATAAAAATAAAACTTGACCAATGAAGGTTAGATATCCTTGAAGAGTATTGGTCACTTAAGGAGATTTGAGGATAGAGATAGGTAAGTTGGATTAAAATAAGTGGGTGTGTGTTTGATACTAAAAATAAAAATAATATTTTCATTTCATTTCAATTCAAAATTAATTAACCTCACTAAATAAATCAACCATACAATTTCACATTTAAGAAATATAAAAGGATTCAAACACACCCATGGAAAAAGTAAAATGAAAAGACTAAATTACCCTTGGGGAGAAATATTACAGTGTTCCTTTAAAATTGTAGGTAACTTTATTTTAATTCTTAGAAGGATTTTTTTTTACTACTGTAATAATTGATGAATATTTATTGGTGTAAATTGTTATTGCTATTTTTTTATGTCTCCTGTGATATTATTTGCTACTTGTTATTAATGGTATTTTTTTTATCGACTCTTGTTGTTTTAAATAGATACTTTATCATTAATGTCATCGTTATTCCCCATACTTATAGTATAATTTTTTTTTTGTAGTGGTGTTCCTTTAAAATTGCATGTGACTTTATTTTAATTCTTAGAAGGTATTTTTTTTTTACTACTGTAGTAATTGATGAATATTTATTGGTTTAAATTGTTATTGCTATTATTTTTTTATGCCTTCTGTGATATTATTTGCTACTCGTTATTACTGGTATTTTTTTTATTGCTTCTTGTTGTTTTAAATAGATACTTTATCATTAATATCATCGTTACTCCCTATACTTATAGTATAATTTTTTTTTGTGGCGGTGTTCCTTTAAAATTGCAGGTGACTTTATTTTAATTCTTATAAGGTAAATTTTTTTTTACTACTGTAATAATTGATGAATATTTATTGGTGTAAATTGTTATTGCTATTATTTTTTTTATGTCTCCTGTGATATAATTTGCTACTCGTTATTACGGGTTTTTTTATTGCCTCTTGTTGTTTTAAATAGATACTTTATCATTAATATCATCGTTACTCCCTATACTTATAGTATAATTTTTTTGTAGCGGTGTTCCTTTAAAATTGCATGTGACTTTATTTTAATTCTTAGAAGGAATTTTTCTTTTACTACTGTAATAATTGATGAATATTTATTGGTGTAAATTGTTATTGCTATTTTTTTTTATGTCTCCTGTGATATTATTTGTTACTCGTTATTACTGGTATTTTTTTTATTGCCTCTTGTTGTTTTAAATAGATACTTTATCATTAATGTCATCGTTATTCCCCATACTTATAGTATAATTTTTTTTTGTTGCGATGTTCCTTTGAAATTGCATGTGACTTTATTTTAATTCTTAGAAGGTAAATTTTTTTTTTACTACTGTAATAATTGATGAATATTTATTGGTTTAAATTATTATTGTTATTATTTTTTTATGCCTCCAGTGATATTATTTGCTACTCGTTATTACTGGTATTTTTTTATTGCATCTTGTTGTTTTAAATAGATACTTTAATTAAATTTATCATCAATGTCAATATTTATTGGGGCTTAATTGATACTATAATTTTCCTTAATTATACAACTCAATAGATTTTATTATATAATCTATATAACGTACTGTAACATTTTTTTTAATGTCAGGTGATATATATGGCATCATCTAGCTCACAATCAGGGGCACGATTGGTAAACCCCGGCCCGGTAGATGATTCACTATTGAACCTGCAGGAAAAGCATGTTTCCCAGCATGTATGGAATGGATCACCCGATCGAGTTCTTAGAGCTCGACGTGGACTGTCATTTAATCATGCTGTTATGGATTTCCGAGAGTCTGTCAAAGCTAATATAACCCAACTTGATCATAATTTGATTACTGCACTTGTTGAGCGATGGAGACCCGAGACACATACCTTTCACATGCCGTGGGGAGAATGCACCATCACACTGCAGGATGTTGTTATTCTCTGTGGACTACGCATTAACGGTCCCGCTGTTATTGGTGCAACTCATAAACATTGGAAGCAATATGTCGGTGAAATGCTAGGCAGAGTTCCTAGGGATTCTGACAAGAAAGGATCAAGAATAAAGTTAAAGTGGCTGGAAGATCATTTTGGGCACTTCTCTCAATGGGAGGATAATCAATGGTGGAGGGTTGTATATACACGAGCGTATATACTCAGGTTGATAGGGAACCTTTGCTCCCGGATCACTCCGGTTCACATGTATCACTGAGATATCTTCCACTATTGGAGAATGTTGAAGTAACAGGTCAGTATAGCTGGGGTTCGGCTGTATTGGGTTACTTGTATCGAGATTTGTGCAAGTCTACGAATTATGAAAAGAAGGAGATTTGCGGGTTCATGCCGTTGGTTCAAATATGGGCATGGGAAAGGATGCCTTCCATTGCTCTGCAGCTCGTGATTGACCAACGAGATTTTGGTACACCATACGGTACACGGTAAGTAGCATGTAAAATTCGTAATGCCCTCATTGTTTGTAGCTTATACTTGATCTGATAATCCTTTTTTAAAACAATGATAGGTGGCATTCAGGGGTTACTTATAATAGGCAGATGTACCACCTGAAGTATTATCGTGACCAATTTGACAAAATGAAGCATCACGATGTAAGTATAAATTTTCAATTTAAATAAAAATTAGGAATGTTTTGTGAATGTTTTGTATTATTTATGTTGTTTCTATCTTATGAATGTAATTGCATTAATTTGTTCCATGTTGGTAGATAATCTGGTGTCCCTACGACGACATGATGATACCAACACTACCCATGGTCTGTCTAGAAGCCATGTGCTTATGAGGGTTGTTCTTCCTTTGATATGCTTCAACATTATCGAGTGGGTTCAACCAGATCGTGTGATGCGTCAATTCGGCCTGTAGCAACATATACCCAATGAACCTACCCAACCAGAAAATTGCCATGATCTGTCACTTAGGGTCAAACAATCTGAGAATTGGCCACTCATGTTGGATGATGACATTAGTTTCTGGAATGATAGACACATGAAGGTGATTTGTCATAATCAACCACAGATTGGTCTCCTAAATAAGCAATCAGAGTATATGCGGTGGTACTTGCATAGGACACGACGATGGGTTGGCAGGGAAGGTGCACTCGGGATATTCGGTAACACGTTTTGGTTTCCCAGCATATTGTTTGTTTGGTTGAATTATATTTTGATAAATTATTGTTAATAGTTATTAACCTTGCTGTAGGCTGATGGGATGGAGCGATTGTACTACTTAAGTACTCCCGAGGGTCAACCAGAGTTCACGTTTGGTGAACTTAATCAAGAGCTTGCGGCTATTATGGCAGTATCGGACGAGGCATATAGCATCATTATACCTACTGTCTCAGCTGTACCTCTCACACAAGCCGTGGAACCGATTCCTCCGTTCGCACGCGTGCCAGCAGCAATAGTGGAGGGTCAGTCTCTTGGTAGGAGAAGAAGGCAGGCCTGCGGAACAACATAATTTCTACACACCGCCTATGCCGGGATGTGGAGAAGGATATTATTATGCGCCCACCCAGGGTCATGACTTTTCGCAGGAACCCGCTCCAACGTATTTTCATACTGACATGGCAGGACCATCGTCCGTGCCTGCCCATTCCTCATCGTCCATGCATACTCATTCCCCTATGCATCCAAATTCACCCAAGAAATAACGAGTAGCAAATAATATCACAGGAGGCATAAAAAAAATAGCAATAACAATTTACACCAATAAATATTCATCAATTATTACAGTAGTAAAAAAAAAATTTACCTTCTAAGAATTAAAATAAAGTCACATGCAATTTTAAAGGAACACCGCTACAAAAAAAAAATATACTATAAGTATAGGGAGTAACGATGATATTAATGATAAAGTATCTATTTAAAACAACAAGAGATAATAAAAAAAAATACCTTAATAAGAAGTAATAAATAATATCACGAGTAGTAAATAAAATTTTCTACTAAGGACTATTTATAGAGGAAGAAATGAGGGGGGAGGGAGCTGCTCTTCGTTTTTTTTTTTTGGGGGGGGGCATCTGCTGCGGGAGGCGCCACGTGCACGGCGCGCCACTGCAGTGCGCCACGTGGCGCTGTAGGGCAGGTTTTGTCTTCTTTTTTTTTTAAAGTGGTAGGCGTCTTTGAAGGCGCCAGTCTGACTGGCGCTTTTGACCTGTCAGAGTGAAAAAATAAAATATGCCACGTGTCCAAAAGGACCCCCTATTGGTAAATAGTTTCAGAATAACCCTAAATTGATAAATAGTTTCTAAAAGGAACCCAGTTTGGTCAAAAAACCATGACTATGAGCTATGACAACTTATATATACGGATGTGTAACTTATATAACATGACGAATTTTGCTAATTGAACACAGATTCTTGGACACCATACGGTTACACCATATGAAACAGTGCACTGTGCGGTACTGTAGCGGGTCTTTTTTTTTTAAAAAAAATTTAATTTTTTTTATAAATAATTTTTTTGATTAAGTATGTGTAAATATCTGGTGAATCGGGTACAAATATCTGATGAATTCAGTTCATTATCTGGTGAATGGGTTTTTTTGAGAAATAATTTTTTTGATTAAGTATGTGCAAATATATGGTGAATCCGATATAAATATCTGGTGAATTCAGTTCATTATCTGGTGAATAAGTTTTTTTGAGAAATAAATTTTTTGGTTAAGTATATGCAAATATATGGTAAATCAGGTATAAATATCTGGTGAATTCAGTTCATTATCTGGTGAATGTGTTTTTTTTTATAAATAAATTTTTTGGTTAAGTATGTGTAAATATATGATAAATGAGTTTTTTTGATAAATAAATTTTTTTGGCTAAGTATGTGTAAATATATGGTGAATCGGGTACAAATATCTGGTGAATTCAGTTCATTATCTGGTGAATGAGTTTTTTTGAGAAATAATTTTTTTGGTTAAGTATGTGCAAATATCTGGTGAATCAGGTATAAATATCTGGTGAATTCAGTTCATTATCTTGTGAATATGTTTTTTTGAGAAATAAATTTTTTGGTTAAGTATGTGCAAATATCTTGTGAATCATGTACAAATATCTGGTGAATTCAGTTCATTATCTGGTGAATGAGGTTTTAGAAATAAAATTTTTTATTTTTTTAAAAAAGTCAAAAAAAAATTTTTAAAAAAAAATTTCTGCTGATAAAGAGCACTACAAAGATGCTTCTTGTAACATGTCGCGTATGATGTCAAAAAAGTGTGTCAAATTAGCAGCCCTCTAACATGACACCTCATTGGTTTCCAACAGTAGAAGGAAGCAGGTTTGTTTGGTTTCATAAAACTGCAGAAGTGACTGAATGGGTTCTATGCTTGCATCTTTTCCTGGAGCTTCTTCCATTACCACTGGTATGTATGTCTGCTTTTACATTAATTGATTCAGCCAATTTGTTTAAGCTTCTTGAATCATACAATATATGCATGCTGAGATCCAGCAATTCACTGGCTGGACCAAAATTGAAAGACAAACGAAAAGGGTTGTCTTCATAGTGTAAGGATTACATTCCTCAGAAAAGAATAGGAAATTCTTAAATGCTAATAAAAGATTTTTTTCACATATATAATGTGTGAATTTGAGTCGTTTGTTTGAAATTTCGAAATACGTACGAAACTTACAATCATATTATCAGAAACGTTTTTTTTTTCGAGAATATTATCAGAAACGTTATTATTAGGATTATTATTTTTTTAATATTTTAAAAGATCTATTTAATTTGAATTAAAATTTTTTGAAAATCTTTTATAAATTTATATAAATAATTTAAAAATTTATTTGGCTCATATTGTATATCTTGTGAATATATGTCAAAATTAATGAAATACCTGTAATATATACAAAATAGTTTAAATATTATTTTTCAATACAATTGATAAAAATAGAATAACAATATAAAAAATGAAAATGTGTATTATATCGATACAATAAAATAATTTTTTTGTAGTATTTATGTATAAATAGTATATTATTCCTTTCAAATATTTTATATTGTAATTTCAAATGTTATATAATGTAATGTAATATAAAAGATGTGATGAGATGGACAAGAAATCTAAGGCTATGTTTGGTAAAAATAACTAATAATTAAGCAAGCTTATAATTGATATGTTTAATTTTAGCTGTTAAGTGTATGGATGATAACTACAAAAGTAGTTATTTGAATTTGAAGTGTTTGATGAAATCAACTGTTGAATTAGTTTATAAATTTAAAAGGATATTTTTATAAGTTTTGATATAATTTTTTTAAATTCTAATTAAAGCCTCATAATAAGAATATTAATTTTTAGCTTTATCAATTCTTAAACTAGTTTATAAATATAAAATAATATTTTTATAGGATTTTTATATAATTTTTTAAATTCTAATTAAAACCTCATTTAAAATGAATACATCAATAACACCTCATTATCATTTTATTAAAAAATCTTTTAATCTTTTCATTTAATTTTAAACTCAAAAGACCTATACGTCCCTTTTCATCTCTTCCATCACTTTCCTTTCATCCACTGACAGCAATGACCAGCATGATAGCGAAGCTCAGATCTGTACTTCTGAGTTCTGAGCACTCATTGCAACACACTCCCATAAACCTCAACCAACCTCTCCTCTGCATCCCCCAACCGCTTCACACGTCTCCTCCAAAAACACTTCACTCCACCCTCCCCTCCAATAATAAGTTATTTAATGTTTATATATAAAAAATATTTTCAATGATTAATATTATGTTTTGTTTTGTTAAAAAAATATTATGTTTTATTGTTTATAAATAAAATTGATTTTTTAATTTAAAAATAATAATTTGAAAATCTTATAAAAGAGGAATATTATTCATTGTGAACACCTAATTTTACCCGGATTTTATTAATAGTAACAGAAAATAAAACAAAAAAATGTTTTTATTCTGGACCTATTACATCATCAAATAGAGCCCATTTTCGTTTTTATCTTTTGAGCCCATTATCCCAAACCCAACAAAAAATTGTTACTATTCTGATTTGTTAAAAATAAAAAAAATATAAAAAGTAAAATTTCAAAAAATCAGCTCCCATACTTGTACCCCTCTTTGTCTTCTTCTTCTTTTTTTCAGAAAAGGGGGGACAATGGCACAAGCCATCCTCACCCGTTGCTGCCTGCAAAGGCTGATTTGCTCCCCACTACTTGTACCCACCAACAAAAGGAAGAGAGGGGAACCAAAACCAGACCAACAGAAAAAAATACTCAATACTCTCATCTCCAACCTCTAGCCACCATCACTCCCAAATTACAAAATCAACACAAGAATACCCAAATACTATCTGAACCAGCAAAAAAAAAAAAAAATCAAAAACAAACCCATCTCTTCCTGAGTTCACGCCCCCCCCCCCCCTTCTGACTTTTTTTTTTCTTTTTCCTTTTTTTTCTTTCTTTTTCTCTTTTCTTCTTTCTCTCTTCTCCGACGTTCCAGGCTCTGTTTTTCTTTTTTTTCTTTTTCTTTCTTCTTCTTTCAACGTAAACCACCAAAGACCTCTTCCTTCCATAGTTCCATCATATAATAGTAGCCACACCCATTCCTCCTTCACTTTTAAACAAACCCATCATTTGCCTCCTTTGCCATACAAATCCACTATGAACCATCCCCTCCTTGCAGATCAGAACCTGCGCCCAGACCACTGAACCGCCATCCACCATCAAGTTTCAAGCTTGCAACTTTATATGCCATCTCCCAAAAAAAATCACAAAGTTTCAAGCTTGCAAAGAAGGAAGACAATAGGTCTGCATAGTATCACAAACTCATTCAGATAGCAAGGAAAGTTATAGATCTGAAAAGAAAACGCACCCTCTACCACCGTCGCCCGGAGCTGATGCTCGCCGCAACCAGAAGCCGCCACACCTCAGATCTACTCGCATCCTCCGAGAGCGCCGCCGCTTGCATCCTCCACGATCGCAGCCGTGCTGTTCTTCCACCCACTCTGCCGTTCAGACGCACCCAACCAGGACCACCACCTTCGTTCGCCTCGAACGCGTCCAGTCGCATCATCGCCACCGCTCCCCTCCGCCGTCTCTCCGCCACGCGCGCTCAGACCCTTTCTTGCTCCTCTCTGTGAAGTTGGTAACCAGAGAGATGAACTTGGATTTTGCTTTCTCTTTCTTTTTTATTGTCATTATCATGCCATTATCATGTCATTTGTTTAGTTTATTAGTTGGGCTTCTGATAAGGGATTATGTTTGTGTCTGGCTTGTGGGCTTAGAATCAATAGGTGATAAAAATTACAAAGAATCTAACATGTGTCTAAAAAAAAAACCTTTTTTCATAAGTGTCAAAAAATTAAAATAAAAACAAAACAAAACAAATCACTTAAATTAGTCTTTTTAGGATTACTTTGTGAGATGTATCATACTCAATTCCTTAGACTCGAGATCGCTCTGTTGACGTACGTGCCACGTTCTATCTCGTTTAGGATTTTTTTTAGAAATCCTTTTAGAAATCAAAAATCTTTCTTTCTCAAAACAAATTAAAATCAACCAACCAATCAAGTCTTTTCAAAAGAACTACGTGGCTTTGAGTTTCCCATCGCACCCGGGAATACATAGGAGCAAGATAAATCATCTTGTCGGGCCAAAACTAAATTTTCCTTTTTTATCTCCTTTTTATGTTAAAATAATTAATCAAAAAATTAAACTTTTCTATTTTTAGGGATGCTCTATGGACACGGTACCATGTTCAGTCCCTTAGATTTGTGGTTGTCCTGTGGACTCATGTGCCATGTTCAACCTCATTTAATTTTTATAAACAATAAATTCAAAAATATAAAAACTAATAAAAATCTAAAATATTTAAAATTAAAAATAAAACTTTCTTGTAAATAATTTTTGGGTAAAATAAATATTTAAAAGGTTATTAAAATGTTTTTGCACAATTAACTTGAGGTACCGTTTTTTTAAACGGGCGATGTGGGGTGCTAATACCTTCCCTACTCGTAACCGATTCCCGGACTCATCTCTCTATCTTTCTTTTTGACCAGTGTACCTTTAAATAATTGGGTTTTCTAAGATTTTCCCAATAAAAATTTTAGTGGCGACTCCTCTGTCTTTATATCCATCTTTTCGTGCCTCCCGGACGGGACGGTCGCGACAGCTGGCGATTCCGATGGGGAATTTTGAGAGTCAGGCCTATCATAGTTGGTTGTGCAATTTATTTATTTTTCTTTATTTTTTAACAGCTTTGAAAATATTTGTTTTACCCTTTTTTGTTTTATTTCTTTTTATGCTTTCATAATTGCTTTTGTATATTCTTGCAACCTTAGGGTAGAGAACTTTTGTATTTGTGTTGTTTGTTCCTTTTGCAGGTTTGGGGTAGTTTTATTTTAGTAGGTTTTTTGCGAAGGTTTGTGTGCTCCCATCACACACATCACTATCACAACTTGCACACGCTTTTGGCTCTATACCCGAGCTTGCGCAAAACTCAAGGATTAGGCGGTGTCTCGACATTGTCATTGAAGAGGTCTCGTACCTCCCTGATATTTGTTGATTCACCACTCAGGTTGTACCCGATATCATGGGATGGTCATATTGAGAGGGTTTATCCCTACTTGTGACTAGATTCATGAATCGGATCCTTATCTTTCGGGATAGGGGCAATCTGAGAACCATGGCTTTTAGAAGTCTAGACCCTACCTAATTTTTACTGATAGAGCAAACTTAGTAGCCAACCGGTTTAGAGTCATTACCTCAGGTTTGTCCAACCCTAAGTTTACCCAATTTAGGACAAAGGGAGTATACTCTTTCTCTCTCTCCATTTTTTTTCCAGCATCATAAACATAAATTACCATGCACACACATATTTATTATGAAGCTTTCTAAGAAAGGAAAAAGGGGGGACACATCGTCGCTCCAAGCCCGAATGACATGTTCGAATATTATTGCACTTCTAATAAGCGGCATGTCATAGTGAAGGTAGTGCATTGACAGCATACCCGACATAGGGTTCCCAATCCTACTGGGGCTCATGCAACATGAAGCATGTAGGGCATTTTTTGTGTGTTTCATTTCTTTTTTTCTTTATTTGTGTTTCTTGAAAGGAAAACCTCAGTATTGATCTTATAGCAAAGAATGGAAGGACCTAGCATCGGAAAGAGTACTAGCAATGCAAGCAGTTCCAAGAAGATGAAGCTCTTGACATAGTATTTTGTGGTCCCCGAAGATGGATTTAGAAATATGAAAACTCTCGATATGTTGTTCTTCTATTTGACCAAAGACTCATGTTTGTATTGCAATATTCATTTAATGAAATCAATTTCTTGTGGAATGCTCTCTCTTTCTCTAGATGATATCTGTCGAGGAGTGAATTCTCCCTTAGATACTTCATCAACTATATTTTACCCTAAAAACGATGTGTTTTCTGCGTAAAATATGGGTATCGTCAAACAATAACATTGCTAGTATAGATGTGGTCTATCGAGGAGTGAATTCTCCCTTGGACTTGACATCAACTGTAGCCAAGCTAGAGGGAATTATACCACTAGATTTGATTCCAGGATGAGTCTTCTTGCTATAAGTGTATGCGACGGTCCTCCTGTCAAAAAAAAAAATGGAGTTTAATTGGTTTCTGCTCTTTCTTTTGATTTTATTCATTTATTCTTTCTTTTATTAAATAAAACAGTGTGGTTTTTGAACAATTGCTCCAAGACACCCTTATCGTACTCGATCACAGGCAAGAGCCATGGAGGATGAACTAGAAGAAGTCCAAGAGATCAGGGATGAAGTCAGTCAAATCAAGGACCAGATGACTAAGATGATGGAGATCCTACAAGAAATGCAGAAGGAAAAGAACACAGAGGGGAACCCTCCGGCCTCGAACGAAGGACATCCAGCCACACCTCTCATCCCGCCTGGTTTTTCTCAGATTCCTATTCAAGGCTTCAACCAACCAGGGGCCATGATACCTCTCAACCAAACTCATTTTTCATTTGACCCGAGCAATCCCCCATACGGTTTGCCTCGCGGATTTGTGCCACCAACGGCCCCCAGCCCACAAGATGGCATTCAAAACTCTGAGCATATCACTCAAGCACAAACCACCACTGATGCTGTCGAAATGCCACAAACACAAACTGTCAACCCGACAGATGGAAACATCCCGACAGTGACACTTTCTGCCAATCTAAGAAATCCTCAATACACCCTACATTATGGACCCCAGGGGACTCAAATGATGCCAAACTTCGGATCCTCCTACATGCCATACCCCTTTCCCCAGAATATGTATTTTGAAACTCCAGTGAATCAGTCGGGAGGGAATTCCCAATCTAAAGAAAAGCTGGAAGTGTTAGAGGAGAGACTGCGGGCCATTGAAGGGGCAAACAGTTATGGTCTTCAGGATGCCTCGGAGCTTTGCCTGGTGCCAAATGTTGTAATCCCACCAAAGTTTAAGTTACCCGATTTTGACAAATATCGGGGGACCACTTGTCCAAAAAAACATTTGACCATGTATGTAAGGAAGATGGCATCATACGCTCAAGATGATAAGATCTTGATTCACTTCTTCCAAGACAGTTTAACTGGGGCAGCTTCAAATTGGTACACGCATCTCGAACGGGCCCACGTCCGATCCTTCAAAGATCTAGCAGATGCATTCCTGAAGCAATACAAGTACAACATTGACATGGCTCCCGATAGGATGCAACTCCAAAATATGGCAAAGAGAGACACAGAGACTTTCAAGGAGTATGCACAACGATGGAGGGAACTGGCTGCTCAGGTGGAGCCTCCATTGACCGAGAAAGAAATTGTGGCAATGTTCATTGATACACTCCAGTCGCCTTTCTATGATAGAATGATTGGAAGCGTGTCATCAAACTTTTCTGACATGGTCATTATCGGGGAAAGAATCGAAAGCAGAATGAGGACTGGCAAAAACACTGAGACTTCATTGGCAGATGGCCCAAAGAAAACCCCATTTGTGAAAAAGAAGGAGGGAGAAACACATGCAGTAACCTTTGAACAAAAGAAACTGAACCAATTTAAACCAAACCAAATACCCGTCTTCCAAGCCCAATACGCCTCATACTACCAACCACCTCCATATCACCAAGCCAACCAGCCATACATCGCTGCCACCTCACAATTTCCAAATCCTCAACAGATGGCTCCTTACCGGCCGTCAAACCCTTTCCAACATCAAACCTTTCCCACCATACAGCCCCAACAAAACCTAAATGCAAATCAAAGGAGACAACCTTACAACCAAGAAAAGAAGCCCATGCAGTTTGACCCTATACCTATGACTTACACGGAGCTATTGCGCAGCCTATTTGAAAAATCTTTGTTGGTCCCGGTCCCGACCAAGGCGGTGCAACCCCCATACCCAAAATGGTTTGACCCAAACGTCAAGTGTGACTATCATGGGGGAGTGATAGGTCATTCAACTGAAAATTGCAAGACCTTAAAGTATAAAGTGCAAGATCTGATCAATGCAAATGTGCTAAGTTTCCAACGAGACACTCTTGATGCAGGAGGTTCTAGAGTCCATGCCGTACAGGACACTTTGGAACATGACTTTTGAATCTTGTGTAGAGTAATTCATTAATGCTAATCCTTTAGCTCTGCCCAAGGCTTTAGGAAGTTTTTAATAATGGGCTTACTTGTTTCCATTTCAGTATGAATAAATGAATGCATTGAGTTTCCTTCCTTTCCTTCATCTTCTGATTTTACCTTCATCCTTCTTTTTTCTTGAAAGTTATCAATAAAGCAGATCTGAAGGTGATTCTCTTTAAAAATAAAATAAAATAATAAGTGCTAGAACCTCATCGTATGATCCTGATCACCTCATTAACCATGCTGGTTCGGACAACTATGGAAAGCTTCTTCATGAGATCAACCGAAGGTGATTGAGGCAATCAAAGGAAATCTTTTTTGATTCAAGCTAGACTCCATGATTTGAAAAAAAAAAAGAAAGAAATTAAAAGGGGAATCGAGAAAGAGCGCCCGGTTATGCTTTTTGCAAGTACTATCATTTTGTCTTTCATTTAAAATTTATGAAAATTAACAATCAAAATTTGAAATGAAGAATGACCATCTTTCTATATCTTTCACATACTTGTACTATCCCTTGTTACTCCGTTTGAAATTCTTTCAAAGAACCCGGGACAAGGATCACCCCTAAGCAAGGGGCAAGCATGAAAGAATCGGTGATTAAAAAAAAAAAAAAACTTCATGCAAAGGCAAAAAAAAAAGGAAGAAATAAAAAGGAAAGTTAGAGGAAAACAAATGTTCTTAGAAATCGAAAAGATCATGGATCCTCAGTCCTATTCAACCTTAAAACATTTGTTTGAGCCTTATATCCTTTCCTTCATGACTCTCAACCATTGGCCGCGTTATGAGCCTAAAAAGTCCACTCTGATCAATGAAAGATTGTCATCATTTTCATTAACTTTAATCGTGAGACAAAATGTATGTGCTTTTTCAATGCATCGCTCTCGGAAAAAGGAAAAGAAAGGAAAAAACAAAGAGAAAATGAAAAAAACATGAAAACAAAAAAGGGGAAGGCTCGCTGGGTTGAAAACCTGCAAGGGCGACCTGGGCAAAATTAGAGCGACCCGGTAGGTTGAAAGATCGGAAGAGCAACTGGTCGCGCTGTCACCACGCGCCAAAAAGAACGAACGGGTTATAAAAACTGTAGTTTAGGGCGACAACTCGGATGTCGTCTCACAAGGACTCTTAAAGTGTTATTTTTCACAAAAAATCAGTTTTTTTTTTTGGGGGGGGGGGGGGGGGTTTGGATTGGGATGCAAATAAGAAAACAAAGTAATAACAGAGCAGTATAGCAAGGCAGTTCAAAGAGGTTATCAAATGGCCAAAAACGATTAATCTACTGTTCTTGATTTCACAACTATCATCGGTTCATGTAATCCCAAGCCCTAAGCAGATTCTCATCCCCTTTCAGTTGTAGCAACAATTAACAAACGAAATCACTACTACGGATACATGTTCCTATTCCCGAATTAAACAAACGGGGTTAAGCCCTCATGAACTAAACTAACATGAATGAACACACGCGAATTAAACAAACGCGATTAAGTATAGGAACATAGCATCACTGAAATGAATCAACACAACACTATACACTCCTGAATTAAACAAACAGAAATGTATAACATGGCATTGAAAAGGGAAAAGCATACAAAACAGGGATTACAAAACCTCAAGTACGATGGAAATCAATTACAGCAGATTAATCTATGAAATTTAGTTCCCCATGAAAACGAAATACACACAGAAAAATATGTAAAACAAAATAGTGGGGAAGCCAAAAGTCCTTCCAAGATGTTCAGAATGGCAATTTATACTACTCAGAAATTAAGTCCACTCGCGAGGCGAGCACACCTTCGCGAGGCGAATATTGTGAAAAGTCAGCAACGTTTGGTCTTCTCGCGGGGCGAAGGACTACTCGCGAGGCGAGACTCTTCAAATTCCAAACTGTCATAGCCGTGACCTTCAGCATGGTTAAACCGTGATAGCTTCTGGTCTTCCAGGGTTGGATTACTCGCGAGGCGAGTCAAGTGTTCGCGAGGCGACACAGAAACCTTGCATTTTCCTGGAACAGTCAGCCTTCAGGGTCGCGAGGCGAGAAAAGTAGTCGCGGGGCGAACCAGAGAGGATGACATTTTCACTGTTCTGCTGGCTTTCAGGTTCGCGATGCGAGAATACTCTCGCGAGGCGAATCCCCTGTTTCTTTATTCTCTTGACTTCCAACTTAACCTGAAAACAAAGACACAGCTATAAGTGTATTATTTGACTCAAAACTGGCTAATTTAACCTAAAACTACTTTAGAGACTCAAAACCTTGCTTGAGGACAATCTAATCTAATTTGGGTGAAAATAGGATATAATTTGCACAAAACCCTGGTCATACTAGCCATAAAACTAGATGAGTCAGAGGCTGATCAAAATACCCCAAACTTAAACTTTGCTTGTCCCCAAGCAAACTAAAACTCAAAAAAAAATCAAAAAGACTCAAGACCTGGCAAGCTTAAAAGATTCAATCAACCTTGCACAAATTCAAGCAATACATCAAAACAGTTTTCTTCAATGTCCCCCCTTTTCAAACAAAGCAATCCCCACAATCATTCATTCTAAACAATTGAGAATTTCATCATTCAAACAATCATCACTCTAAGCAGGGGATCCAAGTTACACACAAGAGGGAGATCACCAAATTCAAACAACTGCCTTCCTCACAAGGGCATTTAGTGTTCACTCATTCGCTCAGTTTGTGTCAGGCTAACAACATTTCACTCAGTTTCACTTTTCAAGAACACTTCCCATAAATTTGATTTTCATCTCCAAATGATTCCCACAGAAAACATGCAAGCAACATCAAAAGGTCTTTTATGGGTTGTAATGGGGCCTGGCTAAGGGTAGGATATACAAAGGAACTAGGCTGAAGACCCTAGGAATTAAGAGAGCATGAGCTTTTTACACTTTGAATTTAAAACTCCAGTTCCTTTTTTCATTTTTCACTTGCCTTGGGTGACTACAGGCCTTTTTTTTTTTTTTTGAATCAATACTTTTATTTTTACACTTTTCTTTTTTTCTTTTTTTTTCCTTCTACAAGCCCTTGGCTCCAACCTTTTTATTGTATTTTTTTTCTCAATCCCAAACAACATATTACACCTTGCAGCCACCCCAAACTTAGCTTCTTGCACCCATTCTCTTTCTAAGATTCCATGCTCTCCTAATCCTAAGATCGGGTTAACATGGTCTTCCAGATTTTTGGGCTTATAACATTAGGTTATCAAGAATTAACAGGCTAATCAGGCTCAAAGGGGCTAACTAAGGAACATGCATTAGGAATTGGTTCATTTTAGGCCAAGTGGTTATTTACAAAGAAAATGCCTAAATCATCTGAAACAAACACATAATCATGCAAACCAAAAAGAGATTCAAGCAAATTCGGGAAAGTGCAACTTAAAAAGTGATTCTCACAGTCAAAAACATGTTGGAGGCTCAAAACCTCACCTGGACATTCATGCAAATTGTTTGATTGAGATTCTATCCCTAGTGTGTGCTTCCCATCACCCCAAACTTATCATAAATCATGCCATCACAACAAAATCTCAAAGTTCAGTTTTCAATTTCACATGGGAATCACTTTTCAAAAACAAAAATTTTCAGCCTAGGGGAAATCATCACATCAATCATGCAATCAATCTGTGCAAAATCAATCAAAATCCATCAAACTTGCCAACATAAGGCTCAACACAAATTATTCAAGAGCTAAAGGAAAAGAAACAAGACAAAATAAAACTACAACTAGTTCCCTCCCCCACACTTAAAACATGCATTGTCCCCAATGAAACAACATGACTATAAAATCAGAGTGAGGGAAAGGAAAGAGTGCTCCCTGATCAGGTGGCAGTGTAGGAGCTTCCGCTTGGATCCCATTGCTTGTAGCCTAAGGCCAAAGAGATAGAGTTCATTCCATGGTCCCATAACTTGCATCCTTGATATATGAGTGAGCACTTGACTATGATGGTGACCTTGCCCAATGCGGCAGACTCAACACTTCCTCTTGGATCAAAGATGACAGCTTTCTCAACAAAGTCCTCCCAATAAAATTGGGGTTCAACCCCTTGGTCCTGCCATGGTGCAAAATCCAGTCCCTCTGGTGGTTTCGCAGGGGGAGGTGGCAGATAGGTAGGGAGGGTCTCCGGTGCTGCTTCATCTTCTGCATGTTCCTCATTCACTGCATTGACTAATCCATCACCTGCTAAACATGCAGCAATCTCAGCACACACCACACAATGGTTAGTGTTAGTACAATCAGGACAAGAAAAAATATCTTCAAAGCCAGAATTAAAGAATTAAATGGAAATTCAGAAACCAAGTCATCACAGGTCTCATCAATAAGCTCAGAGAGCAACTCCATTTGGAAAACAGAGTGCTCTTCCAGGGGCTGCTTCATAGTATAAAAGATTTTAAACCTTGCCACTATATCACCAAACTCCATAGACATGGTCCCATCATTAACATCAATTTTAGTCTTAGCTGTCTTCATGAATGGTCTGCCCAAGATTATAGGTGATCTACTGGAATGTGTCTCTCCTGCCATGTCCAGGATGTAGAAGTCAGCAGGGAAAATTAGCTCATCAACTTGCACCAGCACATCTTCTACCATTCCCATTGGGCGGGCACTGGTCCTGTTAGCCAACTGGATGGTGAGACCTGTATACTGCAAGGGCCCAAGATCAAGGTTATTAAAGATGGAGGTAGGCATGACATTTATGGAGGCTCCCAAATCCAACATGCAGTTTTCAAATTTCATGTCCCCAATAGTGCATGGAATAGTAAATGTGGCCGGATCCTTGCACTTCTGTGGTAATGCCTGAGTAGGGGCTAAAGAAGCAACTCTTTCTGGTGCAGGCTTAGACTGGATAAGAGCTGAAACATTCCTTCCCAAATCAACTCTCTCATTATTCTTCAACTTCCTCTTGTTGGTTCATAAATCCTTCATAAATTTGGCATACTTGGGCACCTGCTTGATCACATATAGAAGAGGAATATTCACAGCTACCTTTCTGAACACATCTAAAATCTCCCTTTCCTTGTCTTCACCACCAATCTTCTTATTATTTCTGCAATCTGTGTGGGAATGGGATTGGTGGTCTGTACACTTTCTCGGCTTCAACATCGTTGAAGGCTCAGGAGTTACCTCAATAGTTTCTTCATCTTTTCCAGAGGTGGCCTCAACAACTTTTCCAGATCTCAGAGAAATGGCACTCACATTAGGGTTGGATGCATTGGGATTTATCACTGGCTATGCAGGCAGTTGACTTGTTCTTTGAGTTTGCTGTATGTTATTTATGGAGGAGGCTAGTTGTCCAACCTGTGTCTCTAAATTTTGAATCTTGGCATCATCCGTTCGCCGATCATCGTGTGTCTGTGAGGCCTGGAGCTGTCCAATTTGTGCAGTTATTTGTGAAGTCATTTGTTTGAACAGGTCCTCTAGTGAAGGTCCAGAAGGTGTAGAAGTGGTCACTTGAGGAGGATTCTGAGGTGCCACCATCGGTTGTTGTTGGGATGAGTTCCCATACCGCAGATTAGGATGATTCCTCCAGTTGGGATGATACCTATTTGTGGAGAGGTCTGGAGTCTTGTATTGGTTCTCGATTTTGCCTGGATTATAGGGATGGACTGCATAGGCTTGAGACAAATCAGAAAATGACCCTTCCTTCAGAATGGGGCATGCATCATAAGGGTGCTCAGGAGAGTTGCACATGCTACACAACCTTGCAGGCTGAACCCTATCTATTGCCAATTGCCTTACAAAAGAAGTGAGCTCATCCAATCTATTTTCAAGGGCCTGGTAAGAAGAAGAACTATGGACCTCATGCACACCTCTTGTCTCATGAGAATTTCTTACGGTTGTAAACTGCTGGGAATTCGGTGACATATTTTCAATGAGTTGCTTGGCAGCGGGTGGGTCTTATCAACAAGTGCTCCCCACTAGCAAAGNATCCAAAAGATTCATATCCATCGGCAGTAACCCCTCATAAAAGTACTGGATAAGAAGCTGCTCAGAAATCTGATGCTGAGGGCAGCTGGATACCAAATGCTTGAACCTCTCCCAATATTCAGCCAACGACTCATTTCCTTGTCGGATGCCACATATTTCCTTCCTTATTGACGCAGCTGACGAAGCGCGGAAAATATCTCTCTAAGAAAACCCTCTTCAAATCATTCCGGTGGTGATAGAGTTCGGCTCAAGATATAACATCCAATCCTTTGTAGCTCCAGGAGTGAGAACGGAAAAGCTTTCAGCTTGATACTATCCTCAGGTACTCCCTCTGATCTCGAGGTTGTGGAGCAGACAACTTGGAATTCCTTCAAGTGCTTGTGTGGATCCTCACCTGCAAGACCATTAAACTTTGGCAACAAGTGAATAAAACCAGATTTTAGTTCAAAAGGAGTATCAGCACCAGGATATGAAATACACAAGCCATTGTAATTTACATCAGGAGCAGCAAGCTGTCTTAACGTCCTTTGATCACCCATGTTTTCAAAAACAGTTTTATAATTAGAATCACTACTAGTGCTAGCCCGAAATTCTCTACGGAGTGTGTGCAGTGTTCTTTCAATTTTTGGGTCAAAATCACACAATTCAGGGCAATTAGACCTAGTAGCCAGACCAATTCAAAACAAAAACAGAAAATAAAAGAAAGAAAAGAAAAAAAACAAAATGCGAAAAATAACAAACAAGAGTCCCCGGCAACGGCGCCAATTTTTGGTCGCGCTGTCGCCACGCGCCAAAAAGGACGAGCGGGTTATAAAAACTGTAGTTTAGGGTGACAACTCGGATGTCGTCTCACAAGGACTCGTAAAGTGTTATTTTTCACAAAAATCTGTTTTTTTTTTTTGGGGGGGGGGGGGGGGGGGTTGGATTGGGATGCAAATAAGAAAACAAAGTAATAACAGAGCAGTAAAACAAGGCAGTTCAAAGAGGTTATCAAATGGCCAAAAACGATTAATCTACTGTTCTTGATTTCACAACTATCATCGGTTCATGTAATCCCAAGCCCTAAGCAGATTCTCATCCCCTTTCAGTTGTAGCAACAATTAACAAACGAAATCGCTACTACGGATACATGTTCCTATTCCCGAATTAAACAAACGGGGTTAAGCCCTCATGAACTAAACGAACATGAATGAACACACGCGAATTAAACAAACGCGATTAAGTATAGGAACATAGCATCACTGAAATGAATCAACATAACACTATACACTCCTGAATTAAACAAACAGAAATGTATAACATGGCATTGAAAAGGGAAAAGCATACAAAACAGGGATTACAAAACCTCAAGTACGATGGAAATCAATTACAGCAGATTAAGCTATGAAATTTAGTTCCCCATGAAAACGAAATACACACAGAAAAATATGTAAAACAAAACAGTGGGGAAGCCAAAAGTCCTTCCAAGCTGTTCAGAATGGCAATTTATACTACTCAGAAATTAAGTCCACTCGCGAGGCGAGCACACCTTCGCGAGGCGAATATTGTGAAAAGTCAGCAACGTTTGGTCTTCTCGTGGGGCGAAGGACTACTCGCGAGGCGAGACTCTTCAAATTCCAAACTGTCACAGTCGTGACCTTCAGCATGGTTAAACCGTGATAGCTTCTGGTCTTCCAGGGTTGGATTACTCGCGAGGCGAGTCAAGTGTTCGCGAGGCGACACAGAAACCTTGCATTTTCCTGGAACAGTCAGCCTTCAGGGTCGCGAGGCGAGAAGAGTAGTCGCGGGGCGAACCAGAGAGGATGACATTTTCAACTATTCTTTGGCTTTCAGGTTCGCGAGGCGAGAATACTCTCGCGAGGCGAATCCCCTGTTTCTTTATTCTCTTGACTTCCAACTTAACCTGAAAACAAAGACACAGCTATAAGTGTATTATTTGACTCAAAACTGGCTAATTTAACCTAAAACTACTTTAGAGACTCAAAACCTTGCTTGAGGACAATCTAATCTAATTTGGGTGAAAATAGGATATAATTTGCACAAAACCCTGGTCATACTAGCCATAAAACTAGATGAGCCAGAGGCTGATCAGCAACCTACGCAAAAGTTAGCGTCAAATAGATTCCTCGAAGCAACAAGCTGGGGCAATTTGAATTTAAAGGCAAATCATGTCCTCTGAAGGAGATTAAAGCAGTACTCGAGATCATACGAGTGTCTCCTGAAGAAATGCAAACTGCAAACTGGGGCAGTTTGAAGGCGAGTCATGAAATGCTCTCAATACATGAAGACTGGAACAAACCATGTTCTTGAAAGCTGATTAAAGCGGTGCTCGAGATTATACGCATGAGAAGCTAGCACTTATCATCTTAAAAGAGTATCACCTGAAGAAAAATGTGAACTCCATCCCGTCATTGTTTCCTTCCTTCTAACAACCTTTCAATTCTTTTGCTCATATCCTTATCACTTTCCACATATTGTTACTCCCTGTCCATCCTCTATCATTTACATACCCCTCTTTCTACCATAGACTCAATTTGCATTCTTTAATACATACTGAAAGGTGAAGCAAGTATCAATAATGATATCATTTAGAGTTTTTCTCAGGATGCAAAGGTCATGGAAAGTACATCAATCTCCTGACAAAGGGCAATGTTGGAAAAGAAAGAGAAATCAAGCAGTCTCATCCATCAGGATAATCATTATAAATAGGCATATTTGTGACAAGGGGCAAAGAATTAATGGGGCAAGAAAATGACAATCCGGATCAATGAGTGACATTCCAGTTCTTCCTTAAATTTGACTGTGATCGAAGCTTTAAGGGACTGGAAATCAAAGAGTGGTTTGCGAAAAATGATCAAAGTTCATCATCAATCACTGAAAGAATCTTTTGCATCATGCATAATTTCATGCACCAAAATCAACATCATTGCATCACATTTAGGCATAAGGCCCATAAGCTCCCATTTTACTGGCTTTTACGGGCTTGGAGCCCATAAGCTTTGCTTTTGTTAGCTTTAGCAGACGTAGGGTCTCTAAGCTTTCGTCTGTTTTAATGGGCATAGGACCCATAAGCTTTGTTTTGTTAGCTTTAGCAGACATAGGGTCTTTAAGCTTTCTTTTGTTTTAATGGGCATAGGGCCCATAAGCGTTGTTTTTGTTAGCTTTAGCAGACGTAGGGTCTCTAAGCTTTCGTTTGTTTTAACGGGCACAAGGCCCCTAAGCTTTGCTTTTGTTAGCTTTAGCAGACGTAGGGTCTCTAAGCTTTCGTCCGTTTTAATGGGCATAGGGCCCATAAGCTTTGTTTTGTTAGCTTTAGCGGACATAGGGTCTTTAAGCTTTCTTTTGTTTTAATGGGCATAGGGCCCATAAGCATTGTTTTTGTTAGCTTTAGCAGGCGTAGGGTCTCTAAGCTTTCGTTTGTTTTAACGGGCACAAGGCCCCTAAGCTTTGCTTTTGTTAACTTTAGCGGACATAGGGTCTCTAAGCTTTCATCCGTTTTACTGGGCATAGGGCCCAGAAACTTTGTTTTTGTTAGCTTTAGCGGACATAGGGTCTCTAAGCTTTCTTTTGTTACCTTTAGTTTTAGCAGGCACAAGGCCTCATAAGCTTCGTTATGTTTTTGTTCAGCTTTGACGGGCACAGGGCTCATAAGCTGCGTCTTTATTAGCTTTAGTAGGCATAGGACCACATAAGCTTTTTACTTTCTTTTCAAGCTTCAGCGGATAACCGACTCCGCAAGCTTTTAATCCTCATTTTCCAAGATACAGCGGAAAACCGAAACCGCAAGCTTTTCGCCTTTCCTTTCAAGCTTCAGCGGATAACCGACTCCGCAAGCGTTTAAACTGTTTCCAAGCTTCAGCGGATAACCGACTCCGCAAGCTTTTTACTTTTCCTTTCAAGCTTCAGCGGATAACCGACACCGCAAGCTTTTCGCCTTTAATTTCAAGCTTCAGTGGATAACCGACTCCACAAGCTTTTTACCTTTTCTGTCAAGCTTCAGTGGACAACCGACTCCGCAAGCTTTCAACTGTTCTTCTCAAGCTTCAGTGGATAACCGACTCCGCAAGCTTTTAATCATTTTGTTTTCAAGCTTCAATGGATAACCGACTCCGCAAGCTTTTAATTCTTTTGCTTTCAAGCTTCAGCGGACAACCGACTCCGCAAGCTTTTAATTCTTTTGCTTTCAAGCTTCAGTGGATAACCGACTCCACGAGCTTTTTACCTTTTCTGTCAAGCTTCAGCAGACAACCGACTTCGCAAGCTTTCAACTTTTCTTCTCAAGCTTCAGTGGATAACCGACTCCGCAAGCTTTTAATCATTTTGTTTTCAAGCTTCAGCGGATACCCGACTCCGCAAGCTTGTAGCATTTTACTTTCAAGCTTCAGCGGATAACCGACTCCGCAAGCTTTTAAACTTTTTGTCAAGCTTCGACGGATACCGTACCCCGTAAGCTCTGCTTGTTCAAGCTTCAGCGGACAAACGACTCCGTAAGTTTTTTATCTTTCTGCTCGAGCTTCTGCGGGCAGTCCGTCCCGTAAGCTTTTAATTATGCATCCGTTTACTTGTCAGCGAACTCCAGCCAAAATTGGAGTTCATGTCTTTACTCGTTTCTTATAACGATAATAGGTTAACTACGGTTACACCTACTATCTAATGAGAAACAAGTAAAGAGGGGCAGCTGTGAACACCTAATTTTGCCCGGATTTTTTTAATAGTAACAGAAAATAAAACAAAAAAATGTTTTTATTCTGGGTCCATTACATCATCAAATGGATCCCATTTTCGTTTTTATCTTTTGGGCCCATTATCCCAAACCCAACAAAAAATTGTTACTATTCTGATTTGTTAAAAATAAAAAAAATATAAAAGGTAAAAATTTCAAAAAATCAGCTCCCATGCTTGTACCCCTCTTTGTCTTCTTCTTCTTTTTTCAGAAAAGGGGGGACAATGGTACAAGCCATCCTCACCCATTGCTGCCCCTGCAAGGTGGTGGAGCAAAGGCTGATTTGTTCCCCACTACTTGTACCCACCAACAGAAAAATTTGGCATCTTCTTCCCCCTGGTGCTATATATTGAACAGTGACCAGAGGAAGAGGGGGGAACCAAGAACCAGACCAACAGAAAAAATACTCAATACTCTCATCTCCAACCTCTAGCCACCATCACTCCCAAATTACAAAATCAACACAAGAATACCCAAATACTCTCTGAACCAGCAAAAAAAAAAAAAAATCAAAAACAAACCCATCTCTTCCTGAGTTCACGCCCCCCCCCCCCCCTCTGACTTTTTTTTTCTTTTTCCTTTTTTTCTTTCTTTTTCTATTTTCTTCTTTCTCTCTTCTCCGACGTTCCAGGCTCTGTTTTTCTTTTTTTTCTTTTTCTTTCTTCTTCTTTCAACGTAAACCACCAAAGACCTCTTCCTTCCATAGTTCCATCATATAATAGTAGCCACACCCATTCCTCCTTCACTTTTAAACAAACCCATCATTTGCCTCCTTTGCCATACAAATCCACTATGAACCATCCCCTCCTTGCAGATCAGAACCTGCACCCAGACCACTGAACCGCCATCCACCATCAAGTTTCAAGCTTGCAACTTTATATGCTATCTCCCAAAAAAAATCACAAAGTTTCAAGCTTGCAAAGAAGGAAGACAATAGGTCTGCATAGGAGAAGCTAAAAAAAATCACAAACTCATTCAGATAGCAAGGAAAGTTATAGATCTGAAAAGAAAACGCACCCTCTACCACCGTCGCCCGGAGCTGCTGCTCGCCGCAACCAGAAGCCGCCACACCTCAGATCTACTCGCATCCTCCGAGAGCGCCACCGCTTGCATCCTCCACGATCGCAGTCGTGCTGTTCTTCCACCCACTCTGTCGTTCAGACGCACCCAACCAGGACCACCACCTTCGTCCGCCTCGAACGCGTCCAGTCGCATCATCGCCACCGCTCCCCTCCGCCGTCTCTCCGCCGTCTCTCCGCCACGCGCGCTCAGACCCTTTCTTGCTCCTCTCTGTGAAGTTGGTAACTAGAGAAGATGAACTTGGATTTTGCTTTCTCTTTCTTTTTTATTGTCATTATCATGCCATTATCATGTAATTTGTTTAGTTTATTTGGGTTGGGCTTCTGATAAGGGATTATGTTTGTGTCTAGCTTGTGGGCTTAGAATCAATAGGTGATAAAAATTACAAAGAATATAACATGTGTCTAAAAAAAAAAAAACTTTTTTCCATAAGTGTCAAAAAAAAAAAAAAAACAAAACAAAACAAAACACTTAAATTAGTCTTTTTAGGATTACTTTGTGAGATGTATCATACTTAATTCCTTAGACTCGAGATCGCTCTGTGGACGTACGTGCCACGTTCTATCTCGTTTAGGATTTTTTTATTTATTTCTTATATTTTAAATTAGGCAATAAAAACAAAAAATGAAAAATCCTTTTAAAAATCAAAAATCTTTCTTTCTCAAAACAAATTAAAATCAACCAACCAATCAAGTCTTCTCAAAAGAATTACGTGGCTTTGAGTTTCCCATCGCACCCGGGTATACGTAGGAGCAAGATAAATCATCTTGTCGGGTCAAAACTAAATTTTCCTTTTTTATCTCCTTTTTATGTTAAAATAATTAATCAAAAAATTAAACTTTTCTATTTTTAGGGATGCTCTATGGACACGGTGCCATGTTCAATCCCTTAGATTTGAGGTTGCCCTGTGGACTCATGTGCCATGTTCAACCTCATTTAATTTTTATAAACAATAAATTTAAAAATATAAAAACTAATAAAAATCTAAAATATTTAAAATTAAAAATAACACTTTCTTGTAAATATTTTTGGGTAAAATAAATATTTAAAAGGTTATTAAAATGTTTTTGCACAATTAACTTGAGGTACCGTTTTTTTAAACGGGCGATGTGGGGTGCTAATACCTTCCCTACTCGTAACCGATTCCCGGACTCATCTCTCTATCTTTCTTTTTGACTAGTGTACCTTTAAATAATTGGGTTTTCTAAGATTTTTCCAATAAAAATTTTAGTGGCGACTCATCTGTCTTTATATCCATCTTTTCGCGCCTCCCGGACGGGACGGTCGCGACATTCATTTAAGTGTTTATTTTTCTGTCCATTATATATATATATATATATATATATATATATATATGTGTGTGTGTATATATATATATGTATATATATATATATATATTATTCAAATAAATATATTTTAATAAATAATTTAACAAATAATTGACATATGTATCAATTATGAGAAACATTATTTTTCTCTTTATATTCTTGATTTTTTAGTCATTTACTCATTTAGCTCAATAAATTTTAAAATTATCATGCTTTCAATTATATTATTGATGAATATGAAAAAAAATGTCGTATAAATAAGTATATTTGAGTATAAGACTGAATATAAATTTGTCAAATTAATATATACAAATTAAATGAGTATAATTTTACAAATGTTATGAATAATTTTATGATTAATATATATTTACTTTAATCTAAGAAAATGTTAATATATATTATGTTCCCTAAGTAACGAAAATATATAATACTCTTGCTTACTTGATTTATTTATTTTATTGAGCCTATTATTTAGTTGATTCTTATCAAAGTTTTTACTGCTAATTAATTTGTGTAATATTAACATTTATAATATATAATATGACATATTTTTGTTTTTACACTAAAGTTGTTCGTATAAGTATATATATTAAGTAGTTAATGCGACACCCCTTCTAGGGTCATCACACAATAACACGTTGTGGAAAATAAAATTCAATTATGCCGGTTACTTTCGGAAAATAACGTTTTCTAATACTTCACTTAATACCAAAATTGGTGATAATTTTTTTTCCCTTTCTTGTTAACTTGACAACATCTAACAGCATACAACAAAATAAGTAACACACCATATATATATATATATATATATATATATATATATATATATATATATAAATATATATATATATATATATATATATATATATATATATATATATATGCATCATCATTTTTGTACAAGGTATAAACTATATAGGGCATTTATCAGAACATGTCATTCTTTAAGCTAAGAAAGAAAATAAAAACATAAGGACACATAGTGAAACGTCTAGGGCCATATACAAAAATCATGGCTCTCAGTAGCCAGAAAGACTGACGGAATCACTACCCCAAAAATGAAACTACTTACAACTGGTCATAAACTAATGGTACCCATTGGGAAGACCAGGGTCAATCCCACTCCCCGCTGACGAGTCAGATGAAGACACGGTAACACCCTCATCGGGTGAATCGTCATCATCATCCAAAGGTATGTACTCAGGTACATCCTCCACGTACTCCTCTGGATCCTGCTCGGGATCAATAACCATCTCCTCCGGTTCCACCACAATCTCCTCTAGAGCTGGCATGCAGTCTTTGCCTCTGCTAAGGACCGAACCTCAAGCTGTCCATGATTGATCAGATGCTGTACAAGTAGCCACAAAGGAGGTAGAGATACCTCAATCGTCTCCATAGACCTATGCTCCCTCTGGGGCCCCATCTCAATCATGCCCTCTATAGTGTGTACATGCCCGATATAACGAACGACATGGACTCCTGGGTGGATCACCCATGCGTTTATGTTCTCTGCATCCTCAAAATGGAGGCTTCGAACCCCCGTATGTGCTAATGGTATGGCCGAATCCATCTAAACTCAGATAATAACATACCCATATAGAAAGAAGACCAACAATAAAACATGCAAGGGTGAGAACCAATATAAGGATTTTAAAACGATAACCACATGTACGACTCTCAATTACCACTTAACATGTATATTCAAAGATAAAAAATATATATTTTTCAATGGGTTTCATACCCGACAGCCGTAACCGTTTTAAAAACCATGACACTTCAATATTCAACAACTAACTTTGAGACCTAATCTCCGGAGCTCCAACCAACAATTAAATGAGCTGATCAGGCTCCAATTGTCAAATAAGGCAAAATCAATGCCAGATATGGCAAAGTTCAAATAACCATTCCACAGTCCAAAACGAGGCAAAGTGGTGACTACGTATAGCACATGGTTTTCGTGGTCATATATCCATCAAGGCACAGTGATGCAAACGTCATGAATACTTGCCATCAAGCATTCAAGTCCTATGCAAAGGCACGTCTGCCCTGAAATGCATGTAAAACGTTTTGTTCTCGTTGTTTTCTTTGTGTTCAATCTTTATGTGTCGGAACTAAAAGTTTCACGACCACATCACCATTTTAGCTTTCAAGTTTAATACCTCTTTCCAAAATAACTGACTCCAAGTCAAAAGTGTGCAAATCACGAAATCCAGACCGATGCGCCAGTCTTGGACGCATAGATTTTAGTGCACAAAACCAAATATACGGTTTATAGGACATCTAGTCCATAACTTCACCTTTCGGACCCCGGGCCCATATTATAGAACTCTAGACCCGACGTCTCGGTTGCTAGGTTCGTTTAAACCATTTTCGTTTTATGAAATACAAAAAAAAACCAAAGTTTCCTCAACTTATCCAAGTTGACGGAAATAACTCATTGTTTACCGAAAATCATTTTACGTTGGAAATTTGTTTTGTAAACTTGTCAAAATTCCTTAAAACTCATTTTTGTTCAAAAATCTATAATTTGAACTGGAAAACCTTATTTGAGACAAATTCTCAGCGTTACTCAATATTACCCTTTTTAAGAATACTTTCGTAAATATTGACAGAATTGTCTGTCGTTTGTCGTTTTAAAATGCTTTTAGGTAAAAGCATGACTCTTTGCCCTAAATTAATTTTTCCAACACTGTAATAAAATTAGTTTCGAAACTTTTTCGCTTAAAACATCATTTTCTAATATTTATTAATTACTTAGGTGAAAATTAGCAGTACTAAAATATTTTCACGGTTACGTCCTCACTATGACTTATAAAACGTTCTTTCGCTGTTAAATTATTAAAATAATATTATTTTTCACTTTTTCCCATTTTTCATCAAATAAATAACTAAGTAATATTATATTACTATTTCCATTGAATTAAACTCATTAATTCATAAAAAAAAGCTTTTAACTGCTTTTAACTCTTATTTAATTGAGCTCTGACCACTGTTAGGCTTTCCAATCCACAATCCACATCAAATAATAATATCATGCCAATAATATAATATTTAGCAATTAAAACACGAAATAAAAATAAAACAGATAATTAAATGCAGAAAATGCAGATAATTAACAGCAAATAATAACTAAGCAATTAATACTAATTATTTAAATATTACATACACCCAATAATTAACACAACCAATACAATTACACATGGCTATCGAAAAAACCAATCAGGTAATCCCCTTACCTGAAAGCAAAATATCTCTGAGAAATGGTTCGTCGGAAATCCAAGTAACGCCGATAACGCGCGTACCCGATAACTTAGCTTATCCTTCATTAAACACAACAATCAATTAACAAACAAACAACTAAATCAAGCCTAAAATCCTACATGTTGGTTTCGGTCTAGGGCTGACTTTGGGGTTCAAAATCCTTAAAATTTCTAAACTCTTGGATTAGTGATTTATAATCACTTAAAACCCTAAATCAATGATCATGGCATAAAGATTGAAATTAAATCTTCCAATCCTTCAACAAATGATTTTCGGCCATGACCATTAAAATGGTTTAGAGACTCTAATTTAACTCAAACAACATAGATTCAATACCTATATAGCTTATAAGATTGAATCATGTAAAAAAAATGAACAAAATCCCCCCAACACACACAAAACCCTAGGTTCGGCCTCCTTAGGTTAAATAGGTTACAAATTTTTTTTGGATGCAAGGTTATAGATCTAGAATATAGGGATGATAATAGGATTATAGAAATTGGTTTCATGCTCATTGGATTTTCCTATGATTTTCTATGAATTTTTGAATCTAGAAACCCTAAAATGCATCATATTGAAAAAGACTTCAAAATGAAAAATTTATTGAAGAAAATGATGCTAAACAAGGAAGATGAGCATAGTTTACCTCTTGGAATCAAGAAATGAGCAAGAAATCTCCTACTTCCTTCACAAATCAAGCCTAGGTAACTTATTGTTTCAATGGTGAAAAATGGCAAAGTTTGGATGAAGAAGATGAGTTAGCCTTTTATAGAAGTGGGAATGGCCTCTTGGGCTGGTTTGGGCCGTGGGGAAGCATGGGCATTTGTGTCCAAAGCACAAAAATTCAAGGGTAAAATGGTAATCTTGTACAATGGCAAACTTGTAAATAAAACCAACATAAAGGGTAATTTAGTCTTTTCCTCCTAAAAACCATCATGACAATGAGGAGTCATCCCATGACTCACCCCTTTTGACTCATCATGATTTGACATGTCCTTTATCCTTTAGCGGGTCCCACAAATCCCGTTTTCAGCTATCTCGTTTACCCGATTTCGTATAACGCCTGCATAATATATATTATTTCACTTTTTAAGTGAAAAATTTTAAAATAGCCAAAGAAGTTGGAAACTTCATAAAAACCTTAAATATTTCGTTCGCGAGTCAAAATTAGGTCATTTGAGCAGTAAAATTCTTACTGTCATTAAATCGCAGACCGGGTTTCGTCTGAATTTTCGACCCAAAATCGAATCATAGCTCTCCACAGTAAAGTAGAGTATGAATATGACCGTGGTTTATCCAAAATCATTTCCTAGGTTTAAAAATAAAATTATAAACATTTCTATTTATTTTACTGATATAAAAATAGTAAACAGTGAAAAATCGGGTGTTAGAGTTAACCAACATGTTGTTGGTCCGAGTGGTACCGTCTCGGACCCCTTAAGCAATTGGTCAGGGGTTCGATCCCTGACTCTTGCATATGGAGAAAATCTAGTTAGGAGAGATCAGCCCTTCAATGACGTCTAGGGAAGTGAATTTCAATCTCAATCTCTATCACCATTTAAAAGATAGGGACATATATATTTCAATTCTTGTACTCAAATATGCCTATTTAAATGATAATTTTATTATCTTTTAACAACAATTATTAAAGTAAACCATATATTCTCTAGAAAAAATAATTGAAATTTTAGGATATGTTTAGAAGTTGTTGAGATAAATGACACAAAAAAGGAACAAGAACATAATAAAAAATTAATTTTTTTTGTATAATAAATATACGTTTATGATTCATCATTTGTTAGAGTCTATACTAAAAAAGATCTCATTGAACAAAGTAAATATATATAATGATTGAAGAAAAAAATATTTAAATGAATTATATCCCTTTTTATAAAAATTTTTTGAACTAAAAATTAACTTTATTTTGTAAATAAGAAACTTGAAGATTAATCTTTAAAAACATTTTTTAATGTATAAATATCAAATAATTAATTATATTTTTTTGGCTTTTTATCACTTAACTGTGTTAAACGAATAGTTAGTCAACACAAAAAAATAAGAAATGTGTAACTCATGATTTTGTTTGAGATTTATTATTAATTTAATAAATTTGAAGAAAGTGGAGAGTAATTTAATCTGATTAGAAATATATGTGCTAATATATATAGCTAGTATATGTGGAATAGCTAGACTACTTGCAAATATAACAGCGGGGGTTTGTACGATTTTTCCTTTCTATATAGCCTAGCATATGTCAAAAATAGAAGTGTTAGGTTGAAAATTGTGATATTCTATCTAATACAATATTACTATTTTTTTATTCTTTAACATATACAATGTTGCATATGTTAGAAAATCGATACAGTAATACTTTATTTTGATCACTATCATTAATTAAAGACTCACATGATATATATTGTGCTCTGTTCATTTGTCCTTGCTTCTACCATTTCCATCTTCTTTTATGTGAGGGATTTCAAAAATAATGGAAGTCCAAGACACCATGTTGGAAAGAGGTTGAAGAACACCAATAGGTGTGTCTCTTCATGGCTTTCAAATCTTTCCTAATAGCTGTGTTTTTTCATGATTAAATGTATTCATTCATCAAGTGTACATTCATGAAAGGTTGCAATCATTCTTTCAAATACATGAAAGGTTATTTCATTCACCAAGAGGCATAAGTTGGTCTATAAATAGAACTACTTGTGCATGCAAAACGATGTCTGAAAATGGGCTAAATTTCTGCAAGCCAAATCACTTCCTTTCTTCCCTTAATGCGCAGAGAGAATTAAGGAAACTATTATTCTGTAAAATGCCATTGACGATACGCTTGGTTTAGGGTGTGCAAACCAAACCAAGGTTCTCCATTGTATCCTGAAGGGGATTCGCCGGTTATACTGTTGCATCCAATCTACGAGGAGAGATTGGTGAGGGCGAATCGAACCTAAAGCCTAGTGTTCTTACAGGCATTGGAGGGTGCGCATGTCACTTGTTCTTTTCTTCTTTGTTGCAGACCATACCCCATTTTATAACAATCTTTAGGTTCGATTCTCATTATATAAAAAGGTTGCAACATTGAGGGAGATGACATTTTGACATTGTCAAAGTGGAGAGGTTCGAGGGTGAAAACTCCACTCGTTGGGAGAAAGTGATGCATGGTCTTTTTACAAGCAAGGAGAGATGAGTACTCACATGCTTCACCAAAAATGTTTATTTTTTGACATGGTGAAAGGTACGCAATTACTTTCATGGCTATGTTATACTTGGTATTCTAAATACATGTGTGTACAATCATAAAGGCATTCTTTATTTATGTTAAAATTAACATGTGGCAACAGAACCTTATATGCATGATTTAGAATAAAATCAAGTATGTGAATTTTGATGAACATGAATATGTTTGGTTGATTATGCATGCAAGTATGTTGATCTATTTTGATAGAATAGTTTAATATATGAATGATTATATCATGTGCATGCATTAGTGGATTTGATCCATGTAAGAACTAATTATTTTAGAGTTGACAATCTTATATTATGAATGCATGAATTTCTGAATATAAGATGGGGATTGTTTCTTGCCTTTGTAGAAATTAGAATTGTTTGGATGTGTTTTTGGATTGTTCTAAGTTGTCAAAAGACATGAATGTTAATGGAGGAAAGAGGTCATTAGATGATGGCTTTCATCATGAAAATCATTAAATTTATTTTAGAACATGTTTGAAAATGAATCCAAGATATAGAAATAATGAAAACAAGTTTAGATTGGGATTGAATGACCAAAAATGGTGTGGGTCATGAATGGGTCTTGTGAACCCGGTTATCTGCAAAATTGGCCTGATAGTTCTGGCTGGCAGAGGGAGATGTCCCAAAATTTGCGTCTGTTTACGGTCAAATAAATATAACGGTGAAACATTGTAATCAAAGGATACATCGGTCTGGTGGCAAATGCTTGTTTACAAAAGTCTCTTGGTGCGAGTTCGAATCTGCAGTTTGTCTTTTGAAAACATTTTCTACAGTTTTTGTTTAGAAAACAGATTTAAAATTAAAACTTTCGGTCAGAGGGATTCGAACTTGTAACTTGGTAGTTGAGTGCAGATGCACTAACCGCTGGGTTGCTATCTATTATTTAACGGTGTGTGTTTTCCTTTTATTTAATATATGTTTTAAGTGCTGCAGTTATGGTTTAAAAACTCATTGTTAATTCCATGTTAGTAACACTTAAAAATATGAACGTATGTTCAATTACCCAGAAACTTTGATAATTATATTATGTATATATGTTATTATATAGTGTGGGTAAATTGAAATTGTTTGTCATAGGCCATTTATTAAATGCTTTAGGAGTTATACGAATAGGATAATTCTATAACTCTAGTTACTCTGAGTCTACTAGAATAGTTGACCAAACAAATTACACCTTATTCCCCACAACAAATTGTATAGCTGAAAAAGGAAAAATACGATATTAGAAGAAATGGTAAATACCATGTTATCCTATGATGGTCTAGCAAAATGATATTGGAGAGAAGCCATATTGAAGGCTTGTTAGATAGTAAATATGGTTCCAAACAATGGAACAACATGACCCCATATGAGCTCTGGAAAACAAAAATTCTGTTCTCATATTTTTCAAAGTTTGAGGTTGTAGGGCAATAGTAAAAGTTCTTGAAACAAAAGAAAGAAATTAGGTGAAAGGGGAATTGAATGTGAGTGTTCCCGGGCTATGCTAAAATTAGCAAATCATATAGATTCATAGTTATGGAATCTAGTGACTTATCCTGTTATAACA
Organism: Sophora flavescens; assembly: GCA_030762895.1. NCBI lineage: Eukaryota > Viridiplantae > Streptophyta > Magnoliopsida > Fabales > Fabaceae > Sophora > Sophora flavescens. The sequence continues at coordinate 218,803,277 of CM061062.1, forward strand.
GTGATTGAGTCTGGGGATTTAATATTTCAAGGAAATAGGTTTAACTTAATTCCAAGTCACATGATAATGTTCATAGTAATGCACATAATCCGGAGAGCAATGTATCTAATAAAGATACTTTGGAGAGTTCATAACTTAGGAGAAGTTAGAGAGGTAGAAAAGAGAAAACGTAGAGACCAAGCTTCTCATATTCCTTGTTGAAGGAACAAGAGAGTCCATAGACAGTTATGGGCCAATCTATTATTATACAGAAAGTTATCCATAGACATTTGAAGAGGCAATAAAGTCTCAAGTTGTCGCTTTCTAGAAGGAGCAATACAAGAATAAATGTACTCAATAAATGGGGAATAAAATGTTCAAATTAGTAGACCTCCCACCTGGTTCTAAACCTATAGGTTGTGAATGGATTTTCAAAAGGAAAATGAAGGTCGACAGAACCATCGATAAGTTTAAGACAAGATTAGTTGCTAAGGGATTTACACAAAAGGGATTGTCTATTTTGATATATATACACTTGTGGCAAGAATTGCCTCAATTAGAGTGCTATTGGCACTTGGATCCATCTATAAGTTTGTCATCCATCAAATGGATGTGGTATTCCTAAATGAGGAAATAGATGAAGAGATGTATATGACACAACCTGAAGGGTTTATGGATAATGGTCAGGAAAAGAAAGTGTGTAAATTGAATAAGTCATTGTATGGACTAGAATAAGATCCTAAGCGATGTGATCAAAAGTTTGATCAAGTTGTGCTAGCTAATGGATATAAAATAAATAAATCTAACAAGTATATTTATAGTAAATTCAATAGTGGAAAAGGGGTCATGATTTGTTTGTAAGTTAATGATGTGTTGTTATTTGGTACTGGTCTAGGTGGTAGAAGAAACTAAGAGTTTCTTGTCTAGAGATTTTCATATGAAAGACTTAGTGGTAGCTGATGTGATTCTAGGAATTAGAATAATAAGAGATGGTGAGAATGTAGGTTTACCCCTATCTCACTATGTAGAAAAGAAATTAAAGAAATTTAATCACTTTGATTGTTAGCCTATCACTACTCCATATGATCATAGCATTAATTTAGTACCAAATAAAGGTAGTTTAGTAGCATAACTTGAATATTTAAAAGTAATTGGATGTTTATATATGCCATGACGTGTACCCGGGCAAACATTGCATATGTTGTAGGGAGACTAAGTAGGTATACAGGTAATCCAAGCAAAGACCATTGGCATGTCGTCCAAAGAGTATTGAAATACTTGAGGGGGACAATGAACTATAGTTTAAAATTTAAACTATAATGGGTATCCTTCGGTATTAGAAGGTTACATGGATGCTAGTTGGGTGACTTATACAAGAAGATCATGCTTCAATAAGCAGTTGAGTCTTCACAAATGGTGGGGGTGCTATTTCTTGGGGTTTCAAGAAATAAGAAGGCATTGCCGGTTCCACCATGGCTACAGAATTCATAGCATTGGCAGCAGTAATAAAGTGATCGAATGGCTTATAAATTTGTTGTATGGGATACCAATTTTAATGGCGCCAGTATCCATACAATGGGATAGTAAGTCAATACTATCAAGGGCATATAGCCAGGTTTATAATGGAAAGTCCAGGAACATTGGGCTAAGGCATAGTTATGTCGATGAACTAATTGCAGATGGAGTAATATCCAGGGTCTTTATAAGACGGAAAGAAATCTTGCATCCTTTGACGAAAGGACTGACAAGTGATATGATGTGGAAAAACATCATTAGGGATGGGAATCAAGCCCATATCTACATGATCACCAATGGTGGAAACCCAACTCACACTTGAGTAGCATCAAGTCTTGAGTTCAATGTGGCCAAAGTACACTATGAGAGTGATTGCAAGTACTTGACGAATAGATATATCCCAAGGTTTAAAAGTACTTGGATACCATAAGGAGAAAAAGAAAAGGGTGAGCTTTTGCTCTTAATGGACCTATAGTATATATATGCTGAGGTGCCCAACTTATGGGGGTGCTTTTGGTAAAGTCCACCTATATGAGAGTGAAGTGGGGCCGCTTCTTAGAGTTGGGCTTGACTCTGTAAGCTCTCATGAAAAGGATACACGACACAAGGCCTTACCAAATGTGTCACACTACCACGTCGTTCAATGGTACCGAGATTTCATGTGTAAGTCATGGACACTTGTTCTAATGAATATTTGGTTCAAAGCTTGTCTACCACTTTATTTGGGGATGAGTGCAACCATGGCTTACTAAGCAAAGGTTCAAATCCCCAAGATACCTAAGTCAGAAAGCATGCGATTCTCCGAATAATGGGATTTGGGTTTATTTTGAAAATGGTGGGGGATTGTGAGGGATTTCCAAAATAATGGAAGTCCAAGACACCAAGTTGGAAAGAGGTTAAAGAACACCAATAGGTGTGTCTCTTCATGGCTTTCAAATCTTTCCTAATAGGTGTGTTTTTTCATGATTAAATGTATTCATTCATCAAGTGTACATTCATGAAAGGTTGCAATCATTCTTTCAAATACATGAAAGGTTATTTCATTCACCAAGAGGCATAAGTTGGTCTATAAATAGAACCACTTGTGCATGCAAAATGATGTCTGAAAATGGGTTAAATTTCTGCAAGCCAGATCACTTCCTTTCTTCCCTTAATGCACAGAGAGAATTAAGGAAACTATTATTCTGTAAAATGCCATTGACGATACGCTTGGTTTAGGGTGTACAAACCAAACCAAGGTTCTCCATTGTATCCTGAAGGGGATTCGCCGGTTATACTTGTTGCATCCAATCTACAAGGAGAGATTGGTGAGGGCGAATCGAACTTAAAGCCCAGTATTCTTACACGCCTTGGAGGGTGCGCATGTCACTTGTTCTTTTCTTCTTTGTTGCAGAACATACCCTATTTTATAACATTTTATGTCTATCTCGTGGCCCCTATCTTCCGCATCTTTCTCTTTTTTTTTTCTCCATTCCCTTGGCTTTCTAATGGATCCATCAAAAAAGTTGAAGGTGGTACTAAATTAACCATGTGGTGCATCATTTTCATAAAAAAAGTTCCGTGTGAAATAGCATTACAGTTCCAACATATATTTCATTCTAAATGCAGAAATATTTGTCATTTTTTTCGTTTTTAAGGTCTATGCTATAAACATTCGACTTTTTGTATTCTAGGTTCTTATGTAACAACTTTATGGCACAAAAAAGGGAAAATCCAAAAAGAACATTGTGTCGTGATCTTTTCGAAGCATAATTTGAAGCAGCATTACAAAGTAAATGAGGGAGGATCTACAAGTAAAGAATGTGAGAAAAAATATGTTGTGAATACAATCTCTGAACAATCATTTGAATATGAACCCCAAGCCCGAGATCTAGAAAGCATATGGGGCTCTGTCAACGATGCTTTGGATACTTTCTACAAGTTTTGCCGGCCATATGAAATATTTAGCGTAGTAAGTTAAAGGTTAATTTAATTCATTTCTTTGAACCTTTATTTTAAGATAAATATTTTAAAAGGGATTACTTTGATTGTGTAGGTACTTGGAGCTACTTTTAAGTCTCTAGTTGCAGTGGAGAAATTGTCTGATTTATCTTTAGCCTTTTTTATTGGCTGGTTGCAAGTGATATTTCAAATATTTGGGTTGTTTATAAATTCGGAGAAATGACATTTTTTTATATAAAAAATAATCATTAAAATATAGTACAATGGACACCCCAACGGCCCAACCCATATACAAAGTCATGCCATTGAGGCCAAACGATTAGGGAAAGTACTACGCCTAATATAAAGCACGAGGATTCGAGCATCAATCCAAAAAAAGAGAAAGACATGCCTTCAATCCTAGAGCAAAACCAGACCAAGACCGAACCTTAATAAGGTTTATAACATTAATAAGATCCACACCACCATCGTTAAAAAATACAATTGTTTCTCATCAACCAAAGAGACCAAACAACCGAGTGCCACAAAGACATCCAAGCCATTTTACTATTCTTATCGATGAAAAGACACTTTATCAAGTATTGTTTTTATTTAGGCTCTATTTGAAAATCCAATAAGCTAGCTTATACCTTATTTTATTAGCATATAAGCTAGATTGATCAAAGGTATTTGGTAAACAAGCTTATCTCTGTAGCTTAATTATACCTTTTGTTCACAAGTTATTTTATTAATTCAGCTTATAACTTATGGTTTATAGCATATCAACTTTTTTCCACATTTTATCCTTATTATTTTAACGAAGTTCCTACTTTTTCCACCCCAATCTCATGAAATAAAATTTATATAAGAAATTATATAAACATATCATTTCATTTATATTGTTTAATAAGAATATTTAGAAATAAAATAAAAAATAAATATTAATATTCTTATTATAAATCTTAATTAGATTTTACCAATCACTCCAAATTCATTCTAGTAATTTTCAGCTATCAACTATCAGTTATAATCTTGCAGCTAAAAATTAATTTATCAGTTGTAAGCTAATTTATTAGCTATAAGTTAGCTTATCAGTTATTTCGCTATACAGAACCTTAGTATCTTTTGGCCATTAAAAGTGCCTAACTTCAATATTTGAAAATGTCTTTAGCCACTACAAGAAAGTCACGATTTAGCGTCGAACTATTAGCGTAGGCCACGACTCCGACGCTATAGCGTCGGCCAAGTTGACGCAAAATGGACGCAATACTGTTACCCGATTTTATTTTATTTTTTAACTTTGGATTCAATTTTGCGTGGGCCAGGCCGACGCTATTTTAAGACATTTTGCGTGGGCCAAGCCGACGCTATCTTTCCTTTATCTCTTTCTCTATTTCTCTCTGTAACACCTCCATCTTCCTGGCAATTCCCCCCCCCCCCCCCCGCATACTTTCACTCTCCCATCTCCTATCTTTTTTTCTTCTTCAAATCCCTAAATCATTTTTCTCTCTCCTCCATCTCACCGCCATTGCCCGTGTCTGTTTCGCCACCATCGTTCCCCTCTCTCCTTCGCCGCGAATTTCTTCTCTGGTTCTCTGGTCCCATTGTTCCAGTCTTGTTTCGTCGTCCCTCAATGCCACCGTTGCAGTCGAGATACATCTCCTCGAGTCTCTTTCCCTTTCCTCCATTTTTGCCTTAACGTAAACAAAAAAATCAGAAAAAAGTGAGAGTGAAAGGGAGAGAAGAGGGAGCTTTGGAGCCCGGGTTTTGTGATGGAAACGAGGAAGGAGAGCTAATGAGGAGATTCTTTCTCTAAGACTTAGGGTTTGTGCAAAATGAGGTAAGGGCTCTAACCCTCTTGGTATTTTGAAACTTTGGGTTGTTTCTTATTTGAATGCTTATTTTGTTAGGGATTGTTCATTTTTCATGTTTCAAATTTGTTGAGTTTGACAATGTGATGGATACATATGTTCACTTATATGGTGGAAATGGGATTGGTTTAATTTTGCTCTGAGCTTTACCTTACCTTTCCTCTGTTTGTGTTTGTGCTTGTGCTTTACCTTTCATGATCAGGTCCGTTTCAATTTTTTTTCGTTTATTCCTATTCCTATATATCATATTTCGTACACTAGATGGTCTTCATATAATATGATGCACAAGCTCACATATATTGTGGTAAGAATAGGATAAATCTTAGTTTCTTCTAATTAAATGATTGAAGTTGGAAAAGGACCTACTTTAGTCGTGCTTGAATGATGGCAATTCTTGCATACCACTGTACAGGAGTTATTAGGCGGTTGAATGGGTTTTCTAGTTAGACTTATGAGTAACCAATGAATTAGGAGTTATATATGTCACAGTTGAATGAGTTTAAACTTGGGAGTGGTTGGTTGTTATGATTTCCATACATGGTTTTTTTTCCGTTGGTGCTTATCTTAAAATGTGGTTTTGAAGTTGATATTAATCAATGGCATTCTTCAATCAGTTAGAGAACCCTTATGCGCCATGATTTAATGGATAAAAGTTATAACTGCATATTAATTTCTTCATGATTGATGCCATGATTTTAATATTAATTCATGAACTTGCTATTTAGCATATTCTACAGTGTGTGATGGTTACAATTTTGTTTTTTGGGCTCAACAGGCTGAAGGTTAGGAAGCTGCAAAGCAAATATCCTTCAATGAGGCTAAGATAGCTCCACTTGCTTGAATTTACATAGAATAATTTATCTAGTGTATTATCTCTGGTATATAAAATATTACAAGTTTAAAATATATAAAAAAGGTAGTACACACAAGTATTGTATCAAGTGTATTTTTATATGAACCTTATAACCTTATACATATTCTTCAATCAAACACTCAAAGATTTCCACAGGGATAGGGTAAAGATATCCTCTTTAAATATAGCAGCAAAAGAGCACAAGTAAAATCAACTAGTTTGGAAGTATTTTCTTGTAATTCAAATTAAGAAGGGAGAGTTCTCTTTTTGGATCCTGTTTTTTATGTGATTGTGATGGCTTTGCAGATATTGATATGAACTCGAGCAAAATTAAAACTAGTTTGGCTATATAACTTGAGCTGAGTTAGTGAATCCTAATTGTTCATTGCATAAAGCATTCTCCAACAGTAGTAAATCCTCTTTTTTTTCTGGTACTTATTAGATACAAGTCTACAAGAGTATAGGGTCAAAATTAAACTAAAATCTGGTTCACTTCTTGAAATTTATTAGTATAAGTGGAGCACCAGCTTGGTCCATTTTTAAGAACTTGAGGCCATAAATCAATCATGATCAGCTTCAAAGCCATACTTTCTTTATGACCATATGCTTTTAGTTTAGCTCTGTTTATTTTCTTGATGACCATATGCCTTTAAGAATGGATGGTATACATTTGTTATTATTGTGAAATCCTGTTTAACATGTGTTTGTTTTCTCTCTTTTTATTTGTTTTTATTTTATTGTCATAATCTGACTCCAGTATTGTGTTATTATAGGACGTGGTTTGCCTATAAAGGTACTTTGGCATCTTCAGATACTAGCAGAGGAGGTTGAAGGTCAGCAGTCCCATTCCTTGGCAAAACCACTTGGAATCCTTTAGGTGCCACTTTGTTACCTATTTGTGATTTTATTAATAGAACTACTTAACTAGAAATCCATGTAGTTTGTTATGAAATATTTAAACAGTGAGTTGCATTCTCAAACGAGATACATCTCCTCGGGTCTCTTTCCCTTTCCTCCATTTTTGCCTTAATGTAAACAAAAAAATCAGAAAAAAAGTGAGAGTGAAAGGGAGAGTAGAGGGAGCTTTGGAGCCCTGATGGAAACACGAGGAAGGAGAGCTAATGAGGAGATTCTTTCTCTAAGACTTAGGGTTTGTGCAAAATGAGGTAAGGGCTCTAACCCTCTTGGTATTTTGAAACTTTGGGTTGTTTCTTATTTGAATGCTTATTTTGTGAGGGATTGTTCATTTTTCATGTTTCAAATTTGTTGAGTTTGACAATGTGATGGATACATATGTTCACTTATATGGTGGAAATGGGATTGGTTTAATTTTGCTCTGAGCTTTACCTTACCTTTCCTCTGTTTGTGCTCGTGCTTGTGCTTTACCTTTCATGATCAGGTCCGTTTCAATTGATTTTCGTTTATTCCTATTCCTATATATCATATTTCGTACATTAGATGGTCTTCATATAATATGATGCACAAGGTCACATATATTGTGGTAAGAATAGGATAAATCTTAGTTACTTCTAATTAAATGATTGAAGTTGGAAAAGGTTATGCATAAATTTGGGAATGCATAAATTTATCCTATTAGGATAAATCTTAGTTTCTTCTAATTAAATGCATAAATTTGGGGATACATGAATTCCTGGCTTTGTTCAAACTGTTACAAACATAATATATGGCGCCCTTAAAGTGCATCGGCTTGGGGGCTTTGGTTGATTTTGATGGTGCAGCAGCCTCTGGTTTGGTTCCAGTGGTTGACCAGGTGCTTTTGATGGCCAGTGTATTTCTCACTTATATGGCTGGAGTAATTCCTGTTGAGAAATCTTTTACCGGTCATCAAAAGATCAATTCTGATAAAAATGTGTTTCTGAAAGCTCGGATGTTTACGGTAGGTAAGGGTAAGCATGTCAAAGATTTCAAGGTTGAATTGTTTTATTCATTTTACATGGATGAAAAATTTATTGGGTTTTTCGGAGATAGGATTGTAGTTGTTCTCTAATTACTTGAGAAACTTCGTATTTTTTGCAGTTCAGTGAAGAAAAATTGTCAAGTTGAGTCAAAGTATGCATTGGATGTGGTGAGAGGAAAACTTTTGAATTCACTAAATGCTTTAGAGCATGAGGCTTATTCAGGAGACATCATTCTTCAATATGCCAGTCGATCCTTGAGTTTAAATGCAGATTCTTGAGGGTCCAAAGTTAAGGTTGCTTTTATTTGCTTTTCAACAGAAGTTGAGGAAGAGGCAGGCATTGTCTTTATTTTCTCCTTTCAATATATATGCATATATTTTTTCATGGTTGTATAATCTAGGTTTTTGACTACTTAGGATGAGCATTGGATTTGTTTTAATAAATGCTTGAAATGTGTTTACTAGCTAAATATATTTCAGTTACCATACTTTTTTTTAGCGAAAGTGTTCAAGAGTGTGAACAAGTCTAAAGTGGGAGATACATTTATTCTTTACAAAATTTATTTGAAAAAACCTTAAAGACTGCAATGAACTATTTTCGGTGATATCCTAACAACTCTTTAATACATTACTTGCTTTTTTATAGTATATGGATGGATTGGGAATTTTGAATTTAATTACAATACCGGGCATTAATCTGTTTTCATGAAATAAAAAATCAATTGTAAAGTTTGATTCTCTTTACATGTTATTCCTAAATCTTTTTCCCTATGTAGTTTATTACTGAACTAAAAAAATGCATGCCAATGCGATTAAGTAGGTATAAGCTCTTTTTACAATTTTTAAATACTATTATCAATTTGTAGTTGTTTTCCAGGTTAATAATCCCTCAAGCATATCCAGATCTGTTGGTGTGGATGATCTTTTCGGATTGTTTTCGAAGTTATTCAAAGATCCTGTTATTCTATCTGCGCAACTTGGCTGGAAAAGGAATTTCTTCTTCTAAAGGGCAATGCCGACAAGGTATTTCTAGAGAGTAAATGTATCATTCAACTTAGGCCCTTACTGCTAGTACATTTAAATAAAGTACTGAATACAGATTTTTCTCCTTTTACAATATTGTTAGGAACTTATTTCTCTGATACTTGAAAAAGTAAAAGGGGATAGCACCATTGTACAGAGCATTGCAAGGTCTGGCAAGAAAGATCTATATTCAGAATTACTGTGGTATCTTACTTTTGGTTCTCTCAGGTGAACTCTTCATCATTTTCTATTTTTTTTCTTTACTCAATTGTGATATTTCCTTTCCACTTTTTCGAGTTTTTCTATTGGTGGCGTTAATGTTTCAGCTTGTCCTATTTTGTGTTGAATTGGCAGACTGCCCCTAATTTTTTTAGAATTAGGGCTTTGTTAACTGTCTGTCATTAGGAATTCAGTGCTAGGCAAATTGAGAGAGTTTCAGGTTCTTTTTTGGACCATCGAGAAATGGGGGAGTCAAATGGAAAGTGTCATGCTATGTGAGGAGAAAGTTTGGCTGTAATGTGGAAGATAATGAAAAAAATATTCCTTTTGCAGATGTACACTTTTTAAACATTTTTTACTATTTATTTTAAATTTGGATGAGATTTCACTGAGACTTTCAGTGATACCCCTGAATCAGGTGGCTTTGAACCAGTGGTTGTGCCACAACATGGACACAGTTGTGTCAATGTACGAGGATCGCTTTGACCTGTGCACACTTGAGAGCCAACCCATTGATCTACCAGACAATAGTCAGACTGGAAAACAAAGTTGGTGGAAGAGGTACTTAATAAAAAAAAATTTAAAAAAAAAACATTATTTGCGTAGGCTTGGCCGACGCTAAAGCCTACGCTATAACAAAGTAAATTAGTGAAGGCTGGGCCGACGCTAATTTTAGCGAAGGCCAAGCCGACGCTAAAATGATCTGAAATAGCGTGGGCTTAGGCCGACGCTAATTTTAGCGAAGGCCAAGCCGACGCTAAAATGATCTGAAATAGCGTGGGCTTAGGCCGACGCTAATTTTAGCGAAGGCCGGGGCCGACGCTAAACTGCTCTAACAAAGCGTCGACTTAAGCCGACGCTAAGTTTAGCGTCGGTCATTCCCTATTGTCTTTGCTGCCACTTAGCGTCGGCTCTTAGCCGACGCTAATTTTAGCGTCGGCCATCATTTGCGAGACTAAACGTTGCGTCGAGGCTTTTAGCGTCGACCACGACACCGACGCAAAGCCGACGCTAAAGTGGCCGTTAGCGTTGGCTTTTGCCTTGTAGCGTGGGCTTTTGGCCTACGCTAAAAGCTGATTTTCTTGTAGTGAGCACTTTGTTCAATATTGTCTCGTATGGTAGTCACGTTAGACTATTGTGAAATGTTTGTACCATCGGTTTTTTTTTTATAAGCAAAATTATATTAAACGAGCACAAGTGGTGCCCAAAACAAATACATCAAGTCTAAACGGAGAATCTATGTAGAAATGATATAGAAAGAAGTAGAATCAGCCATATAAAGATGCACAACTAATTAACACAAAACACCTAAGCCCAAAAGTTACAATATGACTATACAAATAACCTCCCCCTTAATATCAATTCACAAAAGAAGAGAGCCACATGAATATATAATCAACACCCACAATGATATTCCAACATCACCAACAAGAACCCGAAAGACAAGACTAAGTAGCATGAAGCTTCCAATCCCCACATCGCCCATCAAGACCCCATCTCACCACCTTATTTGTACCATAGGTAGTTAAAACTTTTCGCGTTATCAATTTATATTACATTGACAATCAATGATGAGTTTTTTTAAGCAAGAAAAGACATGAAAAAGTATCACAATAAGGAAAGAGATCCCAACTAGGTTAGCACCTCAGACCCTACTAATCATCTCAGAGCACACCGACTTTATTAAAAAAGAATAAAAAAATAACAAATACAAAAACACGAGGGACATAAACCAAAACATATGCAAAGAATCATTTGAACCTATAATTGGGAAGATCATTTCTATTATGGACAAACTCATTAAATAATATGATAATACATCACTGAATGCAAGTTTAACAATATTTTATACTCCCTCTGGACCTAAATATAAGCAAAAAGTAGCTACATTCTTTGGACTCAAATATAAGCAAAAATCAATTAAGTCAACACTATTAAATGTTAGTATTGCAAAAATCAAGAAAATTAATCAATCAAACCAATTCTCCATTTACTTTTTCAGGAGCATTGCATATTCCCTAGACAATTAACTCTCTTTTTTACACAAATCAAGATAATTAAACTAACTTAACTAATTTTTTTAATAAATGTGAATTTAGTTTTTTAGCTTATAATTAGGTCCGAAGGGAGTACTATATAAGTGATCATCAAAACATTTTTTTCTTTGTTTCCTTATTTGATGTACCCAAAATCTTTTTCCTTCAAAATGCCTAATTGCTATGTATTTTATAATGTATTTCTCCCTTCAAAATGTTTAGTGCTATTTTATGTAACTTCATTAATACTATTCCAGGTTGTGGTAGCTGTCATCTGTATTCATATTTTTGATGTTGGCTTGAATCAATTATGTGATATTGAAATAGACAAGGTATGAAACTTCCTAACAAATATTTACAATCCGTATAGGCAATTAATACATATCTTACTTATAGGTTGTCTTTTGGAATTCTGGACTTTCTTATAATAGAAAGATTATGGTGAAAGAGTTGTCTAGTTTATCAATGTAGTATATACACTAAGTGAATACAGGCACATATATGCTTACAAGCACATCTTGAACAGTTATTTAATTTTGGCCATCAAACTCTAGTTTAATACGTAAATTTATCAAGTATCCTCATCAATTACTCTAGCCTGTGATAATGTCACGAAAACATGAAACCTTTTAGACCTTGTACACTTTGCCGATGGATTGTCTTATTATTGATATGTCCTAAATGTTTTATTGCAGATAAACAAGCCAGATCTTCCATTGGCATCTGGAAAATTGTCCTTTAGAAATGTTGTCATTATTACTGCATCATCTTTAATTCTGGTATGGTATATAATTATCATTTTTGGCAATTTGGATATGCATAATGGGGTCCAATTTTCCTCTAGTCATTAATATTGGTTTTTTTAGTAAAAGGCAAAAGAATAGTTCGCTATATGCTCACCACACAGCTCCATAATATTGGCTTTGGTTCAATTAGTTTTAAGTAACGATTAACTTCGTTTTTGATTAATTACTTAGTGTAGATTTGGATATATAAATAGTTAATTACATTTTGTTTGTTTACTGCTCTTAATATATGTAGGTAGTATTTTTTCAACAAAAAAAAAAAAAATCTATGTAGGTAGTATGAAATTTTAAAACTTTATGATAAAAAAATTTAAGTCCTACCTCTTTGGTGATACTAGATTTCCTTCCACTAGAGACTGTTACAAACTTTGTTCCTCTTTCAATTAAAAATATCTTCTTCTTTTTTCATTTTTAATTTTTTACCCCTTATACTCCTTATTAATATATTATTTGCCTATAAAAAATGTTATTTTTTAATTTGGTTTTTGGTTTATATCCTCTTCTCTGTGGTTCTTGCCATTCTTCTAGCCATCAATTTTGTTTTCTTTTTGTTTTGTTTTCTTAAGGAAAATCTAGGATATTTTAGGTGTTTCCAAGGGTTATCATCGTTTTACCCGTTCTTCTTAATTTTATTAATAAAAAAAAAAGGATCTTGCTAACGAGTGTCCTAAAGACATTGGTTAAAGTACCCATACAAGAAAAGTTTGTATTGGGAAACTAACTGTTAATTTTTTAAAAAGTTAAATACATCATTTCCCATATAAATTTTCCTTTCTTGATTTCTTGAACAATACCCTAAAGACATTCGTTAGCATTCTAAAAAAAAAAAAGCAAATGCTAATTAGTGTTTTTAAGATATTATTTAAAGAATTTAAAATGGTAAGTCTTTATTGAAAGATGTGTATTCAATGAATTAAGAAATGATATACTTAATTTTTCTATTGTCCTCCAACCACTAGGGTGTGGGCTGATTGTCCACGAAATCCAATTGTGGATTAATTGATTAAAAATTTAAAAAATAAATAAAATGATTAATAATGGTTTGAAATTTTTATTTTTATCCTTCATAAAACTATACCTACTAATTGCATGGTTATAAACACCTCCAATATGCTGGAAAATAAATTAATGCAACATGGTCTGATGTTGAGTGTTTATGACACAGTATGATGGCAGCCACTTTTGTGATGTGCTTTTTCCAATGATATACTGCTCAAGATAACATTCATTTTATTTTATTTTTACTGAACACGTGATAAACCTTTTTGAGAAGGTAGAATGAGGCTTATCATTTTATTCTCTTTTATTAGGGTTTGGGATTTGCTTGGATTGTCGGTTCGTGGCCATTGTTTTGGAGTGTTCTCATTTGTTGTATGGTTGCGGCTGCTTATAATGTCGATGTGAGTTTATTCGAATTGCATTTAAACTTTTTCTTTACCATCAACAAAAGTTTAGTTATGCCATAAGTGAGTCGCATAATAGAGATTATTTAAAATTAGTGAGATATTCTAATGAAAGATAACAATTCTTTTCATCCCGATTTAATTGAGGGCATAGTTCTATGATGGAAATTAATTTAATTATGTTCAGGTATCATATACATTGTGGCCATTATCATTATCATTTTCATAAATTTGTCTAGAGAAGTACTAATAATGACATTGTTAATTATTTATATTGTTTGAGCAAAAATTACATTAAAAATTAATTAATGACTACACTATTAAACATTAACTAGCAAATATAAAACTTCAAGGTAAATTACACCTACCTTCCTCCACCATTGATAAAATGACAACTAACCCCATTTTATAATAGAATAAGGCAAATTTTAACCAATGCAAAAAGTGATATACTTAGGTTTTTCTCGGAAAATAATGTATTTAAGCAATCAAAAAGTGATATACTTTGATTTCCTATTCAAACTTACTATTTCTTGAATCCTTAATCGGTGTCCTTAGGATACTGGTTAGCAAGACATGTATAATTACAATTAAACATACATTAAATGTTAGTTAATCATAAAAGTTTTAAGATATTAATTTTTGGGTCTTTCTAACGAATGTTCTAAATGCATTGGATAAATATTCTAATAAAAACAAGTTTTTCATTGAAAAACTAAAAATAACATTTATCAAAATATTAAATAACTTTATTTTAATGGTTTCTTAACCAATATCCTTATGACACTGATTAGCATCATCCTAATTATTTTATCGTAAGGAGGACCTACCACTTAGCTGGACCTTAGAGTAGAGGCCCATAAAAGGACCTAAAGAAAAGGGGCGAGAGCGATTCTGAGAACTGAATTTTTCGATATATTCTACCTAATGTATCACAAATCTATAACTATTGTATATAAGCAACACTTTATTAAAAGATATAAAAAGGGTACTCTAACACATTTACAAGAAAACTAAGATCAAAAAGAAAATAAAGGGTTACTCAAGCACCCAACCGAATTAATACACATTATTACACTAATCAGAAAAACAATCTACCTAAACCCCCCTACCACTTATTTATAAACCAAGATCGAGAGAGAGCCTTGATATGAGCTAAGACAACGGTCAAATAAAAAATAGCCACTTTGAAAACAACCAGTAGCTGTACCCGTTGCAGGAGTTATGTTTGATATTGAAAAAAATGATGTTTTGTGTTATATATTATGTTATTGTTATTTTCCTTGTTCTCTCCCGAAAATCTATTGGATTTGTTTCTTCTTTTTGTCCTTTAAGTTAACCAATTTTATAAATTAAATTTATTTATCATATTATTTTTTCTTCTCTTTTGAAATTCTATTTGATCTATTTATCCTCTTTTCTCATGCAAAATAATCATTTTTAGAAAATATATTTATTATTATATTATTTTTCTTCTTCTCTCTTGAGAATCTATTTGATTTATTTATGCTCTTTACTCACGTAAGTTAATCATTTTTAGAAAATATATTTATTTATCTTGGTAATAGCCGATGAAAAATAAATACAAATCTAGTCACACAAACAAATAACCTATGTAGTGTTGCACTTGTAAGGGGCTAGTATGATTTTATTTTAAGATTCTATTTAATTTTGTCCAAACACTCTCATCCACCACCTCTAATAGTGTGTCTGTACTTGTGTCAAAAAGAAAAAGTGTATCTGTACTATTACTCTCAAAATACACCTAGATTGGCCACTAATGCACGACTCATGAAAGTATAATACGAATAGCTTTATGTTATCTTATGTAAATTTAAGTTTAATGATACTGGTGGAGCAAATTTTTAATTTGGGTATATTGTGAAGATATTAAAGAATTGAATCATCAAATGTATAGGAATAATTAGTCATAAAATCGTTTATGTCCTTCTGAAATACATGCACAGTCAATTTAATCCTTAAAAGACCGACTTTTAATATCACTTTAGTCCCTAATTGTTCATGAAAAAGTCTTTTTCCTAATTCTTCTCGGTGAAAGCTGATAGAAACTTTTGAATGCCTTGTTAAATACTTGTTGTTGACTTATATATATAATGATTAAATCACATTTAACCATTTGCAAGTGTCGATCTGAATCATATTCGAATGTTTTGGGTACAAATTATAAAGTCTACATTTAAAAATTTAGGAAACAAAAACATAATACAAAGAAACATAGAAACATTGTGGTTCAATCCTTTTAGCTTAGTGGTCGAATCCGCATGAAGCATAGAAACAAATTCAACAGAACCTTCTTGATAAGCCCACCTGTAGTATATCAAGATACCAAGCTGACCTTTAAACCTGCCACGATAAAATAGAGATATTGTTATAGCAGAAAATTAGACATGCCCAAATAAGTTTCAAAAGAGCTCACATGATTAAGTGTATACCCAAATAGAGATATTGTTATAGCCAGCATTTACAATCGTAGATTATGTGCAGCTCCTGCCTTGGAAGCCTTTGTAACCACTCATGTTGCTTTGATTATTTAAGGACTTAAATGGAAAAATCAAATACAATCTTGGAATATATTGGAGCAAAACAATCAAAGGAAGAGCATTACAATATATTATACAATGTAACCACTCCTGTTGCTTTGATTATTTGAGGACTTAAATGGAAAAAACAAATACAATCTAGGAACATATTGGAGCAAACAATCAAAGGAAGAGCATTATAATATTATATATAATATTAAGATTAAAATATTTATAGATATTATAAATATATAATATATAATATATAGTATATAAAGATATTACTGTCCAAGCATGGAACATGACCAACAGAGGAAGAAAGATTTTGACTCGAAACACCATTATATGTATACCAATTAATGGGCTAATTAATTTATCAAAGCAAAAGTCACCTATAGTTCTATCCTATATATTATATATCACATTGTTACATTGTTTGTATCTCTTTGTTTCATTGCAATCCAGCATAGTCAGTAAGTAATATTGGTATATTCATGAAATGATATCCTCGCAATATTCAGCAAAATACAATTCTCATGCAAATTCATATCGATTTCCTTCTTTCATGACTCCTTGCTTCTTTATCTTTTCCCATTTTCTTGTATATGTTAATATTTACTCTGTCTATCGAACAAAAGAACAGAAAGTAAACAAACTGTGAGCAAATCACTGAAATGAAGCAATTGAAACGCAAGGTTCCGTGATATTAAGCACTCACGGGCTTAGTCATATCCTCATGCAATGCTCTTGCTGTCTGCTCTATATCCACCTACCATGTATAAAATATAAAGCTATTGTCATGATATTCAAATTCATTAAAGCATCATAGTATTTTAGCTAAAACAGACTTTCACGTATAAAGAATAATTTAAGGAAGCCAATTTTTCTAGTGCTGCAGGATTTTTTTATTATTATATGTTAGAATTAGTTGGACGGTGCGGACGGTGTTTTTAGGATTTAGCTTATCATTCATTAATTATCTTGTAAACATTAATTGTAATTACTCCTAAGTGTATATAAATATCAAATCTGTTGAGTGCTAATAACTCAAGCATTTCACAAATCCCTTAGTCTAAAATTACTTTCAAGTCTTTCAACATGGTATCAAGAGCAGATTCATTTGTCATTTGAAGGTGTTTGCTTCTGGTCCAGCAAAACCCTCAAAATCCCAACTTTTGTCCTCTGTTTTGACCCAAACAGCCATTGTCCAAGTTCAAAACTCACTGTCGCCGGTCACCCACTGTCCACCGTCGTCGGTCACCCACTGTCCACCGTCGCCGGAAAACACTTCAGAAATCGCCGACCGTCTAGATCCAGAAGTTTCGTCACCGGAATCTTCTCGACGCGCCGTCACGTGCCGCTTCACGCGCCTCCACCGTGCGCCGCGACCTCCTCTGTCTGTCTAGCCGGTCAAAATCCACTTTTTGTGTTGTTTGGAAAGTGGGTCTCTTGCCTTTAGTCTCCTCTGATTTTTTGGTTCCTGTTTCTGGTTGTTGCTTGCCGCCACTGGTCTCTTTACAATCTCAGGTGTTAAGGCAGCCTCTCTGTCTGTTTTGGCTCGAATGGGTCGTCCTCAATGCACATATTGCAAGCGAATGGGTCACACTCATAATACTTGTTACTCTCTTCATGGGTTTCCTCAAAAATCAGTCAATGCTGAAATGTTCAAGAAAAAATTTTCCGAAGCCGAGTACCGAGAGTATCTTCAATTGAAAGCTGCCCATCAATCTCATGGGTCTACTGCCACTGGTGTTCATGACTCCACAGCCTTCATATCTCAATCCAGTAACAATCGAAATCTTTGGATAATTGATTCAGGTGCCTCTGATCATATTGCTGGTAATCGTTCTTTATTCTCCTCCATATCTTCTCCTAAATTTCCTCACTTCATTACTCTTGCGGATGGTTCTAAGGTCAGCGCCAAAGAAATCGATCATGTTTCAATCACTCCTTCTATAACTTTAAAATCTGTTTTGTTTATACCTGGTTGCCCTTTTAATTTGATCTCCCTTAGTCAACTTACTCGCTCTCTAAACTGCTCAAGAACTTTTAATGTTGGTTCTTTTACTATACGGAGAACGTGGTACGGGTCGGATGATTGGCGTAGGACATGAATCACATGGTCTTTATTACCTCCAATCAGCTCCTTCGTAAGTTGTCATTGCAATCGAGTCTCCAAATCTTCTTCATGAACGATTGGGCCATCCAAGTTTGTCAAAATTGAAGCAAATGGTTCCGAATCTTGCAAAAATGTCATCATTGAACCGTGAGTCGTGTCAACTAGGCAAGCATGTTCGCTTCTTCCTTTCAAACAAAGTTGAAAGCCGAGTTGATTCTCCCTTTTCAGTTATCCATTCAGATATATGGGGACCGAGTCGTGTGTCTTCTATGAAATAGACAACTATAAACACGAGAAGGGGGGGGGGGGGGTTGAATTGTGTTTATCAGAATTTAAGCACAGCTGAAATTTTTTGCAAACAGAAAGCTAGCTTTGGACGAGTGGAAGAATACAGGATGGACGGGTAAATTTTGCACCAACAAACTTGGAGGATGCAAGAAAAACTAAAGCAATTAAAGAGTTTAAGGGAAGAAGGATTAACACAGTGATTTATCCTGGTCCACTCTTTAAATCAAAGAGCTACGTCCAGTCCTTGGCAGCACCAAGATTTTTCCACTATAACTGATAAGATTACAGACTCAAGTATTATTTGCACACCTAGCCTCTTCAGGATCAAGACAAGTATTATTTGCACACCTAGCCTCTTCAGGCTCAAGACAAGTATTGTTTTCACACCTAGCCTCTTCAGGCTCACTTGGGTTTGTTTGAGAGATTGGGTTTGTAATAAATACAGTTTCTCACAGGCAGATCTTTCACTAACACTCAGAGAGTGGTTTGAATGTAAGGCTCAGGAAAGTCTGCGTAATAACTTCAAAAAGATTGAAGAATAAAGAATAAAAGAATGAAGAAATAAATGCTCAGAGTAATGGCGTTTTTAATGCAGTGTGTATTCTCTCTGTTTTCTTCATCTTCAATGGTTTTTGTATTTATGGTCTTCAAGCATTTAGGATCCGTTAGAGACATCCCTTCTGATGTTGGCTTCAAGCAGAGCTTCATT